>JABSTQ010009439.1:452500-516183 GCA_013358835.2 Ixodes persulcatus | reverse complement strand
TGTACGAGCAGACGACAGCGTTTCCGGCGGTGCCTCGGGACTCCGTTCGTCGCGTCGTGTTGCCTCGACTCCCCACCTCCTTCAGTGTTTCGCATCGATCGATACGAGCTTCCCTCCCCCTCCTTCGGTGTTTTTGTTTTCTATTGTTGCGTTCTTTGCTACTCCTCTTCGGTGTTCCCTTTCTTGAGTCTTCACCCTCTCCCCTTTTATGACTCTCCGGATTCCCGGGAGATTCGCCGTCTACTCAATAAACGCGAGCGAATTATAGATGGCGCCTGTAGTCGGCGGCGCTTGAGTTGCTTCAATTATTTCAAAATGGCGAGTCTCTGGGTGGTGCACTGCCCAGCGCACTGCTCGGCTGGGTCGCCGTTAGTCGGTGCAGTTGCTGAAATGCGCCTTTGCCACTATTCTCGTATTCACCACAAAAAGCGTATTAAAAAAAAAAAAAAGTCCGGTTTTTCGCGAAACGTTATTAATTTCCCCCTTCATGCGTTGCATTATACATGTTTATGCTAATCTTTATGTAATTTTATCCAGACATACGCGCTTCAAAAGTCAAAAATAATTGCTTCTTTCTTTGACAACCGTATCTTGTATAAACTAATTCACGCAGAGCACGAGTAATGCGCAAAACGTCCTTTTTCTTTTCTTGGTTTGGTGACGAGCATAGATAAGGTCGAGTTCCCTAACCGGAACAAATCTTCCGCACGTAGAGCAATTAGCTATACACGAGATGAAGCAGAGGTTGTACATGCAAGGGCTCGTTGTGACGACATAACGCGATAAGGACGACGCGTGACGCCACACACGCACTTAGTTATACATCAGAGGGAGGCACGAGGGGAAGAAGGCAGACATGGAGATATGGAGTGCAACTGCTCTTAGCAATGACTGCATAGTTCAGAAGCCGCGGTCACCCTGCTGACGCACCATAGGAGAAACGATCTGCATGACTATAGCGTGTTTCATCCTTGTTTGACAATCATGTCACATTGGTCGTGAAAACTGTCTGCAAACACGTTCGAAACGTACATGTGCATGGACACACATGCTTCGAACATGCTTAAAGCGTGCCCGCACAAAATTCTGTCGTCGTGTCTGCGCAGCAAACACCGTGTCTTTTGTATATGTGGAGCACAAGTTCGTCTGCTTCTTGCACATGGGTTGCGATGATGTCAAAACGCCGAGCTTTGATTGGCTGATTGGAAAAGATAGTGGGTAGACCTCAAATCATCTAGCATTGAGGTCTACCCGCAATATCCTTTCAATCAAAGCCAATCAGAACTCGCCGTCGCTCTGACGTCACCGCAACTCTTGCGCAAGAAGCAGACCACTTATACCCCTGTTACACGGGCACACTTAACCGCGGTTAACTCAGCTCAACTGCTGTTACGCAGCACCACTGATGCCGCACTATACTTTCGGACAGCTATTCCATAAGAAGTGAAGAGCGCGCGTGCACTGCTTCGATGGGTGCTCAAGATGCTCAAGCGCACGTTCGCCCATAGCTTTAACTGCATAGCCGCAGGATTTTGTCGGCAAGTATTGTGCGCTGACGGTGGCTTAGCGTAACTGCAGTTAAGTTTGCCCGTGTAACAAGGGTATTACTCTCCGCATGTATGAACAGAGTGACTGCGGTTTAAATGAGCCCATTATGGGGGTTCCTAGTCTCTTTTCTCTTGCTAATACACGTCTTTTTTTTTTTGCGTGGCAATAAAGGGGTCATGAAACGATATCGGATAGGGATGTTCATGACCTTACAGAGCCGTACTGGCCATATAGTCTGGCCCATGTATATACTCGCACAGACCGCCACCGATTCGGAAGCTTTTTCGTCGCGGTGAAATTGCGAGGATAAAAAGGGGACCATTTATTTCAGTCTTGTCTTTGCGAAGCTTGATGACGTAATGGACCTCTTGGCGAATATGTGCTGCCACCTAGACACGCGAATCAGTTCGAGACTAGGTGACTGGAAAACAACGCGCACCCAAGGCCTTTCCCACCCGTTCCACGCCCAAAACGTCAGCTACATCCTGTTCACCCGTTGAGGCGATGTGACCTAGATACGGCTCCCCCAAGCTCACCTTTGTCCCCATCGTGCGTAATCTTCCGCCCCGAGGTCGACACAACGAAACCGCTCAAAGGCGAGAAATGCAAGATGGCGGATTGTTTGGAACTAGATACTCTCGAACCCAGGCGCATGAAATACTCCGCGCATGCGCACCGCGTATTTCTACAAAAGGTCCATTGCGGGATCGAAACCACCCGCCTCACGACATTCGAGCGCGGCTCATGGATTGGACGCGTGAACTGCGCGAGCACTCGACTTCGGCTCGTAACAATCAATGCTTCAGGGGACACTGGGGGCTCGTGTCCAACCACTGCGGGGATGAGAATAGCCGAACTTTAACAATGCCTGCAGCTCGGCACGCGTTTTCTACTTTGCAGACCCCAGCGCGGGGCTGTGATTAACGTTGGCGGCATAAGATAGGCACCAGGCCACGTGGCGGCTTGTTCTGGCCACGGTGGAAGAAACATTTAGGTGATGACTCTCTCGCCGACGCAGCGACCACATTATGTTCGGTGCACCGAGCGCTTCACTCGCACGGGAATAGATGGCGCCCAAGTATCGAGTCCCTCCCAAACCGACCGCTCCGGTTGTTTCACCCAGCGGGGGTCCCGCCATTTCCTTGCTCACCGCTTCTTGTTGTACCTCACCGCCGCTACACCGCCACCAAGTCGCCACAGTCCGTAAATCTGTGTTCTCTTCCTTCTTCTTCTTCTTCTTCTTTGGGTCACAGCCCACTTTCGTGCACGATGGTGGAACCCGTGATCGACACAGCACCAAAGCAAAACACGAGGCCAGCCGCCGGTCGCACACCACCACCACACCACCACACCGCGAAAAAGGCGAGCACGCTACGCCGCCGACACCGTGGCCGCCGAGGAAGGACCTCATACCTCAGCGCCCTCCGCGGCGGTGCGGAACTAACTACTCCTGGTTCGAGGGTATAGTCTGTTTCACCTTGTGTTGTACCGCAGGAAAGGCTACAAGCGCGAGCTCCTTGCTCCGGGGCACATCTCTCGTGCACCAAGGGCAGCTGCCAACGCTATGAGCTCGCGCTTCTAGCCTTCCCTGCGGTACAACATAAGGTGAAACGGAGTATATACTTTGTTTCACCCTATGATGTACCGCATTGAAGGCTACAAGCGCGAGCTCCTTGCTGTAGGGCACGTCTCAGCGGCACAAGCTCTCGTGCACTAAGGGCTGCTGCCGACGCTATGAGCTCGCGCTTCTAGCCTTTCCTGCGGTACTGCATAAGGTGAAACGGAGTATAGCTCCGAACACGATCTGATCGCTCGCTTCCTGCGGGAAGACCGGCCAGAGTCACCACTTAAATGTGTTTCATCCACCGCAGTTCTGGCTGAGAGTTGAGGGGATACGAACGAGGCTCATATTTCTCGAATTATTTTGGTGACTTTCAATGCCTAGAATGAAAAACTAAGGCAAGGTCATTCTGTTTTCAAAGTTAGGGAGTTATTCTAAAGGCTGGTCCCTTACAAAAAAAAACCAAAAAAAAAAAACTGTGGTGCTTTCCTGTTGAAAGGATTTTGAAAAAGTCAAGAGAAGATATAAAATGTCAACAGCTTTTCATGTGACTTTCTCTAGCTTTTCTGTTTACTTTCTTTTGAATATTGGCCCTCTTTTTAATAGAAAAGTCAACAGACTTTCTGTCGCTTCCAGGATGCTATTTCTGTAGCTTTTCAATTGAAAAGCCAGAGCTTTTCAATTGAAAAACTACAGCCATCTAAACAGAACAAAAAATGCTTTACACCTTAGCTATTTATTAAACAAAGTTTTGGAGGCTTACTACGGCTTTTCACTCTGCTCTAAATTGGCTGCCGCAAAATAATGTAAAAAAAGAAAGACACTCGAATTGTTTCTAAAAATTCGAGTGTCTTAAAATGCATTTTGTATTTATTAGGAAATAGTGTCCCCGCGGTATTTGGACGCACTGCATACATCTCACAAATACACATTAGAAACGAACACAAACACCATGAAGCACTCAAAACCAGAATCACAGTCCCGTTGACAGCTCCAGAGGCTTATATAGCCTACGTATTGAACGTAATCATTTGGCCGGTGACCACCTCAGCACTTATTAAGGTTCCAAGTATCCCATCTTCCTCTCGGGAGTCTGTCAAAGGAAAAACAGTTTTTAGAACTTCGTGGACTCTATCTCTTACTAAAAGACATTGGTACAACTAATAATAATCCGGCGAAGTCGGTAAAACAATATCCACGAAAACGGCTCCTAGAAGAAATGTTATCGCTTTTCGGCATAGCACCACTCAGGACGAAGCGAGTCAAGGCAGTTGCTCTACTTTAATATAGTTATTTTGCTTTTATTCACTAGCGTTGAATAGACCGATCTCACCAGCCAGTTTGACTACGCCACCGCTGCCGCAATGCATCGAGGGAACTTTAGTCTTTCTGCACGTGCGACAACCTCGCTGGAGCTGTGCGCGTGCTGGGCACGAACAGTCTCGTGCACTGGGGATTGCCTCCTGTCAACGTTACTAGAATACTCAGTTGGGAAACTCGCCGTCGAAACCTGGGCCGCTGGCGTCCACCGAGACCGAGCTAAATGCGATAACAGCGCCACTCTTTATCATTTGTCTGTACTGTGGTCACCTTGAGCTTTTATAAAGCATGTTTTTGCGTAAAAACAAACGAAAAATACTTTTTTTGTATGATATTTATTAGAGATTAGTACAAAATGAAGGGCGCGTGATGTTTTTAAAATCTTTAGTTTGCAAGGTTTTGCGGCATATTTAATATTGTTTTTATACGACCATGCCTCAGCGGCGCTTTCAGGTAGCACGTCCCGACCTAGGTGCATTTTAACTTCGGTTATTAAGACGCGGCGCGTCCGCTGGGGAGATGGGTGCGGCACCCCTGTAACCTCTTCTACTGTATCTGTTCTGGCCGATTATATTCAAAATGGAAGTAACGTGCGGTTCCTCGAGTGGCCGCTGCGGGAGAAATGGCGGCGTCGTGTTCGCCATTAGCTCGGTTCGCGAGGACAGATCGGGGACACTTTTTCAGGGCAGTCTCTATGGCAGTTTCCCAACTGAGTGTTTTAGTAACGTTGCCTCCTGTGAACTAAAGTTATGGCGGCCTCGCGCATGCGCCGAACGCTTGGTGAGATCGGTCTATTGGGTCAATCAAGTCACTATGTAGTCACTTACAAAGTGCAAACGGCAGGGCGTGTCTTTTGAACGACTGTCCTCCAGCACGCGCCCCATGCCTTCCGTCGTGCTTTGACTGCGCGCGCGCGCTTGACAACGCCGAAACGTTGTCAAGAGTAGAAGGCTCACGCCGGAGTCGGGACAACTGAAGCTCCTCCCTACCATTCTCACCTTCTCAGAGACTATTGAGAAAGTGACTTTTGACGTCTAGTCTAGATGTACTATGTTCAATAAAACGTCAACAGAAAGTATGTAGCTTTTCTGTTGACACTGGCTACAGAGAGTCAACTGAACATTTTCAACACAAGGTGAAGAGAACGTCTGTAGACTTTCTGGCGACACTGTCAACAGGAAGTCAGCAGAAGAAAGTCAACGTATAAAGTTAACAGAAAGTCAACAGCTTTTTTTTAACTCAGGCTGAAGAAAATCATCGGAAAAGTTTCAACACAAAATCAACAAACTTTCTGTTGACCACATGTCAACAGGAAGTCAAGGTCAAAAGAAAGTAACCAGAGTCAACAAGAAGTCAACACGTTTTCAATAAAGAAGTCAAAAAAATATTTTTATAGAGGGTTCACAGATCTGCGTTAGTTGGCGTTCACATGCGACCGAAACGAAAAAGTCACCGGGACTAGTGTTCGCCGTAATGCCCGTGTCCCACTAGAGCGATAGACAGAAACAAATGACAGCGACAAGCCTCAAACCAGAGTCTCTCACGATTTGAGAGGCTTTGTAGAACAAAGAAGACTATGCTCAAACACGAGCGTCATGCACGCGAGGGTATCTTTGGCAGGCTTGCAATCGCTCGTGCTTACTTCACGAGCACCGAACAACTAAATGCCTGCCAAAGGTACCATCGCGAGCATGCTGCATGGGTTTGAGGCTTGTCGCTGTCTTTTGTTTCTGTCTGTCGCTCTATACCTGTTTTCACCTCAAGAAAAAAGTAAGTTTTGCGCATTGTTCCTACGCGGCGCGAAATAGTTCTTACGAGATTCGGTTGTCGGAGGAAAAAGCGATGCTTTTGGCGTTTGGAACGTGTACGTCTTGATAAGATAACATATATCTAATCTAAAATTCACCTACATCTGTCTTCATTATCCACATAAAGGGGGAAATTAGTAATGTTCCGCGAGGAGCCGGACTTGTTTTACTTCGGTTCTTGAGGTGAAAACATGTATAGTGGGACACGGGCATAACACAGCATGGCAAGCGATGCAAGGGGTATAGCTTCGCGAAGCAATCCATGAGTCAGGGTTGTCGCGTTGCTTTGGTCGTTGCGGTCGTTTCGGTTGTATGCGAACGCAGCCGTTTCAAATGTGTGAACCAGCCTTATGTAGTATTAACTTATTAAGCGAAAGTAGAAAAATCGTTTCATGGCTCTTTTACGTTCGTGCGCATCCGAAGTCAGCGTGAATGCTCTCGCGGGTGATTGAAGACTCCGAACAGCTCCGAGGGCTTTCAACACCTGGAAGCGCATGCTGGAGGCGTCATCAAGACTCGGCAGACAACGTGGGCATCGAATTTCCTCCGAGCAACGAAGTTTTCCGGGGAGATGAAGAACGCCGCACAGCTGCTGCATACATTGGCAGGGAACACCTGAAGCGAACATGCTGGCCATTGTTCACATCCTCGTCAACTCGACTCTATGGTTTTTCGCGCCCTTTTGTGACTCGAAGCCATAGAACGTGCGACTGATTTTCGCAGTCGTGTTAAACAATAACGGTCTTGTTTCGAACTTATACTGGCTATACATTTCAAGACTATAGACGCGAGGTGCATGCCACAAATATCCTTCCCAACTTTCAAGATTTTTTTAAACTTTATTTTATTTTGGTCGTCTTGCTCCGACCGTGTTACTATATTCTCGATAAGAAAAAGCAATTTAAGAAAAACATAGTGCTGTTGTACTTTTGTAATATAAAATAACCAATTCTCACCTAAAGAGTATTGTTAGCATATTTTTAGTACATGATGTCTAATTTGAATAAACTTTTAGTGTAATTCGTATTTTAGTAGTGCGGTCCGCGCGTCGATCCAGACTGGCGAATAAAGTCGTACAAACAGCATACGGAGAGGAACTGAGGAAGAGGATGAGATGAAAGCGTGCGGTGTTGTCAGAGCGCCGTATACATGACAATGAGAAATGAGTATATTTTGAACGCATTACTTTTTACCACGGGTGGTCTGCGGTACATCTTCTAAATCAAGGAGGGAAGGAGTCGAAAGATATGCGTCCGACGGGCAGTCCATGAATCCGTCGAGGCGCGAAGGGGAATACGATTCCGTGAAAGAATTAGGGGAAAAGGTTGGTCACGCCACGCATCGTTGAAACGGGGGTCCGTTTATAGCTGTCACGCAAGTTCTTGATCGATCTTCCGCGAGTGCCGGGCCGCGCCGATTCCCGCTCGAAATCGAGTGAATTCAAATTCTATAGAGGCCCAAACGGCTTAAAAAAAAAAAACACAAAAAAACACGGCTCGTGGCGGGTCCCAGTGCATCTAATTATCTCTTTCTTAGCCAATCAGGTCGCTGCATTCGCCGATAAGAACGGCAAAGGACGAATCACGAAGCCGGAATTCGCCTAAACCATATTCTCATATATGACAAAGCCTGGCAGATCGCCATGAGAAGCGGCCGTCGAAATGGAAAAGGTGGAGTGGCAAACAACGAATGAGAGGAGAGCCACGTGACTGGCGCCCGCTGCGGCGAGACGCCGAAACACACTTAACGAACAAGTGTGTTTCGGCTTCTCGCCGCTGCAAAAGCTGTGCGCTGACGTCCAGGTTCCCCGAGAGAAATGGCTCTTTAATACTCTGTGCTACCAGATCCTCGCTCTCCAAATCTGCGACAGCGGGCACTCTATGGCTCCGTCGTCGAACTGCCAGGCTTTGTGAGTATAGAAAAGGCTATATGCCACTGCACTCGACGAACGCGTTCGAGCGCGGAATGCCAAACGCCTGACGCCAGCGTTCCGCGTTTTAACGCGAACGAACAGTGCAGTGAAGACAAAACGCTGCCCTTTTGTCTCCACCGCACTCGTGAAACGCGTTAGAACGCTGTACACCGGCGTCCGGCGTCTGCAGCGTTCGCGTTCGACGCGCGCCCTTATCCCTTCCTCGCCTTTCCTCGCGCGCTCTTGTTTCCTCCTCTCCCCTAGTTTCTGCCCGCATAGAGGTACGCTTAGCCTACAGAAGCATGCGGACAACGCGCATGTGCAGAAAAACCAGTTTATTGAAGTGTGATGCGTCTGCGTCCGCGCCGTTTCATAACCAGCCCCCCGCCCCAATCGCGCACGGGCCGTGGTGAACCGTGGGTTGAGATATTACGCTGGTGGCAGAACAGCTGAACGAGATTACCACAATCACCTTCCTTCTTGCATGCGTAATTTTGCAATCGTTTATTACTGTTTAAACAACCATGTAAAAAATAAGGGAGCCTACAAAAAAAGTCAAGAAGAAGATACAGGTGGTGGAAAGTAATTTCGAAAATTATCCCGTATCTTCCACCTAATCATCGTCGCCTGCCTACAATATTGGTATAGGGTTTCAAAATAGAGTGTACTTAATCTTAGAAATCATAGGGGGCGCAATGTTTACAGTTCATTCATTTTGTTTTCTCCAGAATATTAGGTATCTGTCAATGTTTGTACACGTATTACCTGTGTTATGATTGGGATACACCCAGTGAGATAATAACTCTGTGCGCTAGTGTGTGTATAAAATGTCTTCTTCACAAGAAAGGGGCTTTTCTGTTAGATCAGCTGACTTTTCCAGACTCAGCGGCTTGTCCAGTTGATCAGCAGACTCAGCGGAATTACAGAAAGAAGTAGTAAAACCGTCACCAATATTGCAGTCACTTGGCCAGATTTGCGGACACGATCGATGATTTTATCGGATGTCTGTGGCCGAGCAAGTACGTGTTCAGCACTAATCGTACACCCCAGGACAATATGAGCTTAAACACTGAACCTGGTTATCTGGAATCTTCTTAGATACGCCTACAGGTAAAAATGTTTGCACGAAAGCTTTTTTAGAAAAAACTGTCAGATAAACCGAATAAGCGTGGAAGGCTCTTTCAGCTCCTATTGTCCGCGCTAGTGTACCTCAGTAGATTCCTTATGTCAGTGTCGAATAGACCCACCGAATTATGGTGGTAATCCACATTTTGTTCTGAAGTTTCGCTAAGTCAGTTCAGAAGATTCGATTTTACCGAATTAACACCAACAACGGCTTTCTTTTTTTTTTTTTGTGGAGTGGGTATTTTGCAAAAAGAAAATAACTTCTTATTTTATTGTAATTACCAGAAACGACAAAAGGTAAGAGGATACGAAGGAAAAAAAAAACTGGACTATGGCTCCATTTTTGGGAAACAATAAATAAAATCAATGAATATATTGTAAACATTTAGTTTAGTGGGATTTCTCAGATTTCGTCAAACACTTTATGGACAGCCTGTTTACTGCTATTTCACGAACTAAAATTCAACTGGTCACATGTTCTGTTCCCCAAAAAGATGTGCACCCTATTCGCACTGTGATGATCCTTCAGCTAAGTATTTTGATATGGGAGGAAACTATGATAACTATCGGTCGAATAAAAGACGGCTGCCTCAAATATACCGTCCATTGTTTTAGGGGCGAAGTTCCTTAGGGTCTAGCCTTGTCCGTCCATTCGTCCGGCGTCCGTGCTCACAAAAAAAGAAAAAAAAATGTTTGCGCAGTCGACAGGATTCAAACCTGTGCGGGGAGACCCCAATGGATTTCTGGTCCATCGCCTTAACCACTCGGCCATGACTGTTGGACGAGTAGGGGGCTCCGAGATGTGGTAGTAACTCAAGAGCCGGGGATGTCATGGATGAAACGTTGCATGTAGCCGCTCAACGTCTATACAGGAGAGGGCGCTGCGGTCAAATGCGTGTATAATCGCGTTAAACTTTGCATGCATGGCTCTGCATTTCACCGACCATAAAGCAGTAATAATGAAGTCGAAACGCAACCCGGAACTCAGCACTACCTATGAGCAATAAAAAAAAAAAAAAGAACAGCACCATCAGCACTACCTATGAACAATAAAATCAGTATCATCAGCACCATCAGAGCTTCGCCCCAGTCAACATCATTCACCACGTGGAGATGCGGTCATTTTTTTTTCTTTCTTTTTTGGTGAAAACGTAAAGACAAAAAGGCACGTGAAAAGTTGACAGAAAATTAGGCCAGCCGGGAGACGAAACACCGCATTTTTAACTTTTGGCATTCGGTGTCTGACTCTCATCAGCGTGTAAAGGGCAACTTAGGTCAATATTTTCGAATTTGGGATTATGAATGTTTTCAGCTCAATCAGTGTCCCCTGAATTACAAGGTATAATTTTTTCTGTTCGATATTGTGTGTAGTTTGAGAAATATCACGGCTCGAAGTTTGGTTCCTGGCGTCTACGGCAAAACCGAAACTATCTGCCAGAGAGGGGTCGCAACGCTGATATCAGCTGTACGACCGCGACGTGACGTCACGGTGGTGCTGCAGTGCGCGTCGCCCAGTGTTGCTTGACGTAAAAGCTAACCCGCTTGCCACCTGCTAAAGAGCAGCTGATCGCATCTTTGAAATCAGTTTTAGTTGCGTACGCGGCTTCATTTTGACGTAATATTTCGGCTGTGTTCCTATTTCGTGCCACTAGAGCGATTAGCGGCGGGAAGTTTTGGTGGCACCCTCCTGTGGTTCCCCCTTGTGACGTCATTACCTTGCAAACAACAAGTTCGATGGTGTTTGTAAATATCATGGTGGAAGCTCGAAATCATTGCGCTCTCAAAGGAACACTGCCAACACCGTCAAAATTAAAGTTCTTTCATTCCTCTTAGTTCGTCGATGATAAATCCCCTTTCCGACGTCATAGTCAGCGTTCGGCCAATCGTGGAAGGCCGACCACAGCGACGCTTTCGGTCGCGCACGGGGCTAATACCAATAATTTATTTTGGTTTCGTTTTCGACAGTTGCCCTTTAACGAAAAACGAGCAAACAAAAACAAATCAAGTGACACAGAACACACATCTTGTTTACGACCCACGTCTGTTTCGTCTACGCACTTCAGATGACGTGTAATGGTTTTTAAATAGCGTCGAGACTTAGTCACAGCCGTTTCGAAGGCGTCTGTTCAGTACAATGGACTAGTACATTTTGTTTTTCTGTCAGCTGCCGCTTGACTATTTCTTTCTTCGTTTTTGAAGGTCGCGTAGAAATTGCGACTTAATACTTAACTTAAAATACGTATACCGGTTTGAACTTTTTTATTTTAAATATATAATATATTTCCAGTTACTGTAAACGACTTAATTTTCGCGGGCTCAAATTTTCGCGAATTGGGCCAAAGCTGAAAATTTAAAATAATTCGCGGGTTCTAATTTTCGCGAATCGAGTGTAGCTTCCGTAGAGTTCACATATTGCCCGAATTGTTCGCAGGATGTATTTTTCGCGAATTGTAGGCGATTCGCGAAATTCGCGAAAATTAGGTCCTCGCGAAAATTTAGTCGTTCACAGTATTTGCTTTCTTTGTGAAATTACAGTGTCCCACACACCGCGCACATAAGTTATAGTGATAATTAAAACATTATAAATCGACAAAAAAAAAAAAGTCCGAGCTTTGAAGGTTTGTGTTTTCAAACCTGCATAATAAACTAACAACTCCAGATAAAAGTAATTTGTTAGCATTAAACCATAGTTAAAAAAAATCTCTTTACTTCGATGTCATCTTTTTGAATGGGCAGAATATAGAACGAATGTTATTAGCAGTCAAAAGTGAAGACACATAATGACCTATGAGGTTGCGCCTTAGGGGTGATTGGAGTTTATTACCGTCATATGTCTTGCCCGTGCATTATACTGTACCGTACACTCTAAGACAACAATGAAAGTTGCGATATTGACGATACCGTACAGCCTTTATCAACTTAAAGTGGCTTAGGTCCGATGACCTACCTTGTGCGCGCAACTCCAACCGGGAAGGAAGCGGACTCCCCAAAATGTGATTAGTGCGCGAAAACTTTCGGACACGACCTGAAGGGACCGAAACGTCATATCCGGCCGCCATATTGACCGGGCCCGCGTTCAGCCTACGACGCTTTCCATCTTTGTGGGGACGTCGCTTTTAGGCTACAGGTAATAACACCTCTGCAGTGCCGTACACGTTCCTTTCCAAACCGGAACGAAAGCTCGTTCCTCGTTCCTTCTCATTCTAGGAACGAGTTCCAGTTACAGCTTGCGGTGGCTGGAAAGGAACGCGTTCCCGTTACGTTTGTAAGATTGGAACGTGTGGTTACATTGACGTTACATTCGCGTATTTCAATTAAATACTCTGCTGGATATTACGTGGATAAAATAAAGCAAACACGTGACATTAACCACATCGAACCTCGTGTTGAGTCGCCACGGTCACATTGTTCCATTTCTTTGTTTTCGACTATCTGTTGGACGCTTCCCCATCCCTCGATTTCGGAGGACGAAATAGTCGATAATAATAAATTAAAAAAAAAGGCCTAAATGCCAACTAAAGTTGAGTAAATTGCAGATATATAGAAAAAGAAAAGAAAAAGTGCGTCCTTACTTTCGCCGGTTTCCCTCGAAAACGTAACGAGTTTCTTGTTCCACCATATTCCATCTTGCATCGGTGGTGCATTCCTCCGGAAAGAAACGCGTTCCGTACAACGTCCCCCCCCCCCCCCCCCCCCCCCCCCTTCACAATTCGAGCCAATGAGGAGGACGCTGGTTTGCGGACTTAATTAGGCGAACGAAAGAGGGGTAAAGAAAGACAAGCAGGCGACAGCGACGACGATAATCGCATTTCGGCCATCTTTATCTATAGTGAGCTGCTAGACCCGTTCTGAGCATGCGCAATAGCTCTCTTCTAGGTAATATCGGACCCCGTCCTCGCGTCCACAGCCCAGTGGCTCGGCGTTTTTCGCCCGGGTGATGAGCGCTGGAAAGACGTATACAGGGTGTTTCCCGAAAGGTAGACAAATTCGATACTTCGAAAACTACGCATCGAACCAAAAAAATACTTATGTCGTTTAGGTCCTAGGCCTGTCGCCCCGCCGTACTATCGGCGTGCGATTGCGAGTAACGAAGAATGAACCACTCGCACGGGCCGTCTGGGAAAAGGAAGCCCCGTGTTTTATTTCGTCAGCCCTTTTATAGGCGATTCTGCAGACGTCACCGATAACCAGAGCACATCACGTGTAGCTTTGTCATTGTCACACTCTTGTCACACTGTTATCACTTTGATACCACAGGCCAGGGCCCTATTTAGGAAAATTATTAAAGTTCGGGATAACGAAGTTGTTATTTATTTTCGCGTAATTAATTTTCTAAATATTAAGATTAAGGGCATGGTTTCAATTAGAAAATTGCTCAGCATCATCGAAAAACACTAAATAAACAAATTGCAGAACAATAGAAGGCACGCGCAGCACGGCTTCCTGAAAAACCGCACAACTTCGACGCGTTTTTTGCAATCGGAGCGCTTCTTGGCACCGACGGGACCGCACCCCGTGGAGAAATCGTGCAACCAGCCTCTGCTGCGTTCGGCGAGGACAGCGCAGCAGAGGCTGGTTGCACTATTTCTCCACGGGGTGCGGTGCCATCGGTGGCGAGAAGAGCTCCGTTTGCAAACCGAAACTTAAAAACCCGTCGAAGTTGTGCGGTTTTTCAGAAAGCCGTAAAATACCGCGCGTGCCTTCTATCGTTCTGCAATTTGTTGTTACGCAATTTGTTGCGTTAAAAAGTTGCATTTTAATGTAACTTTTTAACTCTTCAAATCTTTTTTTTTTCTGCGGTAACGTTTGCTGTAATTCAGTTACTATTTTCTGTAATCAATTACAAGTATTCAATTACATGTTTTCAAAAAAGCTAAAATTGAGTTTAGTTTTCTTTAGCTCAAAAATCGCTCTGCCTGCCTTTGCGTCTCTCGTCTATGTTGCATCAACGTTGGATACTTTTCTTTACCCCTAAAAAAAAAAAAAGGTACCAAGATATCAGAAGGATTAGAATGTGAAAGTGCTCAGCGACGTTTCGATGGGAACTTCGAACCACAACTGCTGTTGAAGCTTTACAAGGTGTGAATGACAGGTAGAAACAAAATGTAGCCACTTTGAACATATGTTTGCATTTTAGATTTCGTAATAAAACAAAAAAAAAGGCTAACTAACGTGAAAAGTAATCAATTACTTTTGTGATACAGTAATTGATTACTGTAAGTCACACTTTTTTCAATAAAGGAATTGTAATTGTGATCGGTTACTTTTTTTGAATAACGTGTACAAGACTTACCCTTATCTCTAGCAAGAAACCCAGTATAAGTTTTCATTATCTGTATTATGGAACTGGAAATCTAACTGGAATTGTTAAAGGAAACCTGAAATCCAGATTGCAGACAAAGGAATAATTTGTGAAAAACCTGATATCCAGATAGAATCTTGATAGATTTCCAGTTCCATAATCTAGATAGCAAAAAGTTTTTTTTTTTGGTAGGGATAGACGCTCGTTTTCATGAGATTGCGCTGCAAATACACACATTCGTACATACATAGAGGTGCATAGTCATTCCGGTTGCTTTTATGCCGCTATCAATAGACAAGAGTCGTAAAGCCAGTATAAAGCAATCGTCGAGGATTGCAGATGATCAAGTTGTAGACGTGTTTATTTACAAAGGCGATGAAAGGAGGAGTAGGAATGGGAGGGGGGGGGGGGGGGGGAGGTGCCAGTAAAACCTGGCGTTTCTTCGGAGGTTGATGCATGACGTGGCTTGGAAGTCCTCAGCCGGCCGAAGCTGTCCTTCTTGTGAGCGAGCAAGCGACGGGCCATCGAACGTGTGCGCTGTCCGTGGATTGCGCGTTAGGTTCAGTCCTTCTCGCACGGAATTTTGTCGGTCGCGGAGGCGTATAAGCGGTGGCAGGGAACCGTGTTGAACGATCAATGGATGAATAAATGAATGGAAGAAAGTATGAATGAATGAATGAGTGAGCCTTCGAATCGGGCGACGACCTGCTTTCCGTCTAACATGAATGAATGGATGGACTGATACGGCCGAACTCTTCTATTTGGGTCGGCGGCTTGCGCCACCTACCTAGCCAAAACTTTCTCCAACAACATTCTCCAACTAAAGCCGGCACCCAGCGGCGATCGTCCAAGACAGTTTTACAGCCTGATGTACCCAAGAGTCGCATAGCGACGAAGCTGTTTTACAGTGCGCGAAAACTCGCCAGGATAGCACATTGCTGTCAAGACGCTCGTCACCGTGATGCCCGTACTCCTGCCTCCCACAAAGCTGCACGGAACACTTGAGATCGACATCACGCATGTTGATCACGCATGCCGTCACAAAACGTCGTACACTGTTTGAGCATGGGCGGTGAGTCAGTATTAAACCCCATGTGTTCTATCGACGCGTCTGCACAAGGACAAGCCGGTGGCGTTTTATCACGGGCATTGCGTTCTTTTATCCACGTTGCGTTTACCAGTACGTAGGATGTTTGCATCAAATGAATTTTATAATCATTGAGGGCTTAAGCAACGCAGAGCGTTGTAAGACTCGCCTATGAAAGAAATAAAAAAAATGAAGCTAGGTAATGTTTACATGTCGTCGAAAGACAGTGGGTAGCGATCGAAGCTGCGTGCAAACGTCTGACCCGGAATCGATTGGCGATGCTCGGTTGCTGGCCTTCCGGGTTTCCTGGTTTCTGAGCACCGCCCCGCGGTGACGCATGACGAGGAATAGTATTTTCAGTTTTCTCGTTTCCTTCTGTAGCTATGGCTTCTGGAGCTTTTCGATATAAAAGAGAACGAGGGCGAGTGAGAGTTCATCGCGAAGCCCGCAGCTCTACACGTGTGGCCACTTTGTTCTGCAAGAAGCTGCTTCCAGAATCGCGGTGATTGGTTCCTGGAGGTCCCTAAATCGGAGCGTCGAAGGGTCTAGCTCTTCTGTGGTGCTGCTTTCTGGTTTAGTCTTAGAACGGTCATAAAGACAAGCGTAGCTATTCATTTTTATTGATATACCGATTTCACCACTCTGTTCTCTTTCGTTCGGTTCCCGTCGTAACAGAAGCGCGCTAGATTTGCCAAGGTTTTGTGGCGATCACGCCATTCTAAATTGTTTTCGAACAATGAATGATAAACTGCAGCAATGCCCCTGTGTTTACTCTCCTGTATAACACGCTAAAGTGAATCACTGCTGTTTTATTCAACTGCCTGCTGAACAAGTCGTATCAGTGAAGGTTTCTTCAATGACTCCGCTTCTTGCAACAATCAATAAAACCAGTCAGGCGATCTCTTTGTCTGTAGATGACCTACCTCAAGAAGCTATTTGCCGACGACTCAGCTCCTTGGTGGTCACTTAGTACTGCTTAAGAGCCATAGAGTATGGTTAGCCCTGGCGGTCTTATTTTCGCAAGACAGCCAATGAGATCGCAGCATCGTCCGGTAAAAACACACAGGAACCAATGAATGAGGAAACGACGAACGCCGACGTAATTAGCCGTGCCCTATCGCTCTTAAGATTGGGATGACTATGGAACGCCTAGGCGGCGAAGATGGCAAGTAAGCGTCACGTGGTGTAGGCTCCCACCAATCGCAGCGGTGCGTACGGTGACGGTTAATTCCGTGCGAGGAGACTGAGTGCGGCTGCGCGCGGGAGCGTATGACGTTATTGCCAGCACGATCCTTGACCGAGTCTCTCGATGTCGCTGGATTGTCCATCATTTTTGTTTTTCATCTTCATGTTTTTGTTTTGTTCACTGCACTGTGCGTTCTTCTAAACCGTGTTTTCTTTCCAGGCGTTCAGGTCGATGTCTTGTATGCTGCTGCAGGACACCCTTGGATTTCTGAAATGACAAGTTAAAGATTCTGTTTGGTGATCTAACGACAATTGAGTTGAGTGCATATATTTTCCTCGACAACGACATGCCTTGCAACAACTTTCCAGGAAATAAGGAACCCGAAATTAAATTTAAAAAGGGGCTAATTTGCTTTTTGAATGTAATTGTAAAAGAAAACACAGAACAATGAAATTTGCGAAGTTTACGACGAGAAGGCCGTGGGAAAACTTTAGGCTAACATAAACGACTTAATTTTCGTGAGGACATAATTTTCGCGAATTTCGCGAATTGCCTACAATTCGCGAAAAATAGATCCCGCGAACAATTCCGGAAAAATATAAACACATTGAAATCTATATTGAGATTCCACCACGTCGCGAAAATTAGAACCCGCGAATTATTCCAAAACTTTAGCTTTTACCTGAATCGCGAAATATTGAGCCCGCGAAAAATAAGTCGTTTACAGTATGTAAGCCGGATGACAAGAACGGATACCTGCAAAGGAAGGATCCTGGACCTATCTTATTACAATATTTTGCTGAAGTTTAGCATCAGCATCAGTTTTGAGAGTCTTGCAAAATGTTAAAGCCAGAGAGAAGCAGCAACTTACAAGAAAGGATCAGTAGACGTCGAGCACTTTCCTCGTGATAAACCTTGTAGTGTCCGAGTTCTGACAAATGATCTTGGCCAGAGACGCTTTTCCTCAGCTGTGCCAACTGGTCGGACGAGAACCGAACCGTCGGATCCCCGGTCTCGTGCCAGAAGCGGTCGCAGCGCCTCAGCCTCTGGAACTGGAAGCTGAGCAGACAACTGAACGTTGGTCCCACCACCGCACCGGCCAACGGGAACTCAGAGAGACCACCCGTGAAGACGTCGATGTCTTCCACGTCTCTGTAGACACTCCCGATCGCCCTCAGAGTGGCCCTCGGGATGTGGCCCTCAAGGTCCGCGAAGGTACGCGCCCTGGGCTGACTGCAGAAAGCGCGATAGTCGTTGTACGTCCTCAAACCGTGGTCACGTCCTCGCTGTAGGTTAATGGCGACTAAGTCAAGACCCGAGAAGGGAACACTCTTGGCTTCAAAGAGGTGCTTGGTCACCATTTCGGTAACATGGTTGTCGAAGTTCTCCATGGGCGTCGACAAGAGACCTCGCAGTAGTTGGTCGAGTCTGTCTTTTCTGTACAGCGTCTGGCTGTTGAAGAAGGCATCGGTAAGCTTGAGGCCTCCTAGCTCGTCGTACGCCGGACCAACGAGCTTGAGTACTGGCGGCAGCAGCGTATGGCCGAAGCGGAACGCTGCCGTGGCGAATTCGTTGAAGGAGCCCACGTCGCAGTTGGGGTCATAACCGTTGTAGTAGCCTTCTTCGAGGAGATGCAGGCCCCACTGACTCACGGACTCCCAGCCTAGTGTGCGGGGAAGGAACTCCGCGAAAACAATCCTTTGGAAGATGGCTCCAACAATTTTACGCGCTTCCTGGAACACACGCTCGTCGTCCCAATGCGGGTTTAGACTCTGGAGCGTGCGGGCGATCCTGTTGTGTTCTCTGGCGAAGATGGTGTGCATGGATGTGAGGCCAGGCTGCTCGCTGACCCTCGTGTCGCCCGCGATGAAGCAGCGGCCGTTGGAAGAAATGCAGTCGGCAGCACCGTCCACTTCGGACAGCAGCGGCTTGAACTCTCGGCCCGCCGGATGTGCACTCATGTTCAGAAGCCCGCTCCTGAACAGCCTCAGTTCGTCGCGCGCACACTCGTCGGATCCGTACACAGTGGAGAGGTCTAGGTATCCTGTCACCTGGTTGATCTGCTCCCGGCTGCCCAGAGTGCGCTGACCTGACATGGAGCGGGTGAAAGGAAGGCATTGCGGAATGTTCGGATTCTTTCGGCTGACACTCGGGAAGTGGGGGTCGTTGGACGGGATAGGGATCGGAAAGCATTCCTTGTTCACTCGTTCTGGAGAGTTGCAAGCGCGGCACCGGAGAGTCGCGCCGTCGGCGCCCTCGCTGAGCGGTGTGTGGGCGATGTCGTGGTCGATGAACTGTCCGAGCTGCATGAGCATCATTGTGTATCTCTGATGCGGGTGGCTCAGGTCGCCGTGAACAGCGAAAGAGACGAGCCGGGGACTGGGCAATGGCGAACCTGTAACACTCCGAGATCGGGGAGCCGACACGCCGTCTTCGTACAAGCCCGGTAGGACTCTCCTGAAGCTGTGTCCGACTTTGCCGAGGTTCGGTTTGCGCAGGTTGTTGCATCTTCCGGAAAGTGTCCTGAAGGGCGATCTCGGGTTGCAAGGTTTGAGCGGCTCATCTTCGCAGGCCGCGGGCTCTTCAAACTCAGCCGCAAACTTGGAGAGGTCCACCTGACGAAGCGCGGGAATCACATCCTGCCGCTTATCCCCCTTGCGCGTGGCTTTGAGTAGTCTCCTTGTGGCAAATTCGAGGGCTTCCGACTGGTTGTGGATGCTCCTCGATCCAGCGGTGGCCCTCATAAATCCACCTCGAGCACCTTGTCTTCCGAACTGCCCCCCTTGAGCGGCCGTCAGATCTGCGAGCGCGTCTTGAAGCAGAGACTGTGGCACGCTGCCAGCTCTAGATGCATCCTGCCAAGCATCGAGGTCTACACTGGCTAGAAGTCGGTCTTCGCAAGACATCAAATTGTTAAGCCAGGGATCCGGAACTCGCATTGTCCGTGGCTGGACAACACCTCCTCCTGTCCTCAAGAAGACGTTGTCGCAGAGGACACGTGCCAGAGATGTTTTGCGGAGCTCGCGGAGCTGGTCCTCTGTGAAGCTGGACGGTTGGCCCGGGTTCTCGAACCAGTAGCGATCTGAGACTCGGAGATGCCTGAACTGATGAGCGTAGATGCAGGCAAGGGTTGGACCGACAAGACCGCCTTCTACTGGTGTCTCGGAGAGTGCGCCCGCCAGAAGATCGATGTCATCCACGGCGGAGTAGAGCTGGCTTAGTCGGAAGGCCGCATCTGAACTCATGACTCGCTTGAGGCCCTCGAAGTCGTCGATGGCCCGGAGACCGCAGAACTGCCGCCAGCGAGTGTAGCCTGTGATACCATGGTCTCTGCCCTGCTGAATTGCCACGGCAGCCAGGTCTACGCCGGCCTCTGCGTAAGGTGTATGGAAACACATATGAGCGCGTGTACGTATAACTGTGAATAATTACGTTGTAGAAACAATTTGTAATTTCATTAAAGTGGAGGTTTAAAACAAAAACAATGTTTGGGCATGGACGTAGAAGAGTGCTGTTCTAATCATTCGTTTGTGGGAATTTCAGGCGTACGACTCGAAGACGGTTTCAAGCACTTTGATTTCGGCAGGGAATTTTATCTTGAGAATTCATTTCGTTAAGTTTAGTGACATCGCGTTGACTGTGATCGTGCCATTGTTTTCTTTCCTTTTTTGTGCGTGGTGCTTGTATCTTTTGTGATACTGCCACAGTCTTTCTCTTTTGCGATTCGGTTTGTGTTCCCGGCATGCGATTCTTGTATAATAGAAGCTCTCGCTATAAACTAATTGATCTGTATCCGACAAATCTCTTTGCCACCTCGCTTCTAAGTGACGGTTTGTAATCTCAATGTTGCGTTTCACCTTAACGTGACAGAGCTCCTGTTTAAAACAGAATCTGGCCCCAGACTTGGGGGCTTTTTTAAATGAAGTTTTCTTCTGCTCCTTCTGTTTCAAAGCAAAACATTATTTATAAGTTATAATACCCTAGTTGCATTCGCGCTCTCAACTGTCGTAGAGCTAAGGATCGTTGACATCTCCTAACTTTCATGGAGCTCAACTAAGTTGTCCGGTGTTACACGATACATAGGCCTAACAAACCCAGTTGAGATGCGCTTCAAGGGACACAGTTGAAACCAAAATTAAACCAAAACTGATGTCACACTATCTTTCTTTTTATGAACAGCGACGGAAATGAATTAGATGCACACTTTTCATTCATTATAAACGCTTAAAACAAAATAAAATTAACTTCATTTTTGTTTTTAGAGTAAAAAAACGATAATCAGAACGCTTCACACGACTTCAAGCAAGAGAGACACAACGAAAGTCTTATCGGCACCGACATTACGATGGCCGCCCTCGCCGAGCTCTGGCTTCCGCGACTTGCCGTGATAGTTCTAGCGGCAGCTCTGGCTCCGAATCATAGCTTTCCGACAATATTTGCCGCTACGATACTCTCTAAATACCTTCCACAATCTTCCGCAATAGTAAGTGCTTCGCTGGCACTGGCCATGGGCGGCGATCCACGGACGCCGCCATCTTTAGCTTTATTGGGGTGAACCCAGGCACGGCCGGACTGGAAGCGCGCGCTCTCTTTCTCTTCTTACGGCTAGAGCCACTAAATGAGCTGCGCTTAGAGTATCGGCACTCCGTTCCCCGACATGTTGTGGGCGTCGCCATATTGGGGCTTGTGCAGAGAAGACGCAACTGCAGATCGTCATGATTCAAAAGTGTGACTTCCTCAGCATTCGAATCGGTGTTAGGAAGCTCATGTAATATTGCTTTTCTCTGTCGCGGACTGTTTAAACATTTGTGGAGGACGGAAAAGCGTTTCCTGTGATTTCAGATAAAGCTTCAGATAACTGGCAACCATGATTTTAAGCCACAATATGGCCAAGTGTCGTTACTCTGAAGCGTAGCTTATTTAGTGACACTACTTACGGCCTTTGCAATCACCCGGGAGTCAATGACATTTTTTCTCCGTCTGTAGTTCACTTGCTTGCCGCCAGGGGCGCAACCACCTCACCCCACTTCTCTTTCGTTGTCTTTTTTATTTTGTTTTTCGTTTTTGTTTTATTGGCGTGTCTTACAAGACTCTCGACACAAAGAGATTGCGCCGCAAATATACATACATACGTACATACTTCACCCCACTCGGAGAGTCCCTTCGAGCTGCTTTGCGCTGGTGTTCGAGCTTCGTAGGTTGTTGTTTTGGCAACGGTTCCTCAGAATACTTCTGATTAACCATGCAAAGACGGTCACGGACAGAAACGAAAAATCAGCTGTATATGTGCACAAGCGCTGAAATATGCACTGTGCAAAACTTGTACAGACTACTACACCCTCGTCTAGAGCAGCCGACCGACTGCATGTGCGGCCTATAAAATGATGATGCAGACCACGGCAATAGATAGATTGCGCCTGCTTACATTTCACGAGTGTACGAATTATTTATCATTTAAAGTTCCTCCACGTAGAAGGGGTCCGTCCCCAACTGTTCTTGAGTTGCAACAGAAGTCCTCGGGGTAAAGACGAGTATAGTTTTTCCGCAATTGCATTCGCTGTCTTTACTTACTACTTTTTACTCCCGAATCTCTCGGAGATGTGCGTCAAATATTCACCGTTTTGGGCCCATCAGAAGCGCATTAGATAGTGGCTGAGGGCTCTAAACGTAAGCATGCAGGTGTCAAAGGCTGTAAAAATCTCGGCCGCAAGTTGCGACAGCGCTGAGATACACTGTCAGACGCGCTTTGTGCAAACGGCAAAGGGTAGCCCAGGGGTTAGAGTTCCTGTATAGACTCCCTACGCTCCTCACGTGACTGAATTCGGCGAATAGCAGCTCCGCGCGTTCGAGGCGCGTGGCGAGCTCAAAAGCCGGGGAACGTACGCCGGGGCGCGTGCAACGTCTACTTTGCTGCACGACACTTGATACGGCTCCTCACGTGATCGGATCTCGGCGAATAGCGGCGAGGGCGGCACGCGGCACGTGGAATCAAACGCACAACTCTGGCTCCCGTAGGGAGCCTATAGGAGGCATTCACTGGCCGCCATATTTGAGGTCACTGTTTAGAGCGCATGCTCAGAACGAGCTCGCATTAATAGGCTGCAAAGACCGGCAATCTTGGTGGTGCGGAATCCACGTGGCGAAAGAACTGTGGAAGCTCGCGTTCAGCACGCGCTCCGCAGCCGAGCACACAGCTATGGCCGTCAGTGAATACTCCCTATACAGGAACTCTACCAGGGGTGAGGTGACAGCGCCCTTCGCGAATTGCGGCGGGAGGTGGCGATTGCCCCAATTGCAAAGGCCGTAAGAAGAGAAAGAGAGCACGCGCTTCCAGACCGGCCGTGACCCAGGCTAGAGGCGCGAGCACATAGCGTTGGCAGCTGCCCTCAATGCACGAGAGCTTGTACCGCCGAGATGTGCCCTAGAGCAAGGAGATTGCGCTTGTTGCCTTTCCTGCGGTACATCATAAGGTGAAATAGAGTTTAATTGAGGTAGCCAGCTCAGTTGAACTTAATGATCGTTAGCGGCTCAGTGACAGTTAGCGCCACCGTGTAACTCCGACCGATCGCGATTAAGTCAACTGTCGTTGGCTTAATAACAGTTAAGAGTGCTAGTGTAACTAGGGTATTAGACATTGAAATATAAAGGTCTCTGCCATTTGTTTCTTTCTGCATGTTAATCATATAATTAAGACTTAAAAGTGTTTTTCAGCAATTTTTTATACGTTGTACGCGTACACAGTGATCTCGAATTTACTTTCAAAACTGCTTTACATAGGGCGCCGTTGGAGTCCAATTCCTGCGCACCATCGCACAAACGGTCCATTGACTCTATTGCATCACTCGCATAACACGAACGTGGTAGCTTTCGTCCTCTGTCACCGCCAGCAAGATTGATCGTTGTTGCCACGAAAGTCCTCCTATACGCACAGATTCCAACGACTCATTTCATTCTTATTCCATCGGCTTGCGCCACAACGGGGAGAATACCTTGTGATAACACGAGTGCAATTGGCATCACACACGGTTCTCGTTCGACTATATATCGCAACCCCGGTATAAACCTGGGTACCGTAGCGACCCTGCTGCCGCGGCTAAGCTAGATTGAACTAACGATGCAACAATTGTGCTCTTATCCTCGTTACGAATTGGGGTGCGCGGTTAAGAAATCAACGTTGGCTTTGTCTGGGGACGTCTTTCATTGAGTAGCCCGAAGCTACAACCAAGGTTAGTGCGCCCGCGGGAGAGCGCGCAGTGTTTGTAGCAAAGAGGGATGAGATAGATACAGGCGAGGGAGTTTATATGGCCATGCCTCGCTGTTGCATTATGAATCGTCTTACGGAGAGGCGAATTTCGCTTGTACACGCGCTGGGAATTGGCAGTTTTTACACGCCGTTGGAGCCCCTGACCCCTTAACCCCCATAGACGGTTTCTCCCCTTAACGCCGTGCGGAATCAAATGTGTACCGGGCGTTCTACCGCCGCGCCGTCGCTGGAAAGAAACGCATCCTACCATGCGTGTCTGTGTCCTATTGGGAGTTTCTTTTCTTCAACTATTTTCTTGGGTATTACTGCCTCAGGGGTTACACGGATGTCTAAGCTGCAGCTGCTGCTTGAAAAGTGCGTGCGATAGCCATCATGAGAAAAAGATAGCTTTATTCAAATTTTATAGGTTTTGTTTTTATTCTTCCAGTACATTATGATGACTCGGAGCGTGCGTGTGTAAACAACCCATATAGAAAAAGGTTGGTGGAAGAACTGCTGTCTCAGAGTTTCTGGTCAGGGCGAAAAAGTACGCAGTGTTTTTGTAATGTGCGCGAATTATATTTAGTTAATGAAGAAGAAGAAGAAGAACGTCTGCTAGGACGCGGTAAATGCAAAGAAGAATCGAAACGAACTAAGGGATTGACGTACAGGATTCTTCTAGTATTAGTATCTATCTATACCACTTCGTGCTCCCCTAATGGTGTCGTGTTGCAGATATTTACGAAGCATTGTACTCTTTCGCATGTTTAATATAGCAGAACAAGTCTACTCAGAAATCTCTCTGCTCGCTACGATTGGTAGGTTCCTTCTCTCCACTCGCCTCCTCTCCAGCATTCGCTCTGCTAAAGCGGCAAGAGTGGAGCGCTTTGTGGGAGTAGTTTGTTTTTGTATTCTTAACCTGCAATAGACTATAGAAAGAACTCGAGCTTGCACACCTTTCCAGCGCTCATCACTCAGGCGAAAAATGTCGAGTCGCTGGGCTGGGGACTTTTGCGTGAAGTCTGATATTTAGCAGGGTATGGATACTGCGCATGATCAGGATCCGTTCCACAGCCCAGCAGACAAAGATGGCAGCGCGCAGAAGGCTGTTTTGGAATGGTATTTTGAGACAGGACAATAGAATGTTGAACATACCTCTGTTGGACGCAGCGAACATGTCTCCCGTGACATGGCGGGACATGAAGTTGTCCATCTTCTGCGCGTGCTGCATCAGGGCTCCCGCTGCGATCTGCTGCAGCCTCGAGTAGAGCTCCAACGGTCTGAACGCCGTCTCAGGCAGGCTTCCGAGTCTCCTGAACCTCGCCGGGTCAAAGAGCTCCACCTGAGCCGGAGCCGCAGACACCAGGGCCCACACACCGACGGCCGCCATGACATTCGTGACTCCCGGAAGCCTCTTGGGGTCGTAGCCCCGGAAGTAACCTTGGTTCTCCAGGCGGAGCCCGAACCTTTCTACCACTTCCGGTCCGAGCAACGCCGGCAGAAACTCGTTGTACGTGATGTACTGCATCTGAGCGCCAATGATGCGCCGGGTCTCCTGGAAGGTCCTCTCGTCGTCCCACTGCGGGTTGGAAGTCTGGAGGCTTCTGGCGACTCGGTTGTGTTCCCGGAGCCAGACGGTGTGCATCAGACCCAGTCCCAGGTCGGAGTTGACTCGAGGATCGCCGCTGGAGAAGCAGGGAGGCTCCTGGGCGGTGCGTCGGCAGTCCAAGGTCGTGATGTCCGGAGGGGGCAGTTCTTCGCCGTCGTTGGTCCGTTGGCTGAGCAGCTGGCCGCCCTCGAAGGCGCGTAGGAACCTGGCTTCGGCTTCCGAAGAGCCGTAGATGGTCGATCCGTCCAGGAACGAGGTCACCTGCGGGTGTAGGATGTGTGCCGCTATATGTATGGGCAATGTGACTACGGCTTTGGGATTAGGCTGTGTCTTATCAAGTATAACCGTTACCGTGAGATGGCAGGCTTCCTTGTCAAGAAGGTTCATTACAACGTTATTTCAAGAGTGTTGTTTTCTGTCACCGCAGTTGTCTCGGTGGCATTCTATCGGCCTTACAATTTTAGCTTTTGGTGTAGCTACGGTTACTGTACTGAATTACACACTTGTGAAGCAGCCCGATGTGGATTCTTGCCTTGTATAATAAATGAATTGCCATTAAAATACACAGAGGTGTCGCCAGTGGGCCCTCTGCTTTGATCATCTTAGCATTTGGTGATAAAGCGACTTTCGGCTATATAAAGAACGACATGGTGAATAGCAGTTTTGATACGACAGAACCTGTCTATGAGTAACGAATCGCTGCGAGCAAATGTCAGCGTACCTGGTTGTTCTGCTCCCGTGGTCCAAGTCCACACGTCTCTCGGGGGGCAGCGCTGGAGCGGACGTACTCGAGGCATCGCTGTCCGAAGCGCCCGTAGTACTGATCGCGATCGGGCACGGCGATGGGCATGCACTCCGGGTGGGAGAAGCCCTCGGCTACGCCGCAACACTTGAGGCGTGAACCCTCGAACCCTGCGGTGCGTATTGATAAAAACTCACTAAGAAGCAGGGCCTCCTGTGTCGTACCATGGGAGCAAACGCGTTTTAGCATGGCGAGAAATGTTTACTTAGATGTGGTAATGTGACACTTCAAGCAATACAAAAAAAAAAAAAAAAATTACGTATATGAACCTTCTTATAAAACTCTCAGCCTTTCCACTCTGGTGAAGAAGAAAGACCAGCGGAGCTGTACAATGGAAAGTAATGGTAAGTAATCGGTCAAATCAGAGCTCGGCGTTCTGACGCCCCCGCGCGTTCTCCTCTCCTCCTCTCCCTCAATTTCTCAGCGCATTTGATACAACGCATATAAAGCTGTTATATACGCGCTATCACACACTATATATACGCGTGTATTGATACCTACGTCATATAGACGGAATATCAGACTCAGTGCTTGCATCCGCAACCTACTGACATTCTTCGCCTCGGTAATGCGCGCGCCGTAAAGGTGTGCAAGTGCCACTCACCTGCGGCCTGCGCAGTGTGCGAGATGTCGTGAAAGACGAAGCGCCCCCAAGCGACGGTCATCATGGACGCGTGGTCGTGCGGCCGGTCTTGGTCCTGGAACATGGATGCGCTCACGGTCCGCGCGCTGGGCAGTGCACGGCCGCGGCCGTCTTGTCTCGCCTGACTGATGCCTGAGCAGAAAGCAGACACACAATCGTCATTTTTTTTTATTAGGGATAAAATATACGCGGTACATGAAATCGCTCCTGCGTTGGACAGTGCCCGAGGAAGGAAGGCTACAGATTCTAAAAACCCGCCCGCGCGTGTATCTTTTCCTCAAAGCATCCAAAGCACGACTGCGGGAGGTCGGCGAATGAGAAAAGATAAATGTTCGCAGAAAATGGAGGGTGGCGGCTGTGATGTGTCAGTCTGGATCTGACGCATTTTTGTTATCTTAAAACTCATATCGCAAGCTTTTTTTTAAATTTTATTGTCTATCGCACGTTTTGTTTTTAGACCGAAGCGATATTTCGGTCATTTTATTCGCCGTGTACTGTTACTGTAGACGATATTGGTTGGCTTCGTGGCAAGATGACGCAGCATTTTTTTTAGTCCAGTACAGGTGGATGATATGTGTAAATTATTTACAAAACAAGGCCCTGCAAGCTCCAATTTTGACACGAAGATCTTTAGAGTTCTACTTGTTTGAGCTTACACTCGAGAATGTAAACTCGTACATCAGCTCTGTGAAAGTACGACGTGATCACGCGCTCAATGATAATCACTTCAATGAGCGTCTTGGATATCAACACTCTAAAAAATGACCGCATCTGCACGTGGTGAATGATGTTGATTGGGGCGAAGCTCTGGTGCTGCTGATGATACGGATTTTATTGTTCATAGGTAGTGCTGATGGTGCTGATTTTTTTTATTGCTCATAGGTAGTGCTGAGTTCCAGGTTGCGTTTCGACTTCATTATTACTGCTTTATGGTCGGTGAAATGCAGAGCCATGCATGCAAAGTTTAACGCGATTATATACGCAGTTGACCGCAGCGCTCTCTCCTGTATAGACGTTGAGCGGCTACATGCAACGTTTCATCCGTGACATCCCCAGCTCTTGAGTTACTACCACATCTCAGAGCCCCCTACTCGTCCCGCAGTCGTGGCCGAGTGGTCAAGGCGATGGACTAGAAATTCATTGGGGACTCCCAGGTCTCCCCGCACAGATTCGAATCCTGTCGACTGCGCAAATTTTTTTTATATTTTTTTTTTGGGAGCACGGACGGACGGACGGACGGACGGACGCACAAGGCTAGACCCTAAGGAGCTTTGCCCCTAAAAAGAAAAGAAAAAAAAAAGTGCAGCCATTACACCCCATGTCACATATAATTAAGGCACCCCAAAACTTCAGTTCGATGCACTGACGTCGAACTGACGGTCCCAACTTTTACGAGAGGCTTGATGACGGCGGGATATAAGATAGTGAACAGCTAAAGTGCGTATCAAAGACTACAGAGAAGAAACCTTAAAGTTTTAAAGTAACGCCAAAAAAAAAAAAGTTTTTTTTTTTTTTTGCAGTTATTAACGTGTACATTAGCTATTTTAATAAGTTGTACCACTCGGCTATCAAGCCGTTCGTGAAAGTTGGTACTGTCGGTTCAGCGTCAGTGCGCTGTACAGTGCGTCGAACTGAAGTTTTGGGGTGTATTATATGTGACAAGGGTGTAAGAATATACCCTTTTTTTGTGTGTGTGTGAAGCAGAAAAACATTCGCACCACCGCGATTGGTCAAGACAGCATTGTAGTCGTCAGAGCGAGGCTCTTGTCCAATCGTAAAGAGAGGAAATAGCAGACGGCGCGATTGATTCGCCCTCGAGACTAACGTTCAGACACGTTCACGCCGGCGGTTCTCGGCGAAGGACTTCGAACAATCCTGACCTTCCCTATCGCCTTGGCTGAGACGTTTGAAAGCGAGGACGGCACTTCCACAACGCGTTTCGAAGAGCTTTTTGTTTTGTCTTTTGGCGGCTGGGTTTGTTCGGGCGCGCCGCGTGCGTGGGCGCCTTTTGTCACGACCGGACGCTAAGACAAAAAAGAAGAGCAGAGGCGCCGTTTTCAAAGACCGGCATCTTGACCAACAACGCGTCTTCTCGCCTCTTTTGTTGCTCTTAACTTTAAAACCGTGCCACGGAGAGAGTGGAAGTAGATGGAAAGAAAGCGTCAACGAGACATCAACTAATATACAATAAAACAAAAACAACGATCGCAAGCGGAAATGTTGGGAAAGACAAAAGAAGAGGGCGGGTTCCCCCCCATTGTCGCTGCCGGCAGTTCCTTTGTTTTTTGAGAGGGCGGCAAATATTTTTCGGGCAGCTCGTCTTCTTCTTGGAGAGCAACCGAACTCTCCGAGAAGACAATCGAGGGTTGTCTGTCAAAGACTGTCTTCTGCCCTCTTCCACGTCTCTTTGCTCGGAGCTAGTTTCAAAATTCATCTGCGGCCGCTGCTGGTGTTCTTGTTTGTTTCTTGGGGTCTTGTTCGGCTCGCCTCGTCGGCCTGTTTTTGTTGTCGGCCGACGGCTGTTGTCTTTGGGACGACCCGGTTCCCGTGAGCTCGTCTTCCGGTGTGGGCCGGTGGCCCTGTCCTTCTCGCCGTGTTTATGTTTAGGCCGCGAGTTTGCTGAAGACCGCCGAAGAGGCTCGCTCGCGTGAGAGTGTTCCCTCGGGCTTCTGCGCACGCTTCTAGGACCAACAGTCGCGTGCGGACGTCCATTAGCCTACATCGCGAGGAGGATGCGCGGTAGCGCGGGTATTATTTGCTACGATTAGAACTCCAATCAAGAGCAGCACAGTTGGCGTCTTGTTTTCTGTGGTAAAGCATAAGATAGGTGGATTCTGTTCGGGAGTCATACACTAGGCGAAGTCATACTTAAAGTCCAGGTAAGACAGTCTGCATAGTGCCAACATGTAAACAGTCGTCCAATTAACTTCCCGCGGACGGGATAAACGCACACTGTCGGGGAATATTTGACTCTTCGGCACAGCCAACTTACTAACAGTCACAAAACTACGATGCAGATGTATCCCAGATAAAACTGACCGGGTTGTACCGTATTTTCCGGACTATAGTCCGCACCTGGTGTATAGTGCGCAGGTGCAAATTTAGGGTCAAAAATAAAATTCTTGACTTAGATAGTCCGCACCCGGTGCATTGTCCGCACTCAGTGCATAGTCCGCACCCGGTGCTTAGTCGACACGAAAATCTTCTCATAGACGGCACACCTTGAAAAATGCCTGCTTTCTTAGCTCACAAAGAAACCCATAATATACATGAATCGTCATTAACATACTCTTTCATTCACAAAATCCGTCTCGTCTCGTCATAATCAACGATACTCAAAAACAAGAGTCCTGTATAGTCCGCACGCGTAGATTGTCCGCTTAGCCATAAATTTCAACTTTTAAACATGTATAGTCCGCGTACTATAGCCCGGAAAATACGGTAATAGAGACAGACATCTGTGACGTCACTGTCATGTTTGGTTCTTTCCTTCAAGTTTTCAGCAAGAGTTTCGTTTTTTTGTTTGTTAAGTTTTGTGAGCTGTATACTGGCAGTTATTTTATTTTTTTTTTTAATTCTCGAAAGCTAGAGAAAACACATTCATCCGCAATAATGGCGAATCACAATTTTTATTAAAAAAGCTAAATTTGTCGCGGTAGGCAGCAGGGAGGTTTTCTCCCTGCTGCCTGCTGTGACATTAAAATAGTCGGGTTTCTGGTGATGAAATCGATTAGAAACGTTTTGAGAGTAGAAGTGCTTGTTTATTGCTTCGCGGTGTGGTATTACTTTTACATATAATTGTGCAATGTTTCACGTTGGTATTTAACAACCAGTACTTATAGTACAGTTTTGTCTGTTCGGTTTTTGTTTGTTTCCGGGATGCTCGCAAAAAAAAAAAAGGAGACAAAAAAATTTGGTTTTCCGAGTTTCAAAGGTGGCAAAAGGCTGTACGACAAGTGCTGAGAGTTATTGGGGACCTCAGTTAACAGAAATCGCTGGTACTACTTGCATTGCCCTTCTACGTACTTCATTCACTTGAATTGTAACTACAAAAAAAGTGACCAGACGATTACAGAAGGAAAGTACGTACTCACCATCGCCATAGTTGGGTGGCAGGAACCGGAGATAGCGAAGGTTAGCGCTACCCCAGTACGGGTTCTGAAGATTGTTACAGTATCCGTCGTACGCCCTGAAGCGCTGCGGCCTGCACAGCGGCGCCTGTGGGCCCTTCTTGTAAGGGCACAGTTCTTGCGCGAGGGTGCCGCGGATGTCCAGCTTGGTCAGGCCGAAGGTGATGTCCCGCGGCCCCAGGCTGAGCTGCTTGGCCAGGTTGCGACTGGCTTCCTCCGTGATGAGCGCGAGGGCTGAGATGTTCTTGGAGATGACCTTAGTCTTGCCCATGGCGCCCAGGAACCACGACGGCTGCCCTGGCCGCATGGCCACGCCGTTCGAGAAAAGGCTAGGTTCGGTGATGTTCCATATGTGCCGCTGTCTGCGATCGAGAGGGAAAGGGAGCGATTACGAAAAAAGCTCGATCAATCGTGATAGCGGAATGACCTTCGATCCAATAAACCTTTCCCAATAAGCCTTTGTGCATGCGTACAACCTCTCCCCCTTTCTTCCCGCCGTCGCCATTTTCGGACGGCGTCGTCCCGCAGGACCAACATTGTCAGCACTTATATCTTCGCGCGTGTTTCGACTCTTTTGACGATTTCTTTTTTCTTTTGAGCTTCGGTAGTATGGGGCGTAAAAAAAAAGCAATGCAAATCGATACAACGGCATGAAGAGAATGTGTCCTGACGAGCGGTTGAATATTGGGCTGCCCTTAGTTCGTAGTTGACAGAACGCCCCTAAACAACGCTCATAACTATAGAAAAAAAAAAGTCCATTGAGGCGGGACATTATCTTCACCTCTTATTGTATGTAGTCTCATCACGTGGCGCACAGTCAACGGAAGACGACAATTAGTAGCATCTATGTCTGGAGCCAACAAACTAGATTTGCTGTATTAGCGGCGAGATGTTTTAGTGGCGCCCTCATATGGTTACCTTTCGTGACGTCATTACCTTGCGAACAACAAGTTCGATGGTGTTTGTAAGGAGCATGGTGGAAGCTTGAAGTCATTGCGCTCTTAAAGCAACACTACCAACTCCGTCGAAATTGAAGTTCTTCCATACCTCTCATTTCCATCGATGAGAAATCCTTTCCTGACGTCATAGTCAGCATTCGGCCAATCGTGGAAGGCCGACCACAGCGACGCTTTTGAGCGCGCACGCTGCTAATAGTCTATATAGAGAGTTTAAAAAACGCGGAGATTGGCGTGTCATGGTAATGTTCCTTGCGTCGAGATTGGTTCTTATAGGCGTTCTTGTCGGCTAGTGGTGAACTCTGATTGGCTGCGGAGAGAATATATAGGATGCTCGTCACACCCGATGTTTCTTAGGTTGTTTGTGATGACACGGGAGCACAAACTCATTGGCAGCCAAAAATACGAAAGGAAGACAATTATCTCATATAAATCGGTGTGGCGTGTCAAGAATGAAGAGTCTGAAAGGTATTTTGCGCCCGGTGGCACAAAGAGCACGCGAGGGCGTTGCCTTTGACGGTGCTTTTTGTGCGTTGAAGTTCCGTTCCAAGTTGCCCGTGAAAAAAATTAAAAAAAAATATAGAAGAAAAGCTAAGGCTTTTAGCAAAGACCGTAATATATTTTTTTCTTCATGTATTTGTTAGTATAAACATTTTGTCAATAGAGAGCACCTTTTTACCGGTCAGTACGACATGAACAGACACCGATACGGTCGTATTGCAATTGAGAACACATTTTCGGAGCGTGATCTCGCAAACGAGGCCTTGAGACGCCACGTTAGGTGGAGATGGAGCAGGTTGTTCCTCGAACCGTTATGTTCTTACGGTGCCAAAGCCTGTGGACTGGGATGGCGTGTCAGGGACACTCTTCTCAGAAGAAGAAGAAGCAGAGGCCATTTATCTGGAGCAAGGTGGCGCTGTCAGCTAATGAATACGCACGTGCACGTTCTGTTAGCGAAATCCGCAATTCATGGGACTCGTTCCAAATCAGGCCAGAACGGGGCTCATTGAGGTAATCGTTCGAGCACTCGAAGGATTACGTGGCGCACGCTCGCGGTCAAGCAAGTTCGATCCTCGAGAAAACGGTGTCTTTAAGCGGTTATCCAGTAATGTGTTTCGGGGATTAACGTGGACGACTCGATGTCCACGCGCCAGGCGGTTTGTAACGCGCTTTCCAGAAAGACTATACGGTCGCGTCCGGCGGGACGTGGGTGTACTACGGTCGCAAACAACTATGTATGGTCATCGGCAAACTTAAGAAAGGCAGGCGTGGCTTACTGTACGTTCACGCTTCGTCATTCATGATTCGGCATCCTTATCGGCTAAGGTCTCAATCTTAATGACTGATGAGCGATATAAAGATGGCTAGCACTCGCCGAGCCGTGCACCGGTCTAGTTGTGTTTTCGGTGGACATTAAGAGACAAATGTTCCGTACGCTGCTTGTCGGCGATCATAAGTCTTTCCGAAGTCTCTGAGCGTACACAACACAGTGATTGGCTCGGAACACCGATCATTGGTCTTCGTTCGATTAGTTCGCCGAATGAGGGGGACGGTCATCACCGTGCTTCAAGTGCCACGCATTCCAAGCGACAAAGCGAGTGGACGAGTCTTCGCCGCCGAGAAGACACGCGCATTGGAGACATCTCGCAATCTTCCGATCAGCTAAACCTATTAAACGAACACCGATTATTAGACAGTTTACGAAACGCGGGGCGGGGCGGAGTCGACCCGAGCCTGCTATCACCGCTCGGCGGCCAATGAAAATGCGGCATTAGCCCTGCAACCATTAAACCATTAAGCCATTGAACCATTAAGCCACCAGTGACCTATAGTGTTCGAGTGCATAGCACGCATGAGCTTTTAAAAGTGTAGGACGGGAACAATCACTTCACAATCCGGAAAGCAGTTAGGTGACTAAATTTAAAGGATAATTTATGCGGCGAGTGCGCGTACGAGTCTATTTATAGCTTCACGAGCGTCGAACAACGGAGCGCGATTGCGTGTGGCTGTGCATGCCTGCCCGGACGTCGCCCACGACCGCGAAGCTTCGCGACCATGAAAGGAGACCGCCGTCAGCTGAGCAACCCTCCCCTCCCTTCCCTGGTTGGGGACAATTGTGCAAGAAGAAGAGGGCCCACACCGCCTTGTCCTCCGATAGTTTCTCCCTCCGCCGCGCCCAAAGGCAGTCGCCCGCGTATAGACCTTTGCATCACTTATCAACTAGGCGAAAAATGCTGAGTCACTGAGCTGTGGACGCATATGCGCAGCGTCTGATATTTTAATTTTTTTTTTTAGAATGCACGCGTCTTTTTAAATTAAAAACAGACAACCAAAATGACTAAAACGCACCATTGGCGCGCTTTAGTCAATTTACTGTCTGCTTTTAAAGGAGGTGCGTGCAATGATCGCGATTTATATCAAGCTCGTTTCTTGATTTCTGCGTTTGCTAATGGCATCGAGAATAGCGAAAATCTTAAACTAACTCGAAGCAGAAAAATGGCACACAAAGAGCACATATACATACACACCGTCTCTAACGAGACGCTTAGAAGCAAGGACGTATGTACACACTGTCTATCTGTGCGGCTGTCCTTTTCCTACGTGCCGACTGTCTGCTTCCGTGGTCCGAGCTTCTCGTTATGTTGCCAACTAACTCTCTTGTCTGCTTATCTTGTTTTCGTGCCGATTGTCCCAACGTGTAATGTATACCTGTTTTTTGTAAGCTGCTTGCCGACTGTATAACGAACCGTTACAAATTCACCCGTTACGAAGCTTTCGCCGTCCCCGAGAACCATTAGACCGCCGGTGTATATTTGTATCACTATACGCAATAGGCCTTGCAGGAATCGCATCGCCGCTGGCCTCAGGAAACCGGAACCATTTCGTCGATCCAAGTCCAAATTACGTTTTGGGAGCAATCTTTACACGGTCCGTTTGCACGCGGTTCAACGATCTTATCCTAAATTCATGCCTGGTGCCCTCGATTGATACTATCCGCATTTAAATACATAAGTACATAAGGACGGATGTAAAAAAAGAAAAAAGAAGAAAAGAAGAAACCAAGCCTTCCGGGGAAGAGATTGTTTGGTTGAAAGCTATAGCGCCATCTTGCTTGTGCCACCGCGGTTCGGGGTGGCACCACACTTCTTCATCGTTAACGACAGGTCAGAAAACACGCACGCCCTCCGCGGACACTAAATGCCGGTTCACACGCTTGCGATTGTTTACGACCGTGTGCATTAAAACCTCTTAAAATCCGGCGAAAGAACGCACGGGTGCCATTTATAGGTAACCGTTTTTTCGCACATTATTCTTCTTTCTTTCTCCTTTTTTTTCCCTGTTGCTTCGGAAAACTTTTTACGATGCTATAAGCGACCATTTGGTATACACTGTACAGGCATTTGATCTTGCGAATAGCGCCGGACATCGTTCTAGTGAAATGCAGTTCCAGGGCCACCTCATAGATGGCGCCAGCGTGAAACTACGTTCTGTAGTCCTAAGAGGTCACGGGACCTCGGTCCAGAGCAAAAGCAAGTGTGCGAACGGGCCTTTACTTGTCGTACCCACGCGTGACGTCATGAGCGTGAGGCAGGGATTCCTACCGACAGTCTTTTGGTGTTGGTATAGTCCCTGTCTTGGTGTCTTTGCAAGACATACCCGGGGGGGGGGGGGGGGGGGGAGGGAGGGCGTAATCGGGAAAAAAATTTGAGGAGCAAGACAACCGGCCAGTTTCGGCACTTGATTGCCGCGTTTTCATTGACAATCACCTGGTTTACGGGGAGAGAAAGAGGAGGGGGGGGGGGGGGGGGGGCGAGACTTAGGTAAACACACTTCCGTGATTCACGCGCTAGACGACTCACGTATTTGCTTACGCTTATCGGAAAAGCAAGTCTAGAAGTCGGGTAAAGGCTATCGCGCGAATCACTGAGGCGTAATTACGTAAGCCTCAGGCCCACCTCTCTCTTCTCTCTCCTCCCGTAAACCAGACGATGTGACGGCACAAGCCTTTCCGAATACGCTACGCGAGTGACGAAATCTGACACGCTACTTCGAGTATACTATTTCGATGTCCCGGACTTTTCGTTCCTGGTAGGTTTCAACGATCAGGTCACGCTTCAGCTGTGCCGTCTGCCGCGAAGCGCACTTATTTATTGTCGGCTGGAAAGTGCCGATAAGGTCTCCGTAAAACTGTCTCTTGTCACGTCTTGTGAGAAGGGGGACACTGCCCGGCGTAGAAGTAGGGAAGCAACGAGCAACCCCCCAACTTGTGAGGTCAGTTATTGCGGTAAAATGGCACTATTTTAGTGCATTTTACTTCTTAAATAATCATCGTGTACAGATAATACACCTCTACCTAAGCCGTGTATATGTTGCGTGATCGCAAACGACGACAGGACCAAATTTGCATGCGAAATTTGAGCTCGCAACCGGTCCTTCAAGTGGCGCGTATACGTCGCCCTTCGTCAATTACACCATCTTTCGGGGGAAAATAACAGACATAAATAAAGGGTCTCGTGCTGTACTGATGTCCCTGACCTGTCACACTTTAGGTAAACACTTTTTCTTTTTCTGTTTTTTTTTTTGCTTCGAAAGAGCTCATTCAAGTTGTCATGAACGAAACTCCGCTCTTTTGAGCAAGGTGAGCAAGGCACACAGAGGTATCTTCTCGCGAACGTTTGAGTTAAACCTGCTGACCGTTTTCCGCGGGGGTGGCCAAGTTTGAACGCAGACGTAGTTGGCTTGAGCGACGAGATATGAAGTGAAAGAGCTTACGCAAAACTCAAATAAAAAAAATATAGCGCCCCCAAAATGCCAGTACACTCGTTGTCGCTTCAAAAAAAAAAAAAAGAAGCAAGTGTTGCTTGCAGTTCTTACGCCGCGCAAAGTATATAGTTTTCACTAGGTTAGGTTGATAGTTAAAGGTTTGGTAATCGGTTCGAATATCTGGTTGTCACAGAGTTACGAGATGTGGTTGTGATAAAATAACAAATAACTGATTTTAAATGTGCATACTATATATCAAAGCCAGAAGGCGAATGTTGTAACAGTTCGTAGAGTCGTAGACTCGGTAGATGCGAGATTCTGGACTACCGTCGCATCCGTTTTCCTGGAGTGCAGAAGAAACACAAAAAGAAACAACAAAAGACGGAGCTATAACGGGAATCCCTTTCAGTTGTAAATTTCGACTGCCCGTGTCCAAGGCTGTATACAGAAGGCGGCCGCCGAAGGTAAAACGCATGCTCCGACGCCCAACGAAAACAGCGAGAATCATAAGGGATATATGGTCACGTTTCGTGCTACTAACACGTCCGGCAAGCGGCACCGCACCGCCGGGGATAGTACTGTGAATACGGTATAATGCGCGTGCGTTATAATGTCACTTTACCGCAAGGCCGTCGCCTCTATAGCAGACAGTTTCTTGAGAATGGCGCGCACTTTCCTTTCCGTGCTAACTTGTCCGGCGGTCTGCCAAAGCACGACTCCGCAACCAATATACAACGTCCTGGCCGGGACGAGACGAGAACTTGTCTACTACACGATCGCTGCACGGAGGTGGACTGAAGCCAGGCCATTCCAGAATGCACATGTCCGTGCTGCACTTGTTACGCTTCCCATTGATTAAAAGAAAAACGCGTTACGGAGTTATAGAGTTTAACGTTTTTAACGTACACGTATTTATACTGTATACGTATAACATACGTATGTAACTAATGTAGCTAACGTGTGCGCAACGTGTATATGTGACAAATGTACGTGAGGTGTGCAGCACATGTATGTAATCATCTATGTATGACGCACGCAGCTAATGCATATAATGTATGTACTATGTACGTGAATGTAACACCTATGTAACGTATCTATGTATCTAATGTATGTACTATGCACGCATATGTAACATCTATGTAACGTATCTATGTAACAAATACATGTATGTAAGGATATACGTAACAGATACATGTATGGAACATCTATGTAACGTATCTATGTTACAAATATGTGTATGTAGCATTTACGTAACGTATCCGTGTAACGATTACATGTATGTAACATTCATGTAACGTATCTATGTAGCAAGTACGTGTATGTGACATCTACGTAACGTATCCATGTAACATCTGCACGTAATGTCTTTAATGTTACATACGTGCTTAACGTAGAAAACGCCACATCCATCCCACGTGCAGATGCGTTACACGCACCAAAAAACCTATGCATTCACCTTTCTGCTTGGGGAAGGCATCATTCAGTCAGTTTTCCGAGGGCTCTGCGGGAGATTAGACCAACTGGAAATTGTTTTTAGCGCAACGTTTGATATTTTAAGTCGGCCGAATCGCCACACCTGTTGGACCTATTCTAGGCCGCTTTTGATTGGCCAAGACGGTCTGCTCTTAACCGTAGTTACATCTGACCCCAGTCACATTTAACTGCGGTGAAGGGTTGCCGTAGAACTATAGTCGGTGACAGGCTAAAAGTTCAGGGGACGCTCCACTTTTTCGACTTTAGCAGAGTGGACTCTAAAGAAGAGGCGACACCCCCTCCAGCGTTCGTTCTGCCATAGCCTCCTATATACTGACAAAGCCTGGCAGATCGCCACGAGAAGTGGCCGCCGAAATGGAAAAGGTGGAGCGGCAGACAATAGATGAGAGGAGAGCCACGTGACTGGCGCCCTGCTGCGGCGAGGCGCCGGAACACACCTCTCCTGAGCGAACAAGTTCGTTTCGGGTCCTCGCCGCTGCAAAACCTGCGCGCTGACGTCCAGGTTCCCCTAGAGAAATGGTTCTTTGATGCTCTCTGCTACCAAATCCTCGCGCTCCAAATCTGCGACCGGGCAGTCTATGGCTCCGTCGTCGAACTGCCAGGCTTTATGAGCATAGAGGAGGCTATGGTTCTGCTAAAGTGAAGGGAGGTAGGAGGAGTTCCTCCTTATCCGCAGCTAAGCGTGACTGAGGCCAGACGTAATTTCGGCCAAGTGTGTCCGACGGGCATCCTAAGCCCCAGTTACGCTTAAGTATGGTTAACCGTTACTGTTAACCGCAGTTACGTCTGACCTCGGTCACGTTTAGATTGGTTCCGTTGCTTGGCAGCTTTCGCTTCGCTCCATCTGGAGTTTAAAAAAAAAAAAAAAAAAAGTCTCGCCGAGGCATCCTTGAAGAGGCGCTTTCGGAGGAAGGAGGAGGATGAACGGGGTGGGGAGAGAACGAGGATGTATGCGTGACGCCGCCCGCTGTACACCCGACGCCGCATATCCGGTAGGCATGTTAATCGCGCCCAGAAATGCTCCGTACAACACACACCTCTCTCTAATGAGCATCGCTGTCTGGAGCTTCAAGGTGATGCGGAAGTGTTTCTGTGTACGTCTGTCTGTGCGTGTATGTGTGCACCGTAAGCCCTTTGGCTTCGCTCGTCCCTCGCGGCTCTTGGGTCGTTTCGGAAACGGAGCTCGAACGATGCTGTACGCAGATGCATTTTCGTGTATACGGTTCGGGGTGGCAGCCAAGGTTAGTCGCCTGGCATTTTGCTTGCTTTTCAATTACTCGTCGTTTCTTTTTTTAGCTCGTGGGGAATATTTATAGCGCCTGCATTGAAGGTTGTGTGATGTGTGGGCGTTCATTTAGCGGTACGCGCGTCTCTTCGTTTGAGATATCTGCATTTTCTTTTTGCCTTCGGCGCCGTACCTGAGGGTTAAGGTTGAGTTCCCGTTACCCGGCCGAGTCGGAACTTTTTTTTTTATCCTCTTTGTTGAGCGATATCTTCATTTGTTTGCTTTTTTTTTCTCTTTCTGCTATGACATCCACGCAGTGAGTGTGTGCACACACACACGCATTGCGCATGTGCAGACGCTGCATCTCACGCGAATCAGGTTTCTGCTCATAAGCGGTACCCATAAGTCTGTGAAGCTATTTGGTGTCAGTAAAGAGTGTTGATTACTTCAAAAAAACAAACGAACGAGCAAATAATTCGAGTGATTGAGAGGATGAATGAGTCACCGAATGAGCCAGCGAATGAACGATGGATGTAGCAATAATAGGCCAGTAACGCACTTAATGCGCAAATGTAGTCGAGGCTGGTGAGTTAAGGCCTTGAAAAGTGACTTCCTGGAAGCCTATAGGCGTTTCGTCGTTCAAGGCTTTCGTGAGGTTCCTTTTCAAGTTTCGTTCCTTATTGCTAAACTGTCCCGTATGGCTGAGCTGTTCTTACAGCGAAACTGCTCCGTATAGCTATACGGATGTTTCGCTATAAATTTGTTTTAGGGTTGAACAAGCTGTAAAAGCTGTACAGAGTGTTCTTTTTTAAGCTTTACAGATTTGTTTTAAAAAAAGGCGTGAAAGTTGCACTTAAGCGATTTGTGCAGGTGAGTTATCCGGCAAGAGGGGCATTACGTGGGTGGCTAATCTTTGCGATAAGTCGGTTAATAAATAAAATTCGTTAATCAACTTTTTAATTAATGAAAATAGACATGGTTCCAATTAGAAACTTACTGAGCGTCATCGAAAACCACTAAATTAACTCCTTTTAGAACGACTTGAAGCTCGCGGGAACTGGGGGTGCACCACAGTTAGCACTCGTGCAGCAGGCGCAAAGCTTGCAGTGGCGGAACGCGGATGATTAGATCATTATCACTTTCCACCACTGCTAGCTTTGCGCCTGCCTTCACGAGTGGTAACCTTGGCGCGCCCCCGAGTTCCCGACGAGCTTCAAGTCAGTCTAAAAAGAGTTAATTTAGTGGTTTTCGATGACGCTCAGTAAGTTTCTAATTGGAACCATATGTCTATTTTCACTAATTAAAAGTTAATTAACAAATTTTAATTAATTAGGCGACTTATTTTAAAGATTTGTCACCCCCATAATGTCCTCCTGGCCGTATAACTCACCTGCACAAAGCGCATAAGTGTAACTTTCACGGCTTTTATTTAAACAAGTCTGTAAAACTTTAAAAAAACACACACAAAAAAACCCTATGTATTGGTTTTTCGGCGAAACGATTTCTGCCGCTTTGAGACGTCCAGAACGTTCGTTCTGCAGTATACACTTCCAAAAGGAAACGCTGAAATCACGCAAGAGTTCGTCCGAATTGCTGAGATAACTTCGCCCTGTCCTCGGCCCAAGCATAACTCGGATCTCAAGGAGAAAAAACAACAAAAAACGTCCGATTGTGTGTGTGTTCACGCGATGTCTGTCTAAAGTCCGACCCTGATCCTCTTACGTTTAAAGTGGCAATCGAGGATGGACGCAACGGCGCTTTTAATCCTTTTAATTTTCTTCCGTATAAAAGCGGAGGACGTCTCTGAGAGCGTACCTTTCACGGTTGACCTGGATTCCCCGCCATCCCGTCCAAGGTCTGACCGTTCTTCTTCCTTTACTTTATTGTTGCTCATCTTGTTAAAAGAAACGAGCTCGTTGATACAAGATTCTGTAATGCAGAATACGTGCGCAATATTTCGCGATAACGGGCGACAAAAAACAAAACAAAAACAAAACTGAAATTTGTTGCCGTACTCTGACATGGCCATTTAAACATAATAGGATTCTTAAGCTGTCATTATAAGTTTAGCGTAGACGTATGTTGCTTACAAAGCAGCAGAAGCCCATCAAGTGAGCGAGGAGCTTAATCTCTCTGTGGTTATGCAAAGAGGTTATATTTCTAGAGAAACCGAAGAGTTTCAAGATCGCTCATTTTAATACATCAAAGTAGACATGAATCAAGAAACTAATCTCGGCCAAACTAAGCTAAAATCCTGCTGCTTTCGCTAAAGCTGAGTCAGACTGCGAATACATCATAAAAAATACAGTCTGCCAACACCCTCTGGGGCGTGATTCTTCCTTGTACGACGGTCCTATACCACATTCGTCATAGCAAAAAACTGTCTGCTGCAGACAGTTTGAAAAGTATACACAAAGTATGAACTAGACGGGTTTCGAACATTCTTGACGCGTGCCCACAGACAATGCTGTCATCATATCTACAGCAAACACCGTGTCTTTTGTGTAATATACAAGTAGCGTGGCTTCGGAGATCAAAGGCACAATGCCCGAGGATGACCTGCCGTCCCAGGTCCAGGCGCCCAGGATCAGGTGTCAACATAATCATGCAGTCTACGCCTGCACCAAACCGACCTATAATATAAGGCACTGCCGACTGCCCTGCAGGAAGAGAAGAATAAAAAACCGATTGCCCAGTGCGCCGTCCTCCTTGAACGCTCGCTCGCATAGCACTGCATCCGGCGTCGCGACCCCGGCGACACAGACAATACCGTCGGATCGATAGTGCATTGGCAGAGCCAATACCATTGTTTGCCGACGAGACGCGGCGAGAGACTATACTGCCCGCCGAAGCGCCAAGACCCACAACGAATCCGTGATGGATGGTGGGCCGAAAGTGGCCTCCGTTGCTGCCGCCGCGGAGCAGAAGGAACGGAATGTCGGCGGGGAATGTCGGGCATTTGTACGGGCGAAATGGCTGGTCCGCCGCGGTTGCAGACGACGCGGACGGAGGAGGGAGCGGGAGGACGTAAGATAGGTTCAGTTGCGCTCGTTAACGTGTGTTTGGTCTAGCGGTTGCGGTATGTGTGTATGTACTGTACGTGGTGGGCGCCGCCATGTTGGAACTGATTTACTTCGCCAACCTCAGCGCCGCCTCTCGGGGTATACCGTCGGCGAGTGTGGATATCGGGGTTACGCGTAAACGATTTCGCCCGCAGCTATCACTTAGCATATGCACGCTGCGATGGGACGTACAGATTCTCTGTGAGAGGAATGTTTTTGTATGAGAACACGAGATCTGCCTGCCCGTGTTTGGCGACAGTTCATAAGTGGTTGACGAGAAATTTAGCCAGTGCGAAACAACTGCTAACGTGGGGTCTTTATCGTGCGTCATGCAGTAGCGGTTAGACGACCGTACGCCGGTACGATACGGGCAGGGGAGGAAAGGGAGGGGGGGATTGAACCTAGGATCCCTGAGTTTTGCATTCCGATACGATTTTGTATTCGACATGATATCAAATTTTGTTCCAAAGAAAATAGATTTTATTTGTTATCTTTTGAACTCAGTGATTTTATTTCAGTGTATCTTAAAAGGAGCTTCGTAATATTAGAAAACAACATTAAATTTACTATCCCGACGGCACTTGAAAATTAAACAACAACAATAATAACAATTTTTCTCACATTGCCATTGTCCGAAATGTTTTTTTTTTTTCTTCACTGATTCGGGGGTTATCAGGTAATATACCAAAGGAACTAGACTTCTCGTTCGTGACGTTTTTCGTGCTTCAAGGTAAGGGAGAAGTGCAAGCTGAGTTCAACTCCTCACAGCAGTGCGCGTCCCGATCGAATTTTGCTGTTAATATAGATGCATTCATCGACCTAATGGGTTACTGGAATCTCCATTATCGGTGCGACGTGTTACCGGGCGCGCGCAGGGGGTGTTCGTGGATGCATAAAAACAAGACAAAACTGTCAAATAAATCATCTCGTAATGTGCGCGATCCCGCCGACAAAGATCACGCAATCCGCACGCGCGTGCCCGACCTCTCCAGCGATCTTCCCTGACCTTATACAACGACGGCGGTGGTGGTTGAGGGTTATCAGCGATGGTATCAAGCAGCTTGACCGACCGAGCTCAATTTCGCGTATCAGCACTTTGGGCTGCCCCACTCTTGCCGAGCGTACCCCTTGTCTAAACGAACACGAAGAACGCGCGCCATTGTTCAGGCAAGCAAAACTTGCCCTCCATTGGTCAAAGGTTAGGCCGGTGAGTGAGCGTGTGTACGGACGCGCGGCGTTTGCGCAGCCCGTTTCATGTCGGCGGCCTTGTCTTTTAGCGCTCGACACGCGCACGCGTTTAAGTGGGGAACCGCGCTGGTGGTTTACCGTTGGCCTATTTCGGCTCTGGGGCTTTTTGGGTTGCTGCGCCTCGCGATGCCCTCGTGTGGAGCGCAAAGGTGAAACACGATCGCGGCGTGTGTGTGTGTGTGTGTGTGCAAAAGCGGGGAGGGGGGCGGTATTTAAACCAACACCATCTAGAAAACGAAAGGCCTGCACCTTTCCTCCCTAAACGTCATCATTAGTGAATCCACGCGGCGCCGCAGGTAGCTTGCGTCAGCGTCGCCGCCAGCCCGTCTTGTAGAGACTCCCATGCAACGAGCGTGACGCTATGCGGAGCGCAAATTCGTCTGCTTCTTTTGCAGGAGTTGGGGTGACGTCAGGACGCCGGGCTCTGATTGGTTCTGATCGAAGGATAGTGGGTAGACCTCAAGGCATCTTGTCTTGAGGTCTAGACGCTATCCCCAAATGTAGCGCTAGCGGTACGAACCAGATGCCGAAGTTGCAGAACTAACGGTTATCTCAGTCAAAAGTTATTAGTAATTTTCTAGAAAATCTGATTGACAAAATGTCGGCCGACGGAGCTCTCGATTACATGGAGCTGAATGGCGACACAGTTGCCGAAAACGGACAGAGACGGACCCCATTTTCTCACTGAAATTTTCGGAAAATCACTTATAAATTTTGAACGAGGTAACTGTTAGTTCTAAAACTTGGCCTCTGGTTCAGATCACTAGCCCTACTTTTGGGCGGAAAATGAGCGTTCAGTAAAAAATAATTTAGTTTTGCGGCAAAAAAAATTTTTTTTTTACACGCTGTATTTAGACATTAAAAACAAAAATAATAAAAAAAGAGAGAATTAGTTTACGGATCTTTTGTCGTCTGCATCGTCGCGTTCGGTTCTTCTTGTTCCGGCGTTGTGTTTTTCCTCCACTTCCGGGCTTCCTGCAACGGTGGTTCGCACCTCGGAAACGCGGCAAGCAAGCGGAAGTTGGCGGAAGTGACACCCTCTCACCCGGAAGTATAGAACTGTTGGAGTTAAAAGGCTCCAACCTTCATAAATTTCCAAGGCGAGCATCTGTCGCTGGCGGTGATCGTAACGACCCGATAAGAACAGGCGCCCGCTCTGCGCGTCGTGTTAGCGGAGAAAGGTGCGAGCCTCTCTAAATTTAGGCTCCCCGGCCGTGTCGACGGTTTTAAGCGAGCGCCCAATTAGAGTTCTGCTTCCAATCGATGACTACTCTCCCACCATAAACACACTGGCGGAAACCGGCGGTGAAAGCACACCCTAAAGGCAGACATGTTAAAAAAAGAAAGGTGTTGTTTTGATTTCTTTCTGTTTTTGCCTGCAGCTTACGCGAAAAGAAACCACGGAAAGCCGCTCCGTTACTTAGCAGACGCATCGATGGAGATTCAAAGAAAGCAACTCTAGAGTTAGACGGACGGGAGAGGGCTATTGAAGGGCACTTCCCAGAAGCCTGCAACCACCGTCTATAGACGTTTACAAGTGCGGCCTCTGGGCGCCGCCATCTTGCCGTTGGTGTGAATCGATCCTCTCATAGTCGAGCATTGCCGAGGCTATACCCATGGTTCGAAGACTGGAGCCCAAACAAAGCGTTTTTCATCCACGGTGGCCAGACTAGCTCTGGCCACCGTGGATGAAGCTCTGCAAACGTCCAAAGTCGCCGACAACTTCAAAAACTCTGGACGTGGCCAGTCCCGAACATCTAATTACCGCTCCGCACCCAATCAGATTGCAGCATTAGTGGGGAGTAGGAATGCCTAAGTACCAGACTTATACGCTACGCATCACAGGTAATCAAACTACTCGTAGTCGATTACTTTTTTTAAAAAAGGAATTTTGTAATCATTTGATTACATTTATAAGGAAGCAATCGTGAGAGTAGTCTGATTATTTTTTGGAAGTACTAAGATCAAAACGACAGAACTGTCGTTTTGATCTTTTGAAGATCTTTTGATCGTCAAATTTTGACGATCTGTCGTTTTGGAAATGCGAAGTATAATCGGAAAAGTAACAGTTTTTTTTTTTACGTAACGGCTAATTACTTTTTTTTAAGTAATCAAGAAATCTGATTGGATACTTCTGAACTAAAAGTGATTGTACTCGGTTACTTTTTTCGAGCGAACGTGTACCAGACTGCTAAGAGCGAATCACGAAGGAAGAAGAGTGAACATAATAAGTTAGCAACGCCTTGTGTTTCCTTAAAGTGCCGGAAACTATACATCTATAGTATGGGCGTCTCTGTAGTAGTACGCTGTACGACACTGTTAACGAGAAACCGACTTCGCCGCTTTTTTTCTCTCGCAATTTTGCTTCGAAGAGGGCACTAGCGGCCATCGAAAGTTCCCAACTTGGGTTAATACCACAAACTGAGCACTTTCCACCCCTGTAGTAGTTTTGATGACAGTTCTTCGATACTGAGAGACGAACAGGGGAAACCGGTGGTGTCCTCCGTTCGCGCTGACAGTGTCGCGGTCGTTTCTACGTTTATTGGTACAAACCAGTGGCGTAGCCAGAAAATATTTTTTTTTTTTTGGGGGGGGGGGGGGGGGGGGTTTCAACAGGCCCGTAGCCAGGGGGGGGGTGTTCAGGTGTCGGAACACCCCCCGAAATTTTATTTATTATATATATATATATTTGTTTTATTGTGTGTGTGATTGCACCAGCACCTTGAAACACCCCCCGAAAATATTTTCTGACTACGCTACTGTGTTTCAAGGTGCTAATGCAATCACACGCACAAAAAAAAAATATATATATATATATAATAAAGCAAAATTTCTGGGGTGTTCTGACCCCTGAACACCCACCCTGGCTACGCGCCTGGTACAAACGTTCGTTGGAAATTGAAAGAGAGAAGAGAAAGTAAATGGTGGTATTAGATATATTGGCGTGGGATTCGATTCTTGTATTGAAATTTCCGGTCGAATAAATATCAGATGAAAAAAAAAAAAAGGTTTCATTCCGATATTTCCGCGGCCTGTCTCTGTGCATAGTGGGTATGACAGTTAAAGTACCGCTTTGTCGAATTTCCAAGAAGACCGGAGCTCTTTCCCTTTCTCTCTGTACTTACGTCAACGGGCTACTAAATAATCCGACAGAGGGCACGATAATCAGTCACGGATCAAAAACAAAGGAGGATTGATCGCATTTGATCTTCACGCGTCTCACTCCAACCTCACGCTAATGCCGTTTCATATGAATGAAGCGTAAATTATTCAAACGTCACAGGCATGCCCCTAGAAAGGAGGCCAGAAGCTGACAGTGCAGGATAGATGCCGTGGGCCTTGGAATACGTGAACGTCAAAATAATCAATTTCGCTTCAGTTTTTTTTTTCTCTCAAGGATTTTTATTTTGATGTCTTTCATAATACGACGCTGTTTCAAGCCCTCTTACTCAAATATACATATAGCGAGAAAACAAAACTCTTCACGCCTACAATTCGTTCTAAGATGAGTTTTCTTCTAAATTTTATTTGTGTCTATCTGGGTGCGGCATTAAGACGAAGAAGGGCGGGCGTGACTCTTATCCGCCTAGACGATCCATCCTCCACGACCCCATTTTTTGGGAAGGCCGTGGTGAGCGATCTTTTTTCTCCAGCTTTCGGCGAATGCATTCTCCACGGCCATTCCTCGCATTGCGCATCTATTATCTCGTAAAACAATCTCGTGACCACGTGAGGCCTATAGCTGTGAGAGAGCAGTAATTTTCAGCGTGCGCTCGCGTAACTTTAATTTACTTCACAAAACTGAAATTAATTGACGCGTGCAGTCTGAAAGCCGCGATCATGTCGCGTACACGTGTACATGACGCTCACGTGTACTTGTTTTGAACCTCATTTATGACGTCATACTCATATTCTTGAATTCATGAACATAATCTGAACACGTTTCATACACTCGATTCGTACTGAAGGTCAAACAGCATTCTTAATGTTCGAGTCGAAATTTTGTTGGGGCCTTTGTAGATGATACACTCAAAAGTGCCCCATGCATGCTATCCCACGGTGCACATCAAAGAACAATAATTGCCATAAGGTGCTATAGCCACGCCTTTTGGTTGTTAAGCGGGAACCCGACATTCATTATGAGGGGGAAAGAAAACATAACTCAGCAATAACTGCATAAAGGCCCATACAAAAAAAAAAAAAAGAAAAAAGAAAGAAGTACAGTGCCTGCGGAATTATCCGGTGACGGATGTTTTTCTTTTCAAGTTCGCGCCCACCACTTTCTCGCAAACAGCGAAACGTCAGTGAGAGTGTAATGTTCAGCCTCGTCGGAGTATATCAGTGAGATCGTCGCGGCCGCGGGAAACCTTTCGAGACGCGTTGATGATCGTCTCCAAACAAAGCAGCCTGTCGAAATCTCTCCGTCGCATTTCCTCCGCGCCGGGAGTCGCCTTCGAACACTCAGTGCGTATGGCATTCGACACGACAAAAACACAAGAAGGGAAAACATTTCTCGGCACCGCTAAAGCGACTTTGGCAGCGGTCACGGTCATCCCACTCCCGATGATTTCAGCTCCGCGCCTCCTCCTCCGTTGTTTATACACGTCACCAGGGAGACACCGCGTCTTTAATTTCATGGACGTGGCGCGGAGGTGCCGTCGTCTAAAAAGAGCTTGCTCCGCTACGAGTGGGTAGGTGCTATACGCGAGCGCACATGGATGCCGTCCGAAGGCCATTCTGCACTCGTGAAAACGACCGTGGGTCTACTTTCGCCACGACAGGGCACTTCACTTGGAGAGCCAATCCCTGCGACGGATACGGAGGGAGCTAGTAGGCCAATGGCGAGGCCGAGAACGTGTTTAGACACAACACTGTGTGTGTGTGTGTGTGTGTGTGTGTGTGTGTGTGTGTGTGTGTGTGTGTGTGTGTGTGTGTGTGTGTGTGTGTGTGTGTGTGTGTGTGTCAGTGTGTGTTTTACACTGATCGTAGAAAAAAAAAGTTCAAGTTCAAATTTCATAGCGCAGAGTGTTTCTTAAAGTCTAAAGCTCCAGTGACACTGCTCCCGGATCATACAAAACATACTGCGTCTGCCGCAGACATGGTTACAAAAATGTCACCATGTCTGGCAGACATGGTGAAGCATGTTTGCTTGATGCATGTGTATGCACACTTCGAACATGTGACGTGGTCGTCGTACATGGGAATCAACACGCCCAAGACACTCTCTCCAGACTGTCTTTTGTATGATGAACAAGCAGCGTGACCGCATCTTAAGAGGTTCCTTCGTGAACACCATCACGAGAAAGGTGATGGATATTACTGATAGAGTTTTGAGAGGCGCACAAAGTCGACCCGTGGAATTCCACGATGCCCCAAACGAAGCTCGGATGGTAGTATAAAGCCTAATAAGAAAATTAAAAAAAATAACCTCATTTAGCCTGAGACTTGAAGGTGTTGTCTTTTTCAAACAGTGCCTCAATCGAAGCTTTTTGCTCGCTCGGCTGTCGAGAGACAACAATATCTTTTTTTAAATAGTCGTCGTAAATATTAGCCATTCCATTTCTAACATGACAAGATGATTGATGAATCCGCGATTCTCCTTTGGGTGCATTACACGACGGAGTCGTCGTCGTCGTAATTGCCCCATTGTGTACATCGCGCGCGCCGGCGACAAAGTTCAGGCTGACTACTGACTAACAAAGTGTGTCGAAATAATGCTGCCGGAGGCCTCGAACATAAAAACGTCTAGACAATGTCAGTAACAAAAGAAAAGCAAAAACGCTCGGAGGAAAAGACATTTACGAGAGGTTAGACGGATTGACAAGACAGCATAATGGCGGAGTCTAGCCCGCACGGAGACTTGAGGGTATACATATTCGGCGATTGTTTCCAATCTGGGGCGTGAGAAGAAGATGCCACATAAGCGAGGTACTTGCTTCGCGAGAGCGCGAGCGGCCTCACAGCACACACCCACGACTTTGAAGACCGAACGCGAGTTTGTGAACGCCGAGTGACGACAGGTTGACCTTTCGCGTGAACGACTCGGGATGAATGGAGCAAAAACGTCGACGCCGAACAAAAGAAGCAACATGGACGCCAGGAAATAAAGACAAGGGAAAGCACAATAAACACACACACACGCTAAACAAAAAGGTAGACGGTTAGGAAGTAATTGTTTTACTAACGGGACATATATAGACACACTCGGCGAAGGTAAAGGTGGACGAAGAAGACGGAAAGGAGGTGTAGTAAAAGTAGCGGAGGAAAAAAGAGGGTAAGGAGGAGGCCGGTATATCCCGCCCACATATACGTGCCGTCAGTGACGTCAGCGTGCGTAGCTGTCGTGACGCGTCGGCCTTGATGACGTTATCGTTTGGCTAGAGTACGGTGGGCGGGTAAGTAGTTGCGGCAAGAAGAAAAATAGGGATATGAAAAGATGTAAGGGTAAACCATGTGTGTAGTAGCGAATATCTGAGGTCCCACGCCCACGCGCTCTGCGGGAAATACGAGAAAAAAGGAATTTGAGCGTCTGCGTAGGCTCGCTCTGCTTGTTTTTTTAATTTTTTTTTAAAGTTCAGCAGGACGGCTGTGGGACGTCGTTGTTTTCGCTAATATTACAATCAGTCATACGTGAATTAGGATTGATTGATTAATCAATCAAACGTAAGGTTGATTGATTGGGTGACTCAATAGTAATAATTCAAAGATTAATGAAGATTGACTGCTTGGGTGATTACTTAAGATTCAACACATCTGCATGGAACGTAAACAATGAAAGTTGGTTTTGAAAACTTTGAGGTTTTTTATCTGATTCACTCTCGCTGTGCGTGCATGTTTTTAGCGGTCGGGCTACTGAACTTTGCACCAGGTATAAAGGTCGATTGAGTGACTGACATATGCTTATTTTAACAAACATTTGATGGTGGTTTTGTGCGACTATCACTTATTCCGATCTCATTATTTTACTCCTTCTTTGGCCAGTCTTGAAAGTAAAACGTCTCTTGTTCGAGTTCTGGTTCCGTCACTCTTCTTATGAAATCGGAGGCGAATTTGGAGTTAGTTTAATCCAAACATCTGTGGTCATCATGGCGTTTCCTTGATTTATTTAAATAATTCTGGTTCACAGTGACTTGTAACTTGTAATTTATCGTGATTTGGAGCTTTGGTAAAAACCTATTCACTGCATAACACCCTTTCATCTCTTCTTCTTTTTTTTTCTCGGAAGGGGGAGGATCGGTTTTGATATTCCCGTGGCGTGCGATTGACTTATATTGAATTGTGACAATGTTGTTATTCACGTCATACATGTTAGAATACAACAAAATCTTAGCTTTAGTGTATTGCTTCACGCTTGCTTCACGACAAACTGGAACCGTTACAAACAATGCGGCTAAGCCAACTCGACACTGACAGCGTATCACTCGATCCGTAAAGAAACAAACCAATAAGCGGAGATTCATCTAAACCTCGCTTATCACTTCCTCTTTCGAAAGGCGTATTACGAAAAAAAAAGAAATAACACGAACGATATTGATACGCCTATGCCATCTCGACTCTAGACGTAAGGCTCCGTCAGACGAAAATCGCTGCGAATCGTTTCATTTCCGCGCGCCGCTTTGCGAAAGAGCGGACAAAGGTGCGGTTGCACGGCCTACATACTTTCTTATTTTTCTGATCGCGTCACAGTCACAATCGCTAAGGTTGGAGCGGGGTCGATGGTGTCTCCGTCTATCATGATTTTTTTTATTTTGACGCGGAGGAGACAGGCGAGATGGGATCCCGAGCAGTGCGACGAGGAAAGAAAATTATCCTCGCATCAGTCGTCATGCAAGTCCAGCGTACGTACGCCGAGAACATCGCGATTTCTCTTTCCCCCAAGATACATTGGTTCAAACTTTCACCCAAGAAACTTCAGGTTCAAACTTTCACCCAGAAAGATAGGGTTCAAACTTTCCCCTAAAAAGCTTTGGTTCAAATTTTCCCTCAAGAAGTTTTGGTTCACAACTTCACCCAAGCAGCTTTGGTTCAAACTTTCACCCAAGAAGCTTTGATTCAAACTTCCACGCAGGATGCTTTGGCTCAAACTTTCACCCAAGGAGGTTTGGTTTGAACCTTTCACACAAAAATATTTGGTTCATACTTTCATCCAAGAAGCTTTGGTTCAAACTTCCACCCATGAAGCTTTGGTTCAAACTTCCACCTATGAAGCTTTGGTTCAAACTTTCACCCAAGAAGCTTTGATTCAAACTTCCACGCAGGATGCTTTGGCTCAAACTTTCACCCAAGGAGGTTTGGTTTGAACCTTTCACACAAAAATATTTGGTTCATACTTTCATCCAAGAAGCTTTGGTTCAAACTTCCACCCATGAAGCTTTGGTTCAAACTTCCACCTGTGAAGCTTTGGTTCAAACTTCCACCTGTGAAGCTTTGATTCAAACTTCCACGCAGGATGCTTTGGCTCAAACTTTCACCGAAGAAGATTTGGTTTGAACCTTTCACACAAAAATATTTGGTTCATACTTTCATCCAAGAAGCTTTAGTTCAAACTTCCACCCAAGAAGCTTTGGTTCAAACTTCCACCTATGAAGCTTTGGTTTAAACTTTCACCAAATAAGCTTTGGTTCAAACTTTCGCATACTAGCTTAGGCTCAAGCTTTCGCCCAGGAAGCTTAGGTTCAAACTTTCGCCCAGGAAGCTTTGGTTCAAACTTCCACCCATGAAGCTTTGGTTCAAACGTTCACCCAAGAAGATATGGTTCAAACTATCACCGAAGGAGCTTTGGTTTTAACATTTCACCCAAAAAGATTTGGTTCATACTTTCACCCAACAAGCTTTGGTTCAAACTTTCACCCAAGAAACTTTGATTCAAAATTTCACCCAAGAAGCTTTGGTTCAAAGTTTCCCCCAAGAAGCTTTGGTTCAAAATTTCCCCCAAGAAGCTTTAGTTCAAACTTGACTTGGAACACGCAGTTAAGGTCTCAACCCTTGAACTCTTTGATAATTTGAGTGATGATAGAGCTTGTAGCAGGCACGTAGCCAGGATTTTGTATCGGGGGGGGGGGGAGGGGGCCCGCCCATGACAAAATGCTGTATGAGGGGGAGGGGGAGAGGAGATCCCAGAAAAATGAAAGATTTCGGGAGGGGGGGAGCCCGGGCCCCATGCCCCCCCCTCCCCCCTCCCCCCCCCCCCGCCCCCCCCCCCTGGCTACGTGCCTGGCTTGTAGGAACGGTGCAGCAAGCGTCAAAGTCAGGTGTTTCAGCTCATATTATCCGGAGGTGTGCTTTCTCTATCAATGTCCAAATCGAAATGAAGTAACGCCATCTTGCGGTCCGCCCGTAAAGCCGAGAAACCGAGTCGCGCGTTTATTGAACTGTGGAGATTTAATTGGCACAGCCTGGTAAACAAATGGTGCCCAGTTAGTGGTGCCATTTATTTTCTCATTCAATATCTAAATCGATATGAGGCAACTCCATGTGGTGGCGCACACGTGAAGTGGAGAGAGACGGCTGATCGAAATGAACAGTTGAAATGGAAACCTATTATTAAATTGGAGAGATAAATGAATGAATAGATTATACCTAAGGCTAAACTCTTTAAAGTCAGACGGTGCCTTACGCGATCTAATCAGTTCAACGTGCACCGAAAGCTGGCGCCGCCTAGTGTCCAAATTGTGAAACAGAAATCTCCCGGTTACTGTAAAAAAAAAAGTTTTAAAATGCCAGTACCGTAGGGAAGATTGCTCGGAACGCCAGAAAGCGGTTTTGTTTTTGTTTTCTACAAAAAACAACAAAAAAAAGCGGTGTTTGTTGCTCTAGTCACGCTAGAGCATTACAAGAGCGAGAGGATCGAAACCTCTCCAGGTCTGAAAGATGATTACCACGCACGCGTATAAGAGATTCCGCGGTACGATGATCCTCACCTATTGACAGTTTGAGATCGCGTGCAGCGCGTTCGGGTCGACTCCATTTCCTCCTGGCCCGAAAGCCGTTCGAGATGCACACTGCACTCCACTTATTGTAACACCCGACGGTTTTTGGCCCTAAATGAGTGTTACTCTAACCGAAAGAACCGATGTTTCGTTGCATACGCGTGTAAGTTGAAAGGGTTGGCTTTCTGCACGGTGAAAACGTAGTTTGGCTGCCGTTCTAGATGTACAATTCACTCCACTTATTATAACACCCGACAGCTGCTGGCCCTAGATGAAAGGCACGTTAACAGAAAGAGTTAACCTTTCGTTGCATACGCGTGCAAGTTGAGGTCGGTTAAGCTTTCCGCGCGGAGAAGACGTGTTTTAGCGACTGGTGACAATAATCGAATTGTTGATGTTAGGCGGAGATGCACTTACGTCGACGATGCGGAATAAAAGTAGGGTGAAAATGCTATGTGGCCGCCGGTTTCTCCTCGTGGCGTTATTACGCACGCTCGGATCGAGAGAAAATTGTTCCGCTCTGACGGACGTTTATGTTAGCGAAAGGGTAAAAGAAATAATCTACCTGGGAGCTTTTTGTTTGTTTGTTTGTATTATCTCTTTGACTTCAGGGATCACCGACACGAGTATTTAATTTGGGGGTGTTCGACAGTGCAACGCGGTGTCTTTTGTTGTTTTTATTATGTTGTATCGCTTGTCGACTATCGCGGCCAAGCGACAAAAACAACAAAAAAAACTCAACACGGACACGAAGGGATTGTATAATGTTTATGACTGATTGGAATGAAATGAAATCTGCATCACGATGAAGTCAGGTAATGAAATTTCGCTTTCTGACGTTAAATACATAGGGTTCAACTTATCTTGTTTGCGAATCAAGCAATCCACGTGCGTGCCGAAATTGCTTTTTCTTTGGATTGGTTTTCCCAGACGGTTTCATTTTACATTGTTACTTTTCATTAACATAATTCCGTTCATAATTTTGTTCCTATAGGCTATGAAAAACAAAGTGAAGAGCATTGTTGTTCAAGCATGCATTGTTCAAGACCGATTCTCTAAAAATAATATGTCGGAATGTATAAAACATATTTGCCATTTCGATATTGTGTAGGGTCTAGTTACTCCATTAGAGAAACTGACAGCAAGCACTTCTTTCAAGCATAGAAGTTACAGCTTGTTGACATTTCACAAGTTTGAATGCCTCCAACTCGCCGTAAAGGAATATGTTTCTAAACAAGAGGTGCTGAGCGTACGATTTCTCAAGTTGTCCATTAAACTGCCTCTGATTTGCGGCCAGCAAAATTTCGTTGTTTGTCGCGCTGGTCGGACGAGGTAGGTCGCAATTAGGGGCCCGTCCTTCAACTCAAGAAAACTGTGACACTTAAACCAGCATTTCTTTTTGTACCCAACCACCAGTATTGACAAGTTATTCGAAACCTCACCCAATTTCGTTCTTCTTGAAGAATAAATGTTTGAAAACTGAGCGCACGCCGTTGATTCCGCCTGCCTCTGAACAAATCCTAAAACTTGTGAGAGTTCTAAAAAACTTTAGAAGACTACACTCTCTACTTCTTTTTTGTATTCGTGGATTCAAGAGGGCCCGCGCCAATGGGTAATAGGCTAATAGCCCGTGCTTTTGGCCACTCAACATTAAGATGAAAGGCCCAGTAAGAGGTAATAGGACAGACATATTTTTTGTACACTTTATATCATCAAGTTCAAACATCAAGAATTCCATTCAAAGGTCTAGGCAACCAATGCAGCGGGCGAGGTCATCAACGTAGCCTAGTCAGGACCTCGTGAAAGGTCAAGGACTCGGGCTGTTCAAGCAGAGGTAGCTTCATTAATAAATATCTAAAACAAACGTTGCAGATGCGTGAAGTCAAACGTGAAAGTGTATGGTTACTCTCATCACTAAGAAACGCAGGGTCGGTGTTGTTTACAGTTGGCTTCAGCAGTTGGCTGAATTCGTGTCTCGTTGAACCTGCGTTATTGTGGCGCTGCGGAATGATTATGGTATTAGTAACGGTCTTCAGCATGGCTTATCCAGACAGGTTGCCGGCTGCTTTTAGGAATAATTTAAAAGTTTTTGTTTTGGTTGTCAACCGCTAAAAGGCTTATTTCGGAATTAATGTCACTGCGATTTTCAAGCAAGCAGTACGGAAATCGAGTACGAAAGGCCGCCGTTAAGAAAATCACTTTACAAAAAAAAAATAGTAATGGCAAAAAGGGCATCCAATGACAGATCCATGCTTTTCAAAGAGGCTTATCTGGAGAAGCTAAGAAACAACTTTTAAAGCTAAGCTTCTTTCCGAAACGATCGGCGATTATCGGGGAAATAGCCGCGGGTATGCCCTGGGACTTCTTTTTTGAGTGCCGTCGTGTTCCAGCGCTTAACTCTTTTCCCGCTTTCTTCGCGCTTCCTGTGGTCGCGCCAGCGAGCTGCGGTAGGAGCAGGCGAGACCGCCAACGTTAATTCTAGCTTTCAAATCTAGACGTAATAATAATAGTAAAAAACTAATAAAATTATTGTCCGGTCTATAGATTGACGGTTCTTAGAGTTACTATGGCAACTGACAATTTAGGAAGAGCATGGCGTGGCGAGTGCCGCACATCTTAGTGTCGCTTAGAATGGGATGGTTTCATTACCGATAAAAATGGCAGAAACTTTATCACGAAGGAAGAAGTGTGAATAGGATGTGTATCAAACTACTTTCTTACCGATAAAAATGGCAGAAACTTTATCACGAAGGAAGAAGTGTGAATAGGATGTGTATCAAACTACTTTCGAGACCGGTGATAAGGAAGTCAACGGGAATCGAAAATCACTTCGCTATATCCGCTCTTTCGTTATAGCCGAGTTCGGTTATAACGAAGTGCAAAAGGGAATGGGAAATTGTGATCACTTCGCTGTAGCCGCTATTTCGTCATAACCGACTTCGTTATAATCGGTTTTGACAGTACTGGTGACTGTATACCGGTCAATTTGGTGTGGTGCAGTTAGCCACTTTGACGACTGTGCCTAAACCCAACGCTGTGTCAGTGTTACAAACAAAAAAAAGTCACTTTACAGTTGTACTGAGAGAAACCAAACAACCACTCTCGCTTCATTTTCTTAGAGTGTAACGAAAGAGTCTTTTAATTCGGTGTATGTACGAGTCAACGCGATGAAACCAGACTCCGACAGTAGCAATATCGGGTATAACAGGGCATCCATCCCTCACATTTGGCCTATATAGGCGAATATGCTAACAAATTGATTTGAAATCGGTCACGAGAAAATTAAAAGCTAACGCCCTAAAAATATGAGGATCGTAATGTACACAGCTTAGGAGTCGATTGCGAGGCGCACGTACACCACAAAACTCCGAGACGGTCGGGGATACACAAAGAGACCCACTGGTTTTAGAAAAGCCAAATGTTTTAAACATAGTGTACTATTCGTACAGATCATCAGTGATAGCTTTATGTCGCACAGCCTGCAGAACAGCCGAAGAAGGGACAAATTGGACTCTTAGTTCTCACTACATGAGATGAGAAAGAGCACAATTGCACTTCCCGCCATTAGCGGAAACTGTATAACAAATGTATGATTAGCCATAGTCACTCAAGTCAATTTAACCGCGTAGCTAAATACACTCCTCCAAGAAACCTGCACTGAAGTGCCCTGGTACAAGAGAAACAGCGAAGAGTGAATAGTGCACGCGCCTAATGTCGTTGGTTGTTAGACAACAGACTTCACATAGTTTCACTGGAATAGTCGTAACTAATTAGTCGCCGAGTGATACCTAGCACCGAGCATACCAGGGCCGAGTATACCATGTCACCAAACATGCGCACGAAATCAGAGAAGTCGTACTCACGTTTCTAGTCCCTGCTGAAGAGCCCAGTTCATGAGGTTACGGTCCACCCTAGGCACAGGCACGGCCGCACCACCGCCCCGACCACTGTTCCTCTGCGCCGATGCCAATCCCAAAAACAGTACGCTCAAGAACACCGGCGTCCACATCATCCCGGTCGTGGTCGCTGTTCTGGAGGAGCGCGCGGAGCACCGAACAAGGCGGAAGCTGCGCGGAGGATGATGATGTCGAAGACTGCCTCTTCGTCGTCTTCGCAGCGAACCGGTCGACGCGTGGCGCTACACTGAACGAACGTAGCGTCGACTAGGCAGGCTTATAAGTTGCCAGGACCTTGACCGCCTCGGCGGCCTGCTCCTTTCGCGATGCTGCCGCTGGTGTCGCCGCGGTGCCTCCTCCTCTGCGGGGAAAGTACCCGTCTTGTTTCCGGGGAAGGGATGGGATGCTCTTCTGACGCCTCCCTTCCCTTTCAGAAGCAGCGATGTTTGATGTCTAAATTGGAAATCACGCCGCGTGTCGCGCAACGCAGCGCAAGTTGGGTTCGTCGCTCGTCAGGCTTCCCCGGCTCTTGCTAGCATACATCTCGATGCAATCATAAAACTACAAGTTTTAAGTTTGTGTTATTTGCGGTGTCAGAATAGCACGTTACGGCGGTACCCGTCACCAATTTCATCATAAACGAGATCCTCCCTACTATGACACCGAGGTGTTAAAAGCAGGCAAGAGTTTTATGTACAGAAATCTCTTCACACTAAAAAAGAAAAAAACAAAGACTCTAACACGTATCTTGCCGTATTAGGTTGGGGTAAGGCCGAGTGAAATATTTCCTCGAAATTTCCAGTTGGCTTGTAGGTTGGGCAAATATTAGGCTCATGGAGGAGCAAACGGAGACGGCGGTGTACATACTATTTTTTTCTCTTGGTACAGAGGGTGTAATAGTTGGTGCAATATGCTTTAAACACGCCTTAATTAAATCTCTGGTCAACTTTCAGCGTGTCACCTTCAGTACCACACCAATTAAGCCGCAAGAAAATTGGGAAATGAAGTGCCAATAATCTAAGCATCGCTTGTTTGGTGGTACTTTTTTGAAATAATACCAATCTTTATTTGGACGTCTTGGCGGGTGGGGAGGCAAAATGTAAACAACCTTTACCTGACCTTTGTAACCCAAAATGGGAGCAAAGCTTCAAGGAAACTCTCCCAAAAGCAGCGGCACTTGGCCGCATGACTCGATGAGGTCATTTGCACGGGCAAACAGGCAGATATCCTCAGCGAATGGTTAGAAAGAGAAACTTTGATGACGGCGTACGCTGTAACGATCATACAGTCATAAATATGGCACCCTGCGAATGAACATCGGTAAGCAATACCCGGACGGAATTCGTGTCCACAGATGTGCGCGCGGGTTTAGCGGCAGTGTATGTACCGCACGCAGAGCGAGCTTTCTTGGCCTAACAACCCATTGTGTTCGCCCCTGGCAACACTTTCCCCTTCTCTTGTCAACATTGAACGGCTTACTTTCAGGAAATGCAAATGTATCATAAACATCTCTTCGTTATTGCTTCGCATGAGAGGCCACAAGCATTTGCGGGAAAGTAATGTATTCAAAATATCCTACTGGGGGAACGTCGTCTTCCCAAATATAATTAAATTGGTCTAGTTATAAATTAAGTCTAATTAAATAAATACCTATTTAAGGTCGGCCCAGGGCTCACTTACGTAACTCACTTTATGGTGAGTGATAACGGCTCTTGTTGCGATGGAGATTTTCGTTTATCGAGTTTCGCGGGCCTTTCCTTATACCCACGCCCATGTTGTAACATTATAAAAAAGGCTTTGTGGACATCCGGTTCGGATCGAAAACAACTGATTGCTATTCGAGTGGAGCGCGGTCATCTCCTAAGCACTATATATCTCGAATTCGTTTTGATCGGAACTCTAAGAAAAACAACTGCACCTTCGTAAAGATCCGGGAAAGGCGCAGAGGCGTTGTAAGTTTTATTAACGGCCGCTGCCTGTGATTATGAACGAGAGGCCCTTTCCGTTGTGGCCTATGCGCTTGCGTAGCTGCAGCAGTGGACGTGACCGTTCACCATTTCTGGTGGTGCCTTACGTGACAGCATCGGTGACCGGTACGAGTGTCTGCAACTACAGTGCAATCCACCTATAACGATGCCACATATAACGACAGCCCGCGTATAACGATCAGTTTCTAGAGCGTCTAGACTAGAAACGATCATAAGGTAACGAGGTAACGATTGAATTTTCGGGTTTTCTCAGTATCGTTATAAGTCGATTCCACTATATGTATATATATATATATATATATATATATATATATATATATATATATATATATAAATTCAATCGTTACCTCGTTACCTTACCTTATATCTATATATATATATATATAAGGTAAGGTCCCAATGTCCGGTCGGGTGTGCTAACCTCTACACAACTCCACCTTGGAGTTGTAGAGGTTAGCACACCCGACCGGACATTGGGAGGCCCAGAGTTCAAATCTTGGCTCCGCCGATTTTTGGCTTTCGGCGGGTTCCTGAAAACTTTGATTCTTTGATTCATTGGATTAAGTACGGTTCATTCATCTGCATATGTTCGTTTATTTCCCCCTCGGAGACGTGAAAGTGCCCGGCGCGCATATATATATATATATATATATATATATATAACGGGCATGGTGGCGGGAGGCCGAAGGCGTGGGTATATAACTGGGAAGAGAAAAACCCTCGGTGAAAACAGCAACAACGGACGATTTAATCTTCGACGTTTCGGCCGGAGTCCGGCCTTCGTCAGGAAGAACTTTTACAGATGAACGCGGGTGGTATTTATACATTGCTACGGTATATATATATATATATATATATATATATATATATATATATATATATATATATATATATATATATACATATATATATGCGCGCCGTGTCAGACAGCAGCACGACCTGCGCGACTTTCGACTTTTGTAGAAATTTCGAAACAAAGTTCGACAAAAGTTCGACTGAAGTTCGACCATTATGCGCACGCTCGGAAATTGAAAACGAGCTGACGCCACCTAGCGTAGAAGGGGTACAATATTTATCGTGTGTATTGCGCTTCGTATTAACGGCATTAACCAACTAGTCAAATCATAAAAATGTTTGTGTTTATATTTACGATGTATAAGATATTAAAAAAAAAAACTCCCGTATACATTTTTTTTTTTTTATCGATAACATGTATTTTTTTTTTTTTTCAAATACGTTAGGTTTTGTTGTCCTAGAGTCGAACCTCCTCGATTTTTGTCGAAAGTTGGAAGGTTTGCCCAACCAGTCGAACCTCAAGTCCGACGAAAGTTTGTGACATCCGCATTCAGAAATAGTCTTTTGCGAGCTCGCGAAGCAAGAACTTCCATAGAGCCAGCTGTGTAGCTTGGAGGACATGCTCAGATAAGAGCGCGGAAAGACCTCGTGATTGTACCTTTCCGTCGCGAAAACCTTTCCCCGCAGTCCGCTGCTCGTTAGTTCAGCTAACTGAAGGCTGACCAGGCTCAAAAGAAAGCGAAGGCTGCTTTGTAAGTTGTGGCGTGCAGCTACATAAGGGACTGTAATTAGCAGCGTAACCCAACTGCTGGCTTTGATAAGGTGTAGTAACCGAGAAGCGACGGTGGTCATCTATCAGCGAGTTTTTGTTTTTGTTCCCAAGAGCAAAGCAGAGCACTGAAGTAAGGCGTCAAGAAAATAGAGCCGCAAGTCTGATACTTTAGGGATGACCCACCGAAACGACGCTTTCGGATGTCTCGGTGGTACTTTGCTGAGAACAAGCATTGCAGTTGCTTTTTTTTTGTTGTTGTCTGGATTTTACAGGGAGGAGCGTGTGGCTTCTTTAGCTAGTCACGTGGAATGATCATCCACATACTGGCTTGTTCCTTTTTTTTTTCATCGAAGTCACTCGGGAGACCCAAGAGTATCGGTATCGAACCGTACTAGAGAATCATTTTTGGTTCGTGTGGAGCCCTGATTGGCTGAAAGCCTAACCAGTTTGCCGTATGTAATTCAAAGCGAGTGAAGATTGACGTTGGTTGGAATACGAACTTGTAAGAGAACCTTTTGAAAATCTGAGAGTGACAGCCGCCAGAGACTTAACTTCTTCACGCTTTGAAGTAACGTTTTTTTTTCCCCAAGGTTCTTTATGAGAAGACATTGTTCACACAAGCCCACTGTTCATAAAGAAACATGTATGCTCGCAGGAGTGATGGGCACATCCCAGCTGAGAAGACCCTTTTTTTTCTTCAAGTTTTGAAAAATTTACAGATAACCCGTAGTGCTACAGCCTCAACATGATGTCAAAACATGACTTGGTGTCAATCCATCTTTGAAAAGCCTTGATACCAAAGCAAACAGAGAAAAGGGGACACCATGCACAGAGTTTTCTGTGCGTGGTGTCCCCCTTTTTTGTTTGAGAACAGAAAAACCTTGAGACCTCCGTTTCAAGCTTTTTCAAAGATCAATTGTCACCAGCTCGCCTAGAGGCAACGTCTTGCCATCATCGTCATCATTGTATCAAGCGTTGTTAGCATTGATTGTTATATCAGACACCAAGCCCATCTTCCTAGTGTAGTTTTCATGTTCTAGATTTTGCGTAGTTGATTGTAATACAAGACAAAAAATATATATAAGTAACACTTTTTGCGTGTTCGGGGCTAACCATGTAGCATTCTTGTTATACGTCAATCGAAGTCTTGCATTAGTTAGCAAAAATGGAGACGCCAAACGTTAATAAAGTAGTATGAAACCACATTCAAAAAACATCAGCCGGTGTAGTAGCTTCGTGTAATGCTTACCATCCCCAAGAGTGTGAGGCACCGATTCCTTACGGTTTTCAGGTTGACGGTGTCGGGGAAAGTCTTTTCCGTGTCTTTTTACCTTCTTGCGTCGAGTAAAAAAGATTGAGGTGCGGGTTTCCCCCGGCGTACGCAAGCTTCCCTTCGTGTCAGTGCCTCTTGTATAGAGGCGTCGGGTGTGGTCGACCGCGACAGGTTCCAACTTCCAACACCGCAAGACACGCGTACACGCACTATAGCTTACGTCGATAGCTTTTCGCCCGCATGTATACGTAATTCGGCGTTGTGTAACTTTTCATCCCGCTCCGTTAATCTTTCGTGCCACTAATCCCCTCGTAAGCCGATTAGAAGAAGAGAGACGAACGCCTCGCCAATCCAAACTTGCCTCGCGGTGCCGCATCGGAAATCCGAACTGTCTTCACTTTCTGTTATACCGATACCTGTTGGTTATCCAGAGAGAAACCGAGGAGAGAGGAGGGCCGGGAGAGCCTGCGGTGACGTCATTGTGACGAGCTCTGATTGGAAGGATAGGGGATCGACGCAAAGGGTAAGTGCCTTTGTCACTACCCACTGTTTTACTCCGATCAGAGCGAACAAGAGCATCGTGTGCGGCTGGCGCAGTGTCTGGCGTTTGAACGCCGGACGACGGAACAGTGCTCGCCGTTCTGACGTCACTTCAAGCTTTCATCTCCTCCTCTACATCACGTTCCTCATCGTCGTTGCGTCTCTCTTGGTGTTTGTTCTTTTGGGGGAATCGTCGGTCGTATGCAGGAGATATTGACGCGGAGGGGGCTTGCGAGAAGCTCTCGCTGTTTTGTTCGTTCCACCGGGAAAACGCGAAATGTTAACTTAAACAAAAATCACTACACAAAAAAATAAAAATAAGTGATACGAATTTTGTTACTAGCGAACAAAACCAACGCCGAGCGTTTGTTTTCCTCTTTCCCCATAAAAAGCAAAGTAGACGTGAGTTACTAAAGTTAGAGTTTATGCGCAGGCAAGCTAATCCACGGCAAAAACACGCACACA
>JABSTQ010009439.1:0-450000 GCA_013358835.2 Ixodes persulcatus | reverse complement strand
CCGGCCCGCGGACGCAGCCTCAGGCTGACCAGTGGGTTTGGCAAGATAGTTTTTTTTTCTGTTTCGTGGTAGTTTTCTCCACTGAAAACATAAGTCTGCTGCTAAATGAAAGGCTAAACATAGGACTAAACAAAAAAAAAATGAAAGCCGTTTACAACTCCCTGTAACGCCGAATTGGAGCGCAGCTCTTGAGGAGGAGGAGGGAAGGGTACTTAGGGGAGGGTATAGCCCTCCTTTCTCCTCCTCCCCTCACAGGGGTCACGTGACTTCGGGGGGGGGGGGGGGGGTCACGTGACCTGGGAGGGTCACGTGACCACGGGGAGTCACGTGACCTAAGGGGTCACGTGATCCCCCGTGCGGTGCATGTCCGAACATGCACCGCGCGGTTACGCCGACGGCGACGCCGACGCCAACGGCGACGCCGACGCCGACGCCGCTCAAGCCGGAAACGGGCGCCTAAGAGCTGCGCTCTAAAAGCGACATAAAGGACAGGACAAAATATTAAAACCCGATTCACCTATCAGTATAGCTGGTTCCGTTTCCAATATTCTGACAGTATCTCCGTAAAATGTCAAGATTGTACGTATTTTTTACTCGACGGATTGGAGCGTGCTAGCAAATTACGGGGATAAAGGAAAAGCGACATAAAAGACAAAGTCAGGACAAAACATCCTTGTTTTCTCCTGTCTTTGTCTTTTATGTCGCTTTCCTTTTATACCCCTAACTTACCAGCACGCTTCAACCCGTCGAGTACACTTATGTACAAGCTTGACATTTTACGCAGACGCAAGCAACTGTCAGAATATTGGAGACGGAACCAGATACTCTAATCGGTAATTCGAGTGCGGGCGATAGGATCTTACTAACATTTTTACTCCCATTTTCTCGCGAGCTCATCAGAATTTCCATTGTAAGACGTACAGGCAGTCTCCAGCAACACGAAAGACCCATTCGACGACACAGCTCCAGGCGGCTGCGCTGAAATTGGTTTGGTGAAGTCCACATTTTTGGGGCGAGGAAGTAAATTAACCTGCGTTTGATTGTTTCGCTAGAAATAAAGCACCCGCGGCCAAAGCGCGCTTAGCACCGCCACATCAACTGCCTCGGCAAAGGTGTCTTTAATATTGTGCGAGGCTGCACCTAGTCATCTTCAGCCCGACCCGCCCCAAGCGGCAAACAGGCCGAAGCGTCGCCGCAAAGTGTCAGACGCGTCCCTCGTAACGCCACCGCCGAGTGCTAGAGTCTCACAAGCGCGACGCTAAGCGGAGCGCAAGTTTGTCTGCTTCTTTTGCAGGGGGTTGGGGTGACGTCGGAATGACGCCGAGCTCTGATTGGGCGCGTTCAGTAGCGGCCCCGAAGTCAAGGAGTCACTGACTCCTTCCACTGGACGGCCAAAAGTCACTTCCGGTGCACGTAACTCCGGGGCTCCGGAGTCAAGCTCCGAAGCACCGAGTCCGGAGACGGTGCACGTAGAGTCAAAGGAGCTAAAGATGACGTCATTTCCTGGCTGGCGACGATCTCCGGCGAGAAAATCCAAAGAGCTCTGACTCGAGTCACTCAGTTCGGAGGCAAGGGAGGCGCTACTGAACGCGCCCATAGCTCCGATTGAAGGACAGTGGGTAGACATCGAGGCAGCTTGCTTTGAGGTCTACCCACTATCCTTCAATCAGAGCCAATCAGAGCTCGGCGTCTTTCTGACGTCACCACAACCCCTGCAAAAGAAGCAGACGAACTTGCGCTCGGCATAGTACACGCGGCGACGCCACGACGCCACGACGGACGCGTCCGACGCTTTGCGGCGACTCTCGTCAGCCTGTTTGCCGCTTGGGGAGGGGCGGGGATCTACTAACGATGACGTCATGGGCAGGCCTTGCCTTCTAAGGGGTATTGGCCCAACCCGCCGCGTTTGCATTATGAAAAAAAAAGAAAAAAAGATGGCCGCCGTTTTTAATGATTTTAATAACAAAAGCTGGAAGTATATCTGATGTTTATAGGTACTGACAGACAAAAAGAAAGAAAAAAAAAAAAAAAACGCGGGACGTTGCGAGTCCCGAGAATGGTATGATCGCACTGTAGCTAATAGATGGCAGCATCAGCCGATATGAGAAGTGAGAACGCCATCGGACGAATCGCGATGAAAGAAAGGTGCCCGTATAATAGGTCCCAAATGCGTTTCTCAAGCCGAGGGTGTTTAGCGTATTATCTTGCCAGTACATCGAAAGTGACCCCAAAGTGGCAATATAAGTTACTTCGTAATAGCCGGAGTGCCATGCTTTCGATGTCGCGATCCTGGCTGTTGGCCGACAGAAACGCTGGCGAAAATCACGAGCGAAGCGCGAGTGTCGCTGTCGTTGCGGCGGGCGTACCCGACTTCTGGCGGCCGACGCTTCCGTGGATCGTGACACAGGAGAGCGACCTGTCGCCGACTATGGGTACCTCTGTTTTCTGAAAACTTTAATTGTTCCAGGATGAAGGCTCGCGTCGTTGATTTTCATGTTCGGCGGCCTGTGCGGCTCGACGGAAAGGTGGCCGAATCCGTTCGGCGCCTTTTTAGCGTACGCCATGCAATTTCGTCTTCTACCCGCGCACCTCGTGCGTTTGTTTACCCCCTAAATGAGTTCACGTGCTTTTTCCCCCCGCCCCCGACTTCAACCAATGACGGCGTGCGCTTGGCTGTCTCGTCATCGCTCGCTCCCTGGGCGTTCTCTATGTTGTCCTTTTGTAGGCGTGCCCCTGCTTGCGTTCCCATGCGCCACCAACGCACTTTGGAACACTAGCTCGCCGTGTAGAGCTAATAACATTTTAATCTCGAGGGAAAGGTCTCACGCATTGAGGGCCCCTTGGGAAGGGCGGGGCCTAGACGCTGGCATCGGCGGTCCCATGTTGGCGGTCCCGATGGGCCCATATATCACTGACGACGACTTAATACGCACAAAGAAGCAGAAAACCATTTCAGGTAAGCTCTATATCTTGTTCTTTTTTAGCTTGCTTTGCAGAAAAAAATCGGAATCGCGCATTGTATATAAATAAATAATGTTGACAAAACGCTGGAGCAACTTCACCTCGTCGCGGGAAAACGAACACGAATAACCTTTCGTCTGCTTTCTTTACCCGCTCTACTCTCGCTACTATCTTTCTCGTTCTTTCTCTCGGGACACAGCTGATGTCAGCGTTCAGGACTTGCCGGGTTCTACATCCGTCTGTAACCCCCCCCCCCCCCCCCCCCCCCCCCCCCGCTTTTTCTAGATTCGGCCGTTTTTCTAACGCGTCGTATACGACCCGCAGGATCACCGCGTCTATGGTGCGCGCGGACCCACGAGCGTCCCTGTATATCTTTGACTGGGCAGCCTCAGGAAGTTGTGCAACGAGTCGTCGACTATGTGTGTACACTTCTGAAGTCCGGTTTCGAGTTAAAATTTCGCTAACACCTCGAGAGCGCGAGCGCGCTTCGTCCTTCGTGTTTGGTATGCACGCACGCACTTTTCTGTTTGCTCCGAGACAGCTTCTTTTCCGACACAGTAAAACCCTGGACGTAACAGAGCTTCGGGGGTCTCGATCTTCGGATGAGTCAGTGCTCGCCGCGGGGGCACGGGGACCATCCGTCTTCAACTCGCGGGAAAACACACACACGTACTGTTAGCGACTCCGCGGCTGCAGATATCGGCGTCTCCTCCGCGGTTTCCGGCTTGTAACTATATACACTGCACTTGACAGATTCTACAACTGCTCGAGAAAAGCGAAGATAGCGGGATGGGAGAATTAAGCTTTTTGGTTTGTTTCTACGATGTGTCGATCTGGTCCCAATGAATGCATATAAAACGAATGTCGGAGCTGCGGCTTAGTTGAAGACAATGTTGTTTAGGTTGACCTTGAGCGAACCGTGCGAGGATATTGGGTAAATATTTTTCTCAACTTACGCGAGCCTACTGGCACTATACTTCGTTTCTCCTTAAGTCCAGACGCAGCCAACGCTACAAGCTGATGAGACCAACCAGACAGCATCAAAAGCGCACCATCATGGTGCACGTCGTGTTTCTGCACGTATTTCTGCACGTATCATCGCTTAACCACTCAGAAACAGAAAATGCCCAGTAACCTGCACAAGCATATACTCGCACGCAGCGGCACGAAACAAGGGGCTTCTCTGTCGCCACGTAATTTCGAGGATAAAAGCGGACGTTTTCTTTCAGTCTCTTTTCGCAAAACTTGTTGACGGAGCTGCGGGGATCGCGTAGTTGGCGTTGTTCACAATGCAATCCTCAGGTGGGTGCCCTGTGCTTTGCTAACCCCAGCACGCGGCTATGCTAAACAATGGCGGCACACAATCGACTCCGGACCACGTGGCTGCTTCCTCTGGCTGCCAGTTGAGGGGATAAACGCTTCCCGTTTTCCCCGATGTATTCTTTTGCGACTTTTATTGCGTGGAGAGAGAAAGAAAAATGAACGCGTGTTTCATAGGTTATGAATGGATTTACTAAAATTTCGCAAATTGTTGCATCTTCCCATTAAAGTAAAATTCTTGGCAGCGGGAAGCCGTCAGTTGGCTCTTATCGGAATGGCGTCTTCTGAATTCAATGTCAGACAACGTGGTATATAGATAGGGACCTCCTTGGAAATCGGCATCTGTATCTACAGAGGGCCACACAGTTTGCGCGAACAAACGATTGCGGGATTTTTCTTTGTCTTAAAATTGGAAGCAGCTCCCATAGAACTATCCTACTGTCGCAGCAAGTCCTCATTTGGGACACTATACTAAGCTATAAGGATTGGTGGCGGTCAATAGTCTTAACAATGCAAACAAAAAGCGCCGCCGTTGTGTTCGTATCAGCAGTGTCGCACAGTGTATTACATGTAGAGCAGGCTTTGTCAAGTCGGAAATGAAACTAAACAGGTAATATAGCGGGCCTGCTTGTCCACGGTTAACTATGGTCTTTAAAGCGCAATCGCCGTCTCATTTGAGGCTGCTTCTTAATTAGACTTGGATAAACGTTAGTGCACTTTTTTGCTTCGTGCTGTAGCTGTGGGAGAAGAAGGAGAAAACTTTACGAAAAATAAAAGGCCCAAAGTCCTGGGCCAGGTAGCCGTGGGTAATTCTGCCCGGTATTGACATTGCTTGAAATTAGCACGGAATTGAATCCAGCATATGCGCACCATATATAGAAGCAGAACAGTAAAGGAAGTGATAATAGGAAGGCATACAGAATATTCCCTTTTCAAAGTTTCATCAAGAAACACTCCCGGTTGGAATTTCCTGGTGCAGAGGGGAAGCAAATTGGCTTCGAAGGATGAAGGGAAGAATCATACTCTTTTTTTTTTTTTTAGTTTCGTTAGGTGGCGCAAGCTACCGCCCGTTATAAAAGGTACGCCGTTAGCATATGGGTATGAAGCGTGTTACTGGATCCGAGTCTTCACCTAACGTTGACGCAGCACTCGTGTCCAAACAATGGCGGACTCAGTCAATTGGCCTAGCAGCTAGCTACTATAAGTGGCGCGTACTCTTCAAAAAGGTTCTATTGTGTTTGGAATGGCGCGCATGTCTTATTGCTACAGTACATTCTTTTCAGGACTTTGCATACCGTACGTCGACTCGAAACAGGATTACAAGACTGCGTGGCACGTGTAAGTGTTTCTTTGAAACGTAATCTAAATCCGTCCTTCGATGTGACCCATGCCCGCAACACTTGGGATCAAATGTGAGCCGCCAAAATAGAAAAAGCAAAAATTCCTGGAAACCAACAGAAGACAATGTGAAGGGCGCGCCGAAGGCAGCGAAAGTGCGAAAGGTCCAATTTTAGCCTGCAGCTCTCTACGTAACTCCGTCTAGCCTTGCATCAAATAATCATTTTATTTATTTTTTTTTCGTTTTCATGGCCACACGGGTTGTAGTAACTGGGTACCGGGCCTGATATGCTGCTGTCGAAATCTTAATTACGACCATCACGACCATTGGGGTGTCTGGGACAGATTTGAATTTTCGTCGGCCGTCTGCGAGGAAGCAATTCGCGTGTCGGATCGAATTAGCGCGGCGCAGCCTTCCGTAGTCACATCCGGCGTGACCTCTGCGTCACGACGCTGAGGTCCGCAATTATGATATTACGGCACTGATTATAAGTGTCGCGCTTCCTCTTATGAAACCGACTCTCACAGAAGCTGCCCGGAGTCGAGACGTATACGTGCGGGCGTTAATTTCGCCCGTAGACCTCAATGCGGGTCGATTGGTCCAGATGTTGAAACCGTTCTTGAACAACGCCATCTTTTCTCGTTTGCGGATCGTGACGCCGAGAATACAGTCCGGAATGTGCTGAGAAAGGCGTATGCAGGTATAGTGTATGAAATCGCTATCAGTGAGGCCAAGGGCGCCAAAGGTCGCGAATTTCTTTCTATTTTTTTTTCTTTACGAATATATTACCACATAATTAGCTGTTCCTTTGACTCCAAAATCTTCCATTGTCAGTTTAGAGTTACGCTTAATCTTATGTTGCAACAAAACTTTCTTGGGTCTCTGCCACAAGCACTATCATGACAGATTTGGTGGCTAAGCCACCACAGTGATACTGAAGTGCTTCGCCTCAGTACGATACATATCTACCACAATGGTAGCTGTGTAACCAACCATACAGCGATAACTTTCCAACACCGCTAACATTGTGACAGCTACGTTAGCCGTGGTACTACAGTGACACTACCGTGGTTTGTTACAATACGAGCTATATCTACCCCAATAGTAGCTGTGTAACCATACAACGGTGTTTTACCACCACAGCTACCATTATGAAAGACACGGTTGCTGTGGTACTACGGTGATACTACTGTGCTTTGCCACAGTGCGAGGCATATCTACCCCAATGGTAGCTGTGCAGCCATACAACTGTGATTTACCACCACATCTACCATCATGACAGACACAGTAGTTGTGGCACTACTGTGTTTTGCCACAGTGCAAGACGTAACAACCACAATGGTATCTGCGTAACTATATTCAATGCTAATTTGCCAAGACCGCTAACATCGTGACACACCAGGTCGCTGTGGTACCAGAGTGACACAACGGTGCTTTGCAACAGTACCAGACATGGTTACCACAATGGCAGCTGTGTTTAAACCGTACTAATATTATTTGCAAGAATACCGAATATAAAAACTTAGCACAAAGGCATTTGTGTCTGGTGCTGTGAAAAATCATTATGTGCAAGATAAGACGACACGCTTTCTACCCTCTGTGGCGCATATATGCATAAATCACGACCTCCAGTACCGGTTGACACAAATTCCTCAATTTCCCGTGTCTTACAACATTGTCTTGGCATCGACTTAGCTCAGCAGAGACGGTATGCTCGATTTTTGTATGACAACAAAATTAAACGCAGCAAAGCAGGAGCAGAACCTTTACCGAACGTTGTCGCACACCCTATTTTCCTCCTTTTCTACCTCCTTCTAATCTACTTTACTCTGTTTTCTGTTCAGCTTCCTTGTTTGGCTAAGAGCGTCGCGCTTCGTTCCCGTAAACACTCGGCGAAGAGGAAGCCGCTCGTCAAGCAGACGGCAATGGGAGCGTGAAGTGCGCAAACCTTGGATGTTGCGGCTGCCGCCACGCTTGTATAATGTCCACGTCTACTGAACAAGAGGAGGGGCACTGAATATGGAGGGAGCAAGTGAAGTTCGCCGGCGGGTGCTTATCTCGGTGATGGGTAGGCAACCTTTGACTCCCAAGAACGTTGGCTTCCAACCGCCCACCGCCGAAAAAAAGGTCCCGCTGAGCGCGGAGTCGACGACACCGCCCAGGCGGGTTGCATGATGCCCGCAGGCGTTCCTCGTATACCGCGTATGCCTTTCACCAGTGTGCCTGCATTCCAGAGCGCTTCCAACTGCTTGATAGGGTTCACGTGGTTTATGGACCGCATTTGCAACGCAAGCTGCGAGGAGGAGGCCAAGGCATGTCGACCGTTCGAAAGCGTTCTTCTGGACGCCTTCTGCCCACCCAGACGGTGGGAGGAAGGCGTCCCTTAGTTAACTGCAAACGCTCTTCGTGGTTTCAGTCGCACCCTCTCTTAAATGTAGGCTCTCTGCCTTTCACTACTTGCATACTACGTCTTGATGTTGATTTCCTAAGCGACCTCGGCGCTTACTTGCTTGCCGTCGTCCGTTCGCTGCTCGGGACCACATCTAGATTTTGCGTGTTTAAATGCTCGACACAGGCTCGCATTCTTGGCGGGCCTGAATACCAGTAGCATTCAAATCTCCGAGCCGCGCGAGCAGCGCAATGTCGTTAGGACGATGTTACTGCGCTAGGGCAACGGTAGATGTGGGACGGGGTATGCATTTTGCGGGCGGTGTGGTTTTCTGGCAAATTACGACAAGGGTGGGCTGGCGGATCGGATGAAATGTTTTTTTTTTTTCCTCTTGTATTTTCAGCGTTAGACACGCATAGAAAGAAGACTAAACAAATTTGAGAAAGGGGTCTTGTTTTATTTTCAGCATATAATTTGGTCACCAGAGAGTCAAATGCGGCCGATGTCGGCTTCTTGGATGACTGTTCTTCTGCAGCTAAAATGAATTTGGTAGGACACTCCAGCACATAGATTGTAATGACGTCACATTAGTGGCAATAGTGCTGGCATTGTTTCTAAGCGCATGCCTTGTACTGCGACAAATATTCTTTCTAGACAATGTAAAACGCCACCAGCATGATGAGATGGCGTCACGTGCAAGTCATGTATAGCTCTAATATTGAACATGGTAGCAACCTTATGTTAAAAGTTGTACACTGCACTGGTCAAATCGGTTTCTACATTGGAGGCACAAGCTCCGCCGTATTGCTGTTAGTGTGTGCCATAGCCTTTTTTAGGCTATATGTACAGGTGACATCGCCGCAAAATTTTGTAGTTTCATCAAAGGCATGCCCCTAGTTGCCAGAGCGACGTAGCACGCGTCCGTATGGACGTTTGACAGTACGGCCTTTGGGAACCGGCCATCTTGTTACCGCTGTGCGTCATAGAATTGATATACTTACCTAGAGGAAAAGGTCCCATGCATTCTAGCCGCTTCGAAACGGCGGGCATGGACCCGTACATCGGTGGTCCAAGTGGGTAATCCCAATGGACCCATTTCGCTGGCGAGCTCAAAAAAGCAGCACGGCATCAGTTCTGTATCTATCTCTTTTTTACATTATTTTGCAGGGAAACACTGGCATCGTGCATCGGGCAGAATGATACTTTAGACCCATGTTGCGGATAAAAACAACAGGACGCGGGATGGCCAAAAAAACGTGCTTTTCGTGTAAGGCTCGTCAAATTATGAGGCGCTGGAGAAATTCAGCCTTCTGCGTTAAGTCCTTATTTCGAACTCTTTTTGTTCGCCTTCCGCCCATTGAAAAGCATGCGGGAAGGGCCTTAGAACGCACCTGGTATCGCTGCGCCGCAGCGTTCTTCCGCACGTCTGCTTTCCTCGCCGTCACCATGGCAACGAACGCCGAATGAATGGAAGCACGCACGGTACCGCCGCGTGAAGCCAGCAACAGCTGACGCCATTTTACGAACGCCGTCTGCTAGCCAAAGCCGAACGCGGTATGTCAGATCAACCGCCTCCGCCGGTGCTCGATCGCGTCGGCGATCGAGCACCGGCGGAGGCGGTTGATCTGACATACCGCGTTCGGCGTTCGTTGCCATGGTGACGGCGAGGAAAGCAGACGTGCGGAAGAACGCTGCGGCGCAGCGATACCAGGTGCGTTCTAAGGCCCTTCCCGCATGCTTTTCAATGGGCGGAAGGCGAACAAAAAGAGTTCGAAATAAGGACTTAACGCAGAAGGCTGAATTTCTCCAGCGCCTCATAATTTGACGAGCCTTACACGAAAAGCACGTTTTTTTGGCCATCCCGCGTCCTGTTTTTTTTATCCGCAACATGGGTCTAAAGTATCAATCTGCCGTGCATCGTATAAAAACAAATAAAGGGGACAAGCACTCGAACGACTTCAACTCATCGTGGTTAAGCGAAGACGCATAACCTATCGTCTGCTTTTTTTTTCTCCGCTTTTCTGTTGCCTTTTCTCTCTTTCTCTCGGGACTAAGAATGTCAACGCCTACAATTTGCCGCGTTCTTCTTCCACCTTTGCCACTTTGGTGCGTGTAGATCACCCGATAGCGAAATTTTGTTAAAGCCTGCCCACCACTGCCGGAATGGTGCAGAGTGTTTTCTTGCTCACTGTGGGCATAACTATACTCTGTTTCATACTTAGTGTGCAACGCTGTCAAAGCTACGGGCATGAGCGCATGGCTTCATCAATGGTTTTGTTCGCGCGAGAACGCGTGCAAATTATCAACGAGATCAAGCCCCATGCTCGCGTCAGTAGCTTTGACAGCGTTGCACACTAAGTATGAAAGAAAGTATATGTGCCGATGTCTTGAAACTCAGCCGTATATAGGTTTTTGTTCTTAACACTCACGTTCTAGCCTCACACAGTGAAGGGTTCCTACGTGAATTATCGAACTTTTCCCATATATCCTATTTTCGTGCCCTGTATAATGGCAGACTTTATTTTCCTCGCTTTTTTTTTTATTTCCCACGTACTCCCTTTGCCACACTTGTGCTCTGGAGGGGCACAAGTCAGCCTGAAGCTTGCCCACGGTTGCCAGACATGTGTTCCACAGACTAGATTGAATTGGGTTCCTTCGGCTTCCCCTTTGTAACGAGTGATCACGGAACCTTGGATTGTGGATCTAGCCAGTTGGCTGTCTGCTCTGCCACTTCCACCTGCGCTGTCTGCCTGAGAATAGAATTGCGTTTGGGTGCGCTTGTCCGCCCACGGTGGCCAGAATTAGCGTTTGAAGCGCGGTAGCTTCCAAATGTGATTACACATCCTCCGGCGAAAGGGGGAGTGGCCCGATACCCTTCCAAACGCGTTTTCTCCGAAGCCCTCGCGCCGATGCGTGGGCAGGGGTCGCCTTGGTCCGCGCGGGGGCCAGGGATGCTCCTCCGCTCTTGACCCCGTTCGCTCGAGGTGAAGGCACGGACTGCCCGTGGCGTCCCCGACCGACCACCCCAAGGGCGTCTGCGCCAAGGGCGGTGTGCGGAAGCAGGGTCTCTTTCTCTCGTCACGTGGACTTTAGTCAGACACTGACTGGGTTCGCGGAAGCCAACCACGCCGAATGGAGTGTAACCTGATGTTCGACGTACCACGCTATGCGGACCGCAAGTTCGTCTGCTTCTTGCACAGGGGTTGCGATGATGTCCGAACACCGAGCTCTTATTGGCTGATTCAAAAAAAAAAAAAAAAAAAGAAGAAATAGTGGGTAGACTTTAAGGCGTCTATCAATAAGGTCTACCCCTTATCCTTTCAATCAAAGCCAATCAGAGCTCGGCGTCGTACTGACGTCACCGCAATTCCTGCGCAAGAAGCAGACGACTTGCCCTCCTTTCGCGGGAATGTTTTTTGTTTTTGTTTTTCCCGCAACGTACAGCCTTTTGGGGTGGCATAAACAGCAAGCAGAGTATCTATAGAATATGTCCGTCGTGCCGATGGCAGACGTGATCAGGAGACCGGACTTCTCCCGTCGCTCGACGCGTAGCCATCGTTGTCGTTGCCCCAGAAACCAAAGGCGAGTCGCAAATCTATGAAATTTCATTCCCGCGGGACTCGACGGACAACTATTAGAGCACTCAACGACGCAGCAGTTTGTAGTGTCGACCCGGCGTAACCGCACCGCTTCGACCTCGGCGTGTACCAAAGTAAACATACGGAATTGTTTTCTTTCGAAGTATAATCACTGCCTTACTTAGGTAACGGCCCCGCGGCTGCGCAGCGATCGCGTCGCACGGAGTGTATGCGGAGCGCAATTTCGTCTGCTAACCATTCAACGTCGTCACAGTGAGACCGAGCGCAGACGCTGATTGGACGCGAATGCTGCGTCAGCGTTCGGTTGGGTCTCGCGTCCAATCAACGCGTCGGAGGACGCTCGGGTTTGGGACTCGGCCCCAATTTTCGAGTGTGTGACATCCGAGTGTGACGACGTGACGTGGAGGTAGATGAGGCTTTTCACAGGCTTTGAATATTCAATGATCGCTGACAGCTTAGTAAGAAACGCAGGGCGTGACGTATTATTACGGTTCCGTGGTGTTTTCGGTAAATACCGATAAACCCCGATAATTAACCCCAAGTGTTTTTTTTTTTTTCAAAATTGGGGAAAACCGGAAAACACCAAATTGAAGCTGTGCTTCGATAAGAAAAACACGAGCTTAAAGAAACAAAAATAATATTTATATGCAGCTATATATTCTGTTGACTCGGAACACAATCCGCACTGACATGCCGTCGAGATTGCCTTTTCCTATACAGGAATCACGAATTCGTATCTCGTTTCGGTTTCTTATCGATACCGGGAGTGTTTTTTAAGTATTCGGAACGCGCGCGTTGGGGTGTCCCGTGCAAAAAAAACTGATTTTCCCGACACCTAAAATAGACACCGATAAACACCGAATCTGAGAAACCCAGGAAAAGCAACCCGTGAATTTGGAGCAGAATAAATCTAGAAAACGGGAAATTTTACTTATTATGGCCAGGCTCCTTGCATCGTGATCGGTTGTTTGGAGTTCTTACCGCCGCTATGTCTATGGCACGGGGCACTAGAAATTAAAAAGATATAGGAGCCATGGCGCGGCAGGAATAAGTGGCTGCGCCCAAGAACGATCGACGCCTGCCCAACTGCAATACCGGAGCATGGCTACTTTCTCTTCTCCACTCGAAAAAAAACAAAAAACTAAGAGGGCATGAATATAATGCATTTAAAGCTCAATCTCCTTTCGCCATCTTCATCGCCGTCGTAGGTTGTGTCGTGGCAGAGACGATGCAGAATCTTCCGAGAGGTGGTCCGGATCGTTGCCATCTGGAACTTGCGACACGTCTACCTCCTCGAGTTCGTAGAAAGCTTTAAGGTTGCCGACATGAATGGACCCACACACTTCACCAAATCCGCGATGCGCCAGCTCGCAAGACAGTTTGGTGGAAAGCTTCTTGCTAATGTGATAGGGTCTTTCCCATCTTGTTGCTAAAGAGGCCGTGAAGCCTCTAGAAGCATCACTCAGCGGATGAGTTCGCCTCGGTACCAGATCTCCCACCTTGAACTGTAGATTGAGCCTTCCCTTGTACTGGTTGGCCTGCTGCAATCTCGTTACGTCGAGGCTCTCTCGAGCTTCCCGCAAGTTCTCCGTGAAGCGCTTCCAGAGATCGTCTGCGAACTGCATAGTGGTGCGCTGCATGCTCGCTGCATCTGTGTAAAGAAGGCTATTTCCCAGGGGATACGCGATCTCTTTCCCCAAAGTTAAGTTGAGCCGGAGTAATAAAACCCGTCGACCGGTTGATTGTTGTGTGGGTAGCGAATGCCATTTCTGCCAGCTTTGCGTCCCGGTCTTCTTGTCGCTCTGTATGCGCTACAAGCATCAGCTTCAGGTTACCGTTTGACTCTTTCCGTGATTTTCGCCTGCGGATGGCAGAGCGAGGTTCGTTTGTGCCGTATCCCTAGTGCCTTACACGCATCCACGAACACCCTGCTAACAAAATAAGAAGCGTTGTCTGAATTGAGCGTTGAGTCAAAGCCGAAGCGGGCGAACGTCTCGAGAAGGCAGTCCATAGAGTTTCCTAGACTCTAGCCCGCGCAAAGGAAACATTTCGACCCATTTCGTGAAGTGGTCGGTCACCACTAGCAAATATTGATTGCCGCGTTGACTACGGGAAAAGGGACCAACAACGTCACAGGCGCCACGCTCCCAGGGGTACTAGTTTTCGACCCACTGCGTTAAACTTGGTGGTTGGCCATCTCGTGGTTTCACCTTCTAACATACCCCCCATCTACGCACGCACCTCATCACATCCTGCCTCATGCATGGCCACGTTGCAATTTGGGACAACTTTTCGTAAATTTCGCTCCCACTTCTGTGGCCTGCCAGTGCGGATTTAGCATGCGGGCAACCTGATGGATCCTCAGGTTTCCCGCAAGGTATAACTAAACATGTTTAGGTGCAAACATTTGACTGTAGTCATTGACATATTAAGTGTTATTACTTACATTATAAACGTCAGTGACTACAGCTAAATGTTTATGTATACCTAAACATGTACGGCAGGGTTTACCAAGAAGGATTTACCACCAACGTTTTGCAAAAATATTTGACGGCCATTAATTAAAAAAAGAATTCTGCGGAAGACTTTTGCACGGAAGCTTAGAAATACAGCTGCTTTTGCGAGTCAATGCATCTTCTTGCTAATAAGTTTTAGTTTTGTCGTTGTTGTTGTTGCTTTGCAGGTGACGCATTGTAACCTTAGGCTAACCTGAAATTAACTGGTTATTGTTTTACAGTTCCTTCTTTCGGTTTTATTCTTCGGTGACACATTCATGGGTTATGTTTTCGTTTGGTGTGCAGGCTAACTTGTTTTAAACTTCCCTTATTTTTTTTTTTTTTTTTGCATTCCAGGCTCGCAACTTCTTGTAGCGCCTTGCAAATAGGTGTCACCTTTTTCCTAAATCAGGTGCTTCGTTCTATTCTATTTTTTTAGCAACTCAATCACGTTTCTATTTTATGAGGTATAGCCGAAATATATCATGATTCATGACTAACTACCGGTTGGTCAGATTCAAATTAGCTTTGTTTTTTTTTATATCATGAAACAACGTTTTGCATCCTTGTAGTGACCGGATATACAAAAGGTCGAAGTGACTTAATGTCGAAACCGATACACTTCACAATACATTTAATCACTCTACACTTCCATGTAGGATTTTACATATTGAATAATACCATCACCCGTTGCTGGATAACGTATCGGAAAATTTATTCAGCTGGAAAGTCTGGCCCGCGTAAACACTTGTAATGAGTTGGCTTGGCTCGCCGGTTTCCCTTCCGCCCATATTTCGCGCCACCTTTGACACGCGTCAACCTGTGACGGCTGCGATATTAATCAGGTGTGACGTTAACATAAACACGATGTTCGCCAACACGTCCTGCTGTAGATGTTCTAGCATTATAGCTGGCGGACGACGATTTTTCCCTCGACAAGAGGTTCGGCGCCTTTCTTGAAGCGATTCCTGTTCAAGAAAACAGGGCTCCCTGGCTTGACGCCACTTATGCCACGAAGTCCTCGTGTATTTCGTAACCTCGTGGCGTACGTATAAGCACGATTGTTTTAGCTTCAAACTGTCTTGAGGGCTAGCGTCTATAGGGACTTCTCCATAAATATGCCGACGTATACTTTAAGTTTTCATGCGCCAGGCATCGCGGAGAGCCATGCAGTCGAATGTGATCGATGACGCAAAGCGTTAGGTTAGACAATTAAATTAAAAGGGAACGACAATACTTTGACAGGGTCACGCTTTGCATTTTTTTTTTTAGCTGAATCCCAATATATGTCTCACCTCGTCAAATTGTTTTTATAAATATTTTTGGAGAGTTGCAGCTGTATCGAAAAGTTTTAATTTAAATTATTGTTTTGATTTGCGCTCAATCCAAATACCTGTCATAAAAGGTACGATTGCCTTCGCTTTTGCACGTTCACGCTTTGTAGTCGGAACAAAGTAAGGTCTTTTAGCCACTTCCGATGATTTTAAAGCGACTAAAAACAGCCCTTCGTACATATCAAAAACGTACGGAGGCACACATGTATATCCTGCCGTGAAAAGCACGCATATTTGTCGCCTTAGTTCTCTTCGTAACCTGCCACAGAATCATGAAGTCAGGACATGGCGGATATACGATGGTGAAAGTGCACAAAAAATACGTTCTTAAGATTTTTTTTTTTTTTTTTTTACGTTGACGAGAGAACTGTTTTCCGTCTTTAGTGAATACCTTCTTTCGTTGTTCGTCATTTCCGCTTTATCTCTTTTAAGCCACCTTCGGTTAGTGCGTCAATTTCTGTTCGTAGGCGACGCCTCTTTGCATCTAGAGTACAAAAAAGCGTAATAATCTTTCCACTCCAGCCATGACAGCGAACCTGAGCAACACTCTCCCCCTTCCTCTCTTTCGTTCTCACGAAGCTTGGCGTATCCGCACGTCCCATTTAGGGCTAATTAGCTCATCCCACCGCGGTAACACGATGACGCGCGGCATGCCCGCCCTCCGATTGGTTCGTCGAGCTTGCAGCCACGACTGTAACCTGAGCCAACAAAAAAAAAAAAAACGAGCGTAACCTCGGTACTCCGTATTCAGATCAGACGGTACAGAGCACTTTAATAAAAAAAAAAGTTATACCGGAAGTTCCTGGCGCCAGGTAATGATTGGGTGACGGAGAAGATGATTTAAGGCCTCAAACGATGACTTCCGGAATGTTTTTTTTTTTTTTTTTAAATGAAACGAACCGTATAAAGGCTCATCCACGTAGGTTTATCATGAAGCCATCGGGATAGTCAAGGTCAACATGGCCTCAAGTGCCAAACACCATCGGACGGACGGTTCAGGGCCGGAGTTTCGTGCGTCAAACCGCACGGGCCGTACGCGCATGGCCTACGGTTTGACGCACGTAGAAGAGGTCAACCTCGAGAAGTGCCTTAAGGTTTTCTAGGATTCTCACGCTATATCTTCCAGGGGCTATCTGATTCCCCTTGGCCGAAGCGGCTGGCCACAGATCCTGCGGGTTATAGATGTGGGCGCGACGGAGGAGACAGGCGGATCCGGATGTCTAGATATAGCCGGCTCTTGTCTCCAAGGTCCTTTGTTTAGCGGGAATAGAGACGCCCGGATAGTGAGGATGTGTTTACTCCGCCTACACCGAAACTGCCGGTTAGATCGAACACTTGGGTTCCGGAACGAGAGAGTCGCTTTGGAGAAGAGGATAGAGCGAACGGTTCCGGTGGGAGCGACCTTGCGTCGCAGAGGTCAGACAAGGTCATCCGAAGCAAGCGCAGGCCCATCCCGTGAAGGGAGGCGACCGCTCGCTTCCAATTGAAATCACACTTTCCGAACCGTATACCGACAAAAGAACATGTTTGCTTGGGCCTCTGCCCAAAAACTTTAGAACAGATTCCATAAGATTCGCGTTATCGAGCTTCTATATGCTTTAGAAGCATCTCACCCTTTGTGAAGCAGTGGAATTCATTCGACTCCGCGAACGAACAAGACGATGGCGGACATTGCGGACCGGTTACGTCACCGATGATGCCGCCGGTGTCCAATACGCCACCGACCTTGGCACCTGTGACACCTATAGTGTGTCTTCTGAGTCGCCATCTACATAATTGACGGTTACATCCGCTTGGCTGCGCTCCTCCGTCGTGTACAGTTCTCTTTAAATAAAAGTTCATCACTGCGCGCCGCGGTTTTGGAGACAAGTCAAGGTTAGCTCACGCCGCCTAGATCGAACTCAGGCTCGCGGCTTGTGTTGACCCCCGCGTGACCTCCAGTCATTCCAGTTACTCCCGCCGTCCATGAAGCAATTGCAAAGCGCTGTCTTCAGCAGGGCATCCGGCGGTCTAGCTATAGGCCGCCCCATCTGGCGAACGGCGATGAAAGACATTGGTATGGTAACGAGTTCGGAGGGAAGGTCGTCTGCGTTCCAATTAGCCGGCTCGGTGTTGCCCTAAGTCGTGCAAGCTTCTTGGTTTTTGCAGAGGAATCCGGTGCCTCATTTCCGCAATCAAAAGCTCGTTAGTCATATCTGCTTATGGCCTGTGTCTACTTCCCAAAGGTCGTCGTTGCGGTTTGTTCTTGCTGGGACAGCTGTTGTCGTGCGCGGCCGACGATCTTATCTAAGAGACGACAACGATTGTTTCGGATTCAAGTTTACAAGCCTGCGCTGTTCGTCTGTCCTGCTGGGTGATTAAGACGCGCGGTCAGACTAATCGCGTGGGAACGCGGTCGCAAAATTATCCCGCTTTGTAAGTTGGGTCTTCGGCTTCTTGCACGTAGTGGGCTGTGGGCATACTGACCAAGACGAATTGACTATTGTCTTAGATAGGGAATGTCTGCGGTTTCTTGTGAGCTCGAAACTCGTGCTTGACAAAACGTCCAACGGGTCGTACGACGCGTCGGAAAGATGGTTAAGTCACGACATCTAAGATACTTACCTAAAAAGCGCGCAAAGCGCTGCAGAATTTCAGTCCCCCTTTTTGTGTACCTATTTGAGTTTGCGTTTGAGTTTGAAGTTTTTATTTCTTTCGGATCAACCGAAAGGGTATTTTAAGCACTGCCAATATCTGTTTCCATGACTGAATCAGATCGATACAGAACAAAAATAGTTTTGTAAACGCGATAGAGACGTTTAGTAGATTGTATTCTCGAGCCACGCTTTGCGAGCGGGAGCTCGCGCCGTCACTTCGAGGCATAGATTGAGCACGCGTCCGCTGGGCCCGCTTTCCGCAGCGTACCATGTACTAAAACTCTCTAATGATTTAAAAGGCGCGAACGTTAAGAGGACGAGAACCAATGAAAGAAAGGACAAAGGAGAACAAAAGCGAACACTCATTATCCCGAAAGTTCAACAGAACCAATAAAAAAAGTTAGTTCGTTTAAATCAAGGTTCTCAGATCTATCAGTTGACGAGCGCCACGGAAGAGTGTCGTTCGAAAGCGGTCCTTCTCTTTTGCCCGCACTCGAGCAGGTACGGATCGATAGCGATCCTAGCACCACCAGCGGCACCGCTCCCAAAGGGCAGCGAAGAAGAATTGTTTTCGAAAGACGCTCTTTTTGGCGCAGACCTTTGCTCAAACTTTATGTTCACCATAAAATCTACAATAGAACTACTTCCCTCCGCAGGCACTGTGCATCCGACATTCCACCGGTTCCATCGCTTCTGCCCATATGGGCTGGGCTGCTGCTGATGATGATGGTTTGCGGCTGATCGGTTAGCGAGCGCCACCTGGCGGACGCGCCATGAAATAGCGCCAGGCGTTTTATATGAAGCTCGTGGACTGACTTTGATCTGGTAAAGTTAGTTTCAACCACCTACATACCCCTTTTTCATACCGAATGCATTTCTCGCTATCCGGAGTCCGTCTTGTAGTTTCCAGTAAAGTTTGGAGGGAAGTAAAGCGTCTGAAAAACTACTATACCTGTCTGAGGCACGCTTTACACGGAACTAATTTCGATAAAGTTGTTACGAACATGTCCCGAATAATTCACACCCATAAAGGCGCATTGTCGCTTTATAATTCGGTTTTTATAATTTTCACTGCACGTGTTAACGAGCGTATGCGCTTTTATCCCGTACGCGTGCCCACGATCTACTCTTCAGGCTTGCCCGCGGCGGCTGTTCCCGTGCCAGGGGTCCCTGAACGCGGTCGTGTCGGCACGACGAATATTACTTTCGCCGCGTATAAAAGACTCGTGGACGCGCGTGCACCTGGCGGAAGCCTCGTTAATTATTCGGTGTGCAAATGCAATTCGGGAGACCAGACTGAGGTCACGGGCTTCCGTGTCACGGCGACGCCGAAGGTTCAACCTCGAGATGGCCCAGACCTCGTCCACGGTCGACAGGTGCGTCTTGCTTTTCTATCGGGGGTTCTTTGTTTAATTAACCAACCGCATATAGTCTCTCGACGCGTCTTCTGTGATATATCGTTTTGCCGATTGCTCGGTTATATCATCGTCACCACCAGTGGCGTACCAAATTGTTTTTGAGTGGGGGCAGCACACCAGATCCCCCCCCCCCCCCCCTTCCCTAGGGCCGGGGGGCGGTGCCCTTGGTATACCTTGAGCGCCGCCGGCCAGTGTTTGCCCTGCCCAGTGGCCGCTGTTTCAGGGGGGGGGGGGGGGCAAAACACTCAATTGCCCCCTCACCTCTGAGAACTGGGGGGGGGGGGGGGAAGCAAGTGCCCTTTTGGGCCCCCCCTGATAACTCATAGTCACAAATAAGCATATATTATTTTTTTTGCAGCTCTAGGGTATGCCATTGCGCAATGCCGAACTTTCGATGGTTTCTTAATGCCATAAAACTTTCTCTGGAGCATACCGTTTTGAGCAGATGACGATATTTAGACAGAAAGCGTAGGCGACATGTTCAGGAGTATCACTGACGGCTAAAATTTAGCGCTATCTTTGTCGGCCTTGTCGGAATCTTTAGAAATGAATTTCCCCTACAATAAAGATTTTTATAAGTTAGGGATCCCAACGCTCTGGGATCCCCCGAGCAGCTTGAGGCGTCACATTCGAATTTCTGAAGACGCCCTGGAACACGCCCAGCCCGCTTTCGGCCAATGGCGCCTCCTCATCTGTCTCCTATACTTCCCAACGAATGGCCAAACTCTCTACATATACGGCTCTGCCCTCCGCAGGCACTGTGCATCCGGCATTCCACCGGTTCCATCGCTTCTGCCCATATCGGCTGGACTGCTGCTGCTGATGATGGTTTGCGGCTGATCGGTTAGCGAGCGCCACCTGGCGGACGCGCCATGAAATAGCGCCAGGCGTTTTATATGAAGCTAGTGGACTGACTTTGATCTGGTAACGTTAGTTTCAACCACGTAAATACCCCTTTTTCATATCGCATGCATTTCTCGCTATCCGGAGTCCGTCTTGTTTTCTAGTGAAGCTTGCAGGGAAGTAAGGCGTGTGAAAAAAACACTATACCTGTCTGAGGCACGCTTTACACGGAACTAATTTCGATAAAGTTGCTACGAACATGTCCCGAATAATTCGCACCCATAAAGGCGCATTGTCGCTTTATAATACAGGTTTTATAACTTTCACTGCACGTGTTAACGAGCGTATGCGCTTTTATCCCGTACGCGTGCCCACGATCTACTCTTCAGGCTTGCCCGCGGCGGCTGTTCCCGTGCCAGGGGTCCCTGAACGCGGTCGTGTCGGCACGACGAATATTCCTTTCGCCGCGTATAAAAGACTCGTGGACGCGCGTGCACCTGCGGAAGTCGCGTTAATTATTCGGTGTGCAAATGCAATTCGGGAGACAAGACTGAGGTCACGGGCTTCCGTGTCACGGCGGCGCCGAAGGTTCCCCTCGAGATGGTCCAGACCTCGTCCACGGTCGACAGGTGCGTCTTCGTTTTCTATCGGGGGTTCTTTGTTTAATTAACCAACCGCATATAGGCTCTCGACGCGTCTTCTGTGATATATCGTTTTGCCGTTTGCTCGGTTATATCATCGTCACCACCAGTGGCGTACCAAATTGTTTTTGAGTGGGGGCGGCAAACCAGACCCCCCCCCCCCCCCCCACCTCTTCCCCAGGGCCGGGGCGGTGCCCTTTACCTTGGGCGCCGCCGGCCAGTGTTTGCCCTGCTCAGTGGCGGCTGTTTAAGGGGGGCAAAACACATCCATTGCCCCCTCACTCTGAGAACTGGGGGGGGGGGGGGGGGGAGGGAAGCAAGTGCCCTTTTGCCCCCCCCCCCCCCCCCCCCCGGTGGGTACGCCCATGGTCACCACCTCTATTATTTCCGACTTTCCGCATATCATATCCGTGCATCTTTTTGAACACGTTGTCCCTTTCTATGCGCACAATGCACATGATGGGAGATTGATAACTCATAGTCACAAATAAGCATATATTATTTTTTTTGCAGCTCTAGGGTATGCCATTGCGCAATGCCGAACTTTCGATGGTTTCTTAATGCCATAAAACTTTCTCTGGAGCATACCGTTTTGAGCAGATGACGATATTTAGACAGAAAGCGTAGGCGACATGTTCAGGAGTATCACTGACGGCTAAAATTTAGCGCTATCTTTGTCGGCCTTGTCGGAATCTTTAGAAATGAATTTCCCCTACAATAAAGATTTTTATAAGTTAGGGATCCCAACGCTCTGGGATCCCCCGAGCAGCTTGAGGCGTCGCATTGAGCAAGCGCTGAGGTTTACCGCATGCGCAGTGCGACGTCCCAAGCTGTTTGAAAAACCAAACCCAAAAACCCAGACAACAACTGTACTGTAAAACAAAAGTTACATTCGTTTGTCGAGAGTTTCCGGGAAAACGTTCTGCCTTAAGAAAACCTTTGATGTTACGTCCAATCACCAGCCAAGAACGATCTCGCTCTCCCTAAAGGCCAAAATTGGACCCCTAGTAGGGTTAAGCTTTGACAGATGCCTGACAACCGTAGCGCGTAGGACAGCGCTTTTTGGAAGTAGTGCAGTTAACTCTGACGGTCTCTCCAGATTGGCGATGATAGCGGATGGAAGGCATTCATTGGCAAGTTATAGAATGGCGTAGGCAAATGATTTTCGTACGCAAAGAAATAGCGTCGTCACCACCACGCGCCGATCCAAAACGCCGCTTTGGCTCGGCGCATGCCCAATATGGTGACGACGCCATTTCTTCGCGTACGCAAAGCTTGCGCGCACGATATTCTAAAACTTGCTTTTGCAACCTGTGTTGCAAGGGCCCCGTCTTCGGAATTTCGCTTAGGTTTCGTTTTCTTCGCGAAACATTTCAGAGGATCAGTCTGTTACGCAACGCTTCGATGAGACGATCATCAATTTTTCTTGCGAAACGGGGGGGCATGCTTGGCTGCTTTTTTGTACACCTTTATATGGCACGTGCGACCGTTTCGTGTTTCGGTTACGCTCGCGCATTGCGATGGTACGCACAAGTCGAGGTGATCGACCTTGCAGGTCTGGGCCCCTTTTAGCGGTTGTAGACCTAACGCCTCGACTTATACTTTCTTGGGCTTGGGACCATCCTGCATTCGCGTTCATTTCGGGAATTCCTTGGCGATAAGGTTTGATGGATGAGGCTTCGGTCGTTGTCGCACGCTGTGGTCACTCCGACGCATGCACCAGCGAACATCTCTTGCACGCTCCGTTGGCCATTCGAACGGTCCTCAGAAGGATCTGTCGTTCAATGCCGCTAAGGATGTGTCCCTAGCGACTTAAACGAGCTAGGTATCAAACCGGAGTTACCTAGTGAAAATAGGTAAGGATAAGTAAGGATAAGTAAGAATAAGTCAATACTTACGTCAGTGCGTAAACTGAACGATGTCCAGTTTTTGTTTTTTTCTCAACGAAGCTAGCCTTAAAGCCCGCTTGACTGTGATCAGTGACTGTGATCTTAGAAAGATCAAAGAATATGATTATACGGACTAGGAGACCTCAGACTTCAATATACGGAATGCATTGGGACATTGAAACCTTGCGTTAGCATTCGTCCTGAACTAAATGAATAGTTCATTATTTTTCGTTCTTTGATAAACTAGGCCATTTCGAGGAGGGAAATATATTTCGTGGTACAAACATAACATGCGACAAAAGTTGGCATTGGGAAAAGACAATGAAAAGGGCTTTTTTTTTTTTTTTGTCGGACTCAATTGTATAAGTTTTTTGTGATTGGGTTCGTGACATTTGAGCCAATCGCCCAGAACCGTTCACACTGTTTTGTTTTAGAGACGATGAACGACAGTGTTGCATCAACATTCTCTTTGATGCCTTAAAACTTTATTATGAACAGGGTAATGTTAATGACATTCAAGGTGGTTCTGAAGGACGCTTTTTACCCTCCATGAATTTGAGTGGAGATGTTGCGCTAGGATATGAGCTACATTTAAGGTTTCTTTCCCCAGTGCTATGCACGCGTGCATCCTTCGTGGAATCGTTATTCTCAAACATCAAGTTATAGCAAAGAATTGCGTATAGCTGCTTCTTGCCATTAAGTATTGCGACACGCCAGGAAAATATTCGTATCACAGTAATGCCTTCCACGAACGAACGATTTTGGCAAGGCAGGTTCAGGTCACACGCTATTTATTTCCCTCGAGCAATCTTTCAATTTTGTCAGGTGCACGTTCCGTGCGAGATACACTATAATGGAAGTGCGTGACAGCGTTTAATGACTTGACTTCGTGCTTCCACTTTGCAAACGTCGAGCCAATCCAGACACGTGTGTTGTAGAGAAATTCCTTCTTTGATTTCTCTCGCTTCGGTTCCTCCTCATAATTCGAGGGATGACGCCAAAACGGCTCCCATCGAGTACCCGGAGCAATCAAGTTATTTGTGGATTTCTTTTGATTTCTTTAAAATCCCACGTCGATTATAATAAATCCACAGCTCTGTGGCTCATAGTCCGTGCGCTTTTGCTAACCCTTCCCGCCAAAAACAACAACAATAAAAAGAAATTGTAGGATCACGTTCCGCATTTTTGCCACGATAATTTTCTAGCACACGCACTAACGTTTTGTCGACGATTCAGTTCACGAGCTGTGCCACCTGAATACCGAGACATACTGAAGAAAATTGTAGCAGAACACAGCCTAAATCGTTTTAAATAAATGTCGATTTGGTCGCCATAAGGTTTCGCTTTTTCTCGCGTGACTTGAAACGTGGTGGCGCCAGTGTGCACATAGCCCCCAAGCCCTTCCGGTTTCCAACTAGACAGCGGGATTAATGCATTTGCGAGGTTAAATTAACGTGCAATTATCAGAAAAGGGTCAATTATGCCAATCCTACACATAATTCACTCTTATGGTGAGAGAATGATGCGTAAAATTTAGAAAATATACCCGGACCGGAAGTGTGCCAGCACTACCAGAGAGATGGCGCCACTAAGTTAGTTGCCAAAAAAAAAAAAAAATAATAAAGCGAATATACATTGAAGCGGTACGCTTCCTCATTAACTTTCAATTAAGGCAATCGAAAGGAAATACCAGCCGTCACGGGGTTTTGGTACCCTTAGACCAACACGTTGTTGACAAACAAGTCAGCGTTTTCAGCGTTTTCAGAATTTACAGCCTTTTCGGGGCACTTTGCATGCGCTGAACAAGATTTGCATAAAGTGAAGCGAGTGCGCATACGACATGTCGACAGCAGCGCCTCCGCCTAATGGCGTGATGTCAGAGCCGGGCGTTGGTCTATTCGCGACTTCAGCGAACTATAGAGAGCGCGCTGCTCAGGCAAAATGGCGGACGAAAGGAGGTCGTTTTCGTCGTTCAGCACGCGGACCACCACAAATTCCTGCACTGCAGCATAAAATCAGTGTTATATTTGAAAGCAAAGCAATTTTTCGACGTTAGAAACCTTCTTCTAGTCATTGCGTAGGAATGACACGGCGCAATCATAAAAAAAGTACTGGAAACGATGTTTGTTTCTATGCTGCCTACGAGAACCAAGCAGCGATAGCAGACGATGGAGTGGAGTCGAAACGACCTCCTTTCCTGAGCTTCTCGGCGCTGCCGCTACGCGGCGTCGATTTCGCTGGAGTCGCGAATACACCAACTCAACCCTCTGACGTCACGGCACTCCGGTTGCTCTGCTGTCCACTTGGCGCATACGTAAAAACAGTAAAAAAAAAAGAGCAAAAAAGAAGAAAAAAGAAATGCCACTGAAGCCGTGCGATACATCGTGGCCATTTGCATGACGCGATCACGCTCGAAAGACGGGTGGTCAAAGATCCGCGTATTGACGGGTATACGGCAATAACAGAAAAAAAAAAAACAAAAAAACAGGATCATCGTTGCAAAGCACACGTGTGACCAATTTACCTCGATACAAGAGCACGCGAGGCGTCAATTTGGGAGACGAGACACGCGGTTGTATACCCACCTGCCTGCTACCAAGGCCTGCAGCTAGCTATCAGGTGTGCGGTTCGTAATTGGCGCCCAAAGTGGGGTCTCTTCGATTTGACCTTGATTCCTTTGCGCCCATAACATGGAACACAGAGAATCTTACGATTCAGCTGAGACAATCGTGTCATGACCGGCGCGATTTGCAAATGGAGATGTGCGTCCGTCTTAAGAGTACAAACCGTCAAATTACCGTATTTGCTCGAGTAATACCAGGACTTCTTGTGAACGGGGCCCTTGCGTTCAGTTGCCTGCAAAACAAACATACAGCCAATCATCGCGTTATGTATTAAAAAGAAGCGCAGTGAATAACGAAGTCGAGGACACGATTCTCCGTAAAAATGCGATCCGAGCAGATTTTCGCATTTTCGCGTGAAGACGTTATCTCTGCCCCGTAAATCGATGCTATATATTTTTTTTTTATGCCGATCGTGGGAATTTGTTGTTTTCGCGCTCCGCGGAAAAGTAGACCCACAGGCTTTGTTCATAAACAGTGTGGCTATTACCCGAGCAAACACGGTAAGTATGGGATGTTCGCGTTCAAGTGGAATTCTGCGTGTCAGTGTCTGACTCGCTGCTCGCTATTTGTATTCGCCAGTAAGAATTTGGTATCTTTCATTTTTGTTAGGACAAAAAATTGCACAACTCCCGGCTCATTTTTTTTTTAGCGGAGTTTTGGGGTTTATGGGCGACATCTGGTCACGTGACGCCTACACATGCGTGACAATAGTTGCAGTTTAGGACGGGCCAGTAACGAGAACTGATGAATTCTAGCCTAGCTCATTATACAGTGACTGTACAGTCACCAACAACATGAAAGACGCAATCGACAGGAAAGTTTTAGACGGTTGTGCAGGATTGTCGCTGACCCCCCCCCCCCCTCCCCCCCACATGGTTTGGAGTGAGAAAATAAATGAACCTTTGTTCTATTTTCTCTCTAAAAATCTAGTTTCTCTGTCCAACGTGTGCTTAGCACCGATGCATAAACCGCCTCGGCAAATGTGTATGTCTTTCGCATTGTTGGAGACTGTACTTTGCGAACCAGTGTATCAGCAGATCCACGTGAAAGCAGGATCCACGTGATCGCCACACTGTACAACGTAACTTCTTTTTCTTTCTTTTTCTTTGCAGTGTATTTTGATGTTGCTTGCGTTCTGGGTGCGACTCTCCGTATTTTCAAGTCCATAGAGATGGGGTACATGTCGGGCTGTGCACCTGCTTTCCATTTCAAGCGTGGCGTGCGCGCCCGTACTCGTCGCCCCGTCTTATCAGTGCATATGCCCGACGGAGCAATTCGTTGCAACTCGCACCTTCGGTGAACTCGCATTCCCTGAACGTTGCCGACGTGCCCTGTTTCATTTTTTTTTTTAATTTTATTAGTAAGCGGCGCCTCGCGCGGATCTGAAAACGGGTCGCCGTTTCACGCAAAGAAAAAAACTCGCTTTCGTTTTCGCACGCGCTAGCCCAAAACATCCACAGTTGCAAACACACTTTCGCGGAGTTTACTTTCAGCCGCCTAAACGAATAAATAAATACACGGAGAAAGTGGAGGTGGGAAGGAGGGTGGCGCACTGAAACTGTTCAATCATACTGGCATGCACTAATGTTATATGTACTTTTATTAAACACAAAATTTGCAGTTTTTGTTTGTTGTTAATATGCACTTAAATTTTAAAGTATACGTTTAATATGCTTTTAAGGTACTTCGTACTGTAGCGATGCGGTCCGGGAGGCAACCCTGCAGCCTGGCATCTATATTGTATTAACGAAATATACGTGATATACTTTACTGAAGTGGTTTGTAAAATTATACGTTTTTACGATTTACTATTTTACCACGGGACACTACAGAGAATTACTTTCAGGAGCATGACAGAGTGAAAAATTTTGCTTCCGCGACGACATAATAAAATAAAAAAGTTCGGCCACCGTACAGTAGCAATCTTCACCCGTATACCGCCAATCTACATCTTTATTGGTCTCCCTGTCGGTAACTCTGAATTGTAAGGAAGTTGGTGCACACGCGACAAGAGGTTCTTGTCACCATCTCCGCGCACAATGCTGCCGTTTCTTCGCAGAGTCGGTCGACGCCCTAACCAAGAATTTCCCGCGGCCCCCGCCACACAATGTAACAACCTTCCAACACACATGTCAGTATATACCTGTTCCGCAATCCTGTTAAACTGAAGCAGCGAGAACTTGGCACGACCACTCTCTCAGAAACATCTCCGTTAACGCCGCCGTCATCTGACTTCTCCGCAGAAAGTTCTCCGCAGACATGACGACAGATTTATATCCGCGGACAAGCCACAAAAATTGTCCAAACCATTTTTGCGTCATAGGTGTGTGCGCTTTGAATCATGTCTGAAGGCAAGTTTTAAATGACCGATCTGACAAATCTGTCATACGAGGAAGAAACGCGTCCCAGACACTGTCCGCAGGCTGCTTCTTTTATAGTGTATACAGCAGTTAAGGCACGCTGTTTCAGCACGACAGAACATATAGGCGATCGAGTCAAAGGGCTGCTGTCCGCTCCGATGGGCAGCTAACAAGATCCAGACAACGCGGATCCTTGTCACGCCTTTCGTAACAAAGTATTCGATGTGTGACTTGCGACCCGACGTGTGTCCGCCAATGGCTACCGATATCCCAACGCCCACGAAGAATGATTCGTCGGCGACAGGCCTGACGGATCTCCGGACCGCCCGCGCATGCAGAAGACGAGTCCTGCTCATGACGTCATCGTTGGTGGTTTCCCCGGCAAACACGCTAAAGCTCGGCCAGAGCCGTCGGAAAGAGGCAGAAGCGTGCTTGTGCTTGCGCCGAAAGACGAGCGGAGGTTCTGCTTGGCGCGACCGCGTCGAGCATATATGAAGGTCGGTATCGGGACGGGGCATATTTTTTTTTGTTTATTTATCTCTTCTCGTCCTTCGTCTTTGCATTCGTCTTTGCCGTTCTGCTCTAGCAAACAATAAAAATCTCGTTTATGCAAAAAAATAAAAATAAAAACAGTCTGGCGTTTATCCGGATATGTTGGTGCTACGCGAGGAAGTTATTAGCACGCCAAGATCATTCGGGACAATGCTCGGAGCGCGATACCGAGCGGTATAGCGACGAGCGACGATATTTATGCGCTCGCATTTTGCGTGCGCGTGGGTTTATTCTGATGCAAAACACACTACAGTGCTCGTCGTTTTTAGTGAATAATACGAAGAGAGAGAGAAAGAGGAACGATAGGTGAGGCCATAGCTGAATCTGTTGCGGCTAAAGCAGCTAAACGAAGCTTCAGAGTAACGACAGCTTCGGTCATCTTCGTGCTAAAGAAAACCACGGTTGCCAATAATCTGAAGTTTTATGCGAAATCGCTGGAAAATCTTTCCGTCTTTTCCGAATTTTAAAACTGCCCGTAACAGAAAAACAATAATGCGGCAGCTCAACTTTCTGACACCGTTTCTATCAAGCTCAGAAAATCGCATTTTCAAATGTCAACTATCATCGATTGTGCTTGCTTTGTACTAGGCACCAGAATGGTGGCCCCCCACAAGAAAGTCAGGCAATGGAGTGCCGATACTCTGGTGGTGGTTCATGTAGGGGCTCTAATGCGGCCATAGCTGAATCCGTTTCGGCTATAGACAGTTTTTTTTTTTTTTTTTGGCGGCGGCCACGTTAATTTTGACGGGGGCAAAATAGCAAATCACTCTAATTATATATTGGACGGCGCTAAAATTCAATGGGTTCGTGCCAATAGCCCTACTTTTTTCTTGGCTATACTTTTTTTTTTTTTATTGTGGTTACACTTAAGCTATTTACTTTAGTTTTTGTCGCCCAACCCTACTACGTCCTAGCTCTACGTGGCAACCGTCACACGAAAACGGTCTAAAGCACCTGCTGGCGGAGAGCTTCCACGCTGCTTCTGCACAGCGCGCGTTTTACCCCGTCAAGACTGTCATTGTTGTAGGGGTAAGTGAGAGCTTGTTGTTCTGAACCTGCGCTGTTAACAACGCGCTCGAATATGGGGTCGAGCGACAACGACTGCACTTCGCTTCACCGAAGTCCATTCGCAGCCGACGGCACGAGCTGATCGGACTAATGAGATAACGTCAAAAGTGCACCATCATGGTGTTCGTCTTTTTCCGTACGTGTTCTGTCGTTGCTGAAACCAATCAGAAACAAACAAAAAGAGACGCATTGACTTGAGCTTTTCACACTGCTTTACTTGTTCCAGCAGCTGCGGATGCGTCAGGACTTTACCAGGATTCAGTGATCGTGACGATCGTATATTCTGTAAAACATGCCCGTGCGTGTGGATTGTGTATGGAAACCGATTACGTCACACCATTGTCTCTTTGTGACGCTGAACGCTTCCCTTCAGCACCACCCATATACAAAGCCTTGGCCCTGATTTTTCTGGGTCACCAAGAAAGGGGAAGCGCGGTTTCCTGCCCTTTCCACTAAACCTCGTTCCGCGCGCTGTTTCTACACCGCCTGTTTCTGCTCCTTTCTTTCTTGACCTTTCCACCCCTCTCCGCTCTTTCCCGCTTTCTCACACCACCTGCTTCTGCTCCTCCCGTTCCTACGTGCTGGGTCCGTGGTTCAGTCAGCAGCGCACTCGGCATTCACGCCGGTGGCCGGGGTTTAATTCCTGGCACCGATTGCCTTTCGTTTAGATCGTTTAGATCGTTTAGCGGTTACGGACTCCCCGACCTACACATTTCGTGCTAACACGGCTCCTAGGTTTGGTTGGCCCTATAAAGCTAACGCTTTAAAATGAATTTACTGATGTAACATTGAGCCTAACCTTACCCACCTCACGTCAGGTACGGTGTCACATCACAGACTTTATTTTCGTATATATATAACAATAACATATGCCTATATTCGCCGAGCTACCCTCGTAGGTCACTGATTGTTTTTTAGCGCATTGGGTAAAAGTAAATGCACAAACAATTTTTTTATGCTCAGATGCTGGGCGTTTGGACCGATGGCCTTGAATTCGGGGAAGGGTTATTAGCCCCGTGCGCGACCGAAAGCGTCGCTGTGGTCGGCCTTCCACGATTGGCCGAACGCTGACTATGACGTCGAAAAGGGGATTTATCATCGACGGAAATAAGAGGAATGAAAGAACTTTAATTTTGACGGTGTTGGCAGTGTTCCTTTGAGAGCGCAATGATTTCAAGCTTCCACCATGCTAATAACAAACACCATCGAACTTGTTGTTTGCGAGGTAATGACGTCACAAGGGGGAACCACAGGAGGGCGCCACCAAAACATCTCGCCGCTAATAGCGTCGAAGCAGCCCCGGCCAAAGCCGCGACACTGCGAGGCTGTGCGTTGTTGTGGTCCTCGGCGACGGCAGCGTCGATTTCACAAGGAAAACCTCTCGGAAGGTCAGCATCTTCTCGCGCGACACAAAGCACTTCCTCCCGAAGTGTATTCGTCCACTGCTCCCTCCGGGTGTCCGGCCGCCTTCGTTTGCCTATACGAGACTGTTGGGAAAGAGCGGCCGGGTGTGTGGGTGGCACGCAAGCTCGCGAGGTCGCTCACAGCCATGCGTCAAGCGAAGAAGGCCACCGGTGCTGCAGCTCCGGCGAGCCGTTTTGCTCCGCGCTAAGCATCAGGGAGCGGTGGCAATCGGTTCGTCGAGCGACGTGTCATCAAAAGGTATATCGACGTGCGACGTTTTGTCGAAAGTTTTGTTTTATTGGTGCACTTTGCGACATTCGACCAAACACAATCTTGTGACCCTTGACTCGTCAAGCGCGAAATTGGGGCCAAAATTTCGCGGAGCGCGCCGATTGAATTTCGGCGACAAATGTGCGGCGTCATAGTCGCGAGAGTCCGATCAATGCGCTCCGTAAATTTCGGCCCCAATTACTGTGTGTTCGACGAGTCGAAGGCCCCTGGTGTTTTCGCAACAGATTTTGTTACGTCTCGCCTGGTGTTGGGGGGGCATTAAGAGGAGGGGGAAATGAGGAGGGGGGGAGGAGGGCGATGGTTAGGTATACATTTGCCTCAGTGAATCACACGCTAGCCTTTAGCGGTTTCCAGGTTCTATTACGAATTTAGTAAAGAAACGCACGTAGTCGAGGAAACATCGCAGGAGCATGCGTTCACAAGACGAGTTTCCACTAAACGCCACAGTGTCGAGGAAACGTGTGTACGTGAAACGTACATCTCCATGAAAAGTTGTCCACGAAGCAATACGGACAGATTAGTGAATGTCGCCAGTTTCTGGGTTAGACCCTAAATAGCCTCACTTAATCGCACACTTTGTAGTCATTGACAGCCAAAAGCCCGGTCTTTAGAAAACAGGCCACATACACTGTTTCTACGACTTGAGAGGCGCAGGGTTTGTCCAGTTCCGAGCTTGCTATGGTGCGCAGCCAATGGGACGGCGACAGGGGATAAGAACGCCGATGCATGAATAATTAAGCAGGAAACGGAAGCGAAACAAGCCACGCCTAGCGTTTCGTAAGGTGTCAGCGATCGTAATTACTCTAGGATAGACCCATTTCAAAAGTACATCGAGCAACATTGGCAGTCGCCATTGCTTGGTCTTTTTAGACTTGGGCTAGGTGGCGCAAGCTACCGCCCGTTACAAAGGGTGTAGCCTTTAACGTCCATCCATCCATCTATCCATCCTTGGACACGAAGCGCGTGATTGGACCCGAGTTCTCGCCGAACGCTGACGTCAGCACTCGTGTCCCATACGAGCCGAGTTCACGCCGAATGCTGACGCGGGCCTCGTCTTCCAGTACATCATCGAAGTGTGTGAGCGAGCAATGGCGGACAGGCGTGGGTGCAGACTTTCGAAAAAGGGTTTATATTGACTGGACGCTCACGCGGTGTAAATAAAAGTTCGTGCGTTCATTGACCCGCAGGTGTGTTAAGCGCTGCACAATACCTATCTCAGCACAATATGCAGAAAAAGTAACGCACAGACGTTTTGTTATATAGTCCATTTTAGGCGAACCTATTAAATTGTAAAGCTGCAGAGGCCTTGTCAAGTCAAAACTGTTTTGACTTTTTGCCTCTGCAGCCCACATGACAATTTGATGATGATGTAAATAAAATGACTGATTGATTGATTGATTGATTGATTGAAATGCACACTCGCAAAACAAGCCTGAACGCAGTAGGAAAAATAATCATCACAACTGTCTGTCAGACATCTGCATGCATGCCGTCAGCTTCAATTTGTCCGTGCTTCTGCCGCGAGGATGATGTACGGATCCGGATTCTACGCATAACGGGACTGCTATTGCGGGACACAACGTCAAATAAAAAGAGCGAGGAAAGGGAAATTTATGGCGATTTCGACAATACATCAAAGTAACTGCAGTCAGATAGGAGCAAGGTTGTTATTATTTCTATTCTGGTAAGCAACAAATTAAAAAAAAAACAAAAAACCTAGAAGCAGGATACATGTTTTGGTCTGCCAGTAAACAACAGTTCGGAGATGGAACGTTTGAGAAAGTACTGTGTGTGTGTGTGTGTGGGGGGGGGGGGGGGGATAAAGCGGCGAGGCACGAATCGGCACAAGGTTCTGTTCTTTGTCTCCACAATTGCCAGTCGGTGGCAATAACAAGCGCCGGCCATCTTCTTCTGCTATGCGCAGATTCCGGATTCGCCGCGGTCATGTTTGACCGAGGCCGTCTGTGAAAGCGAGAACGGCAAGCGATTTCAGCGGTGTCTGGCAACACCGGGTGCGAGAGTCCCCTGCTTTAGAAAAGCGCTGCTTCTTTAAAAAAACAAAAAACAAAAACAAACAAAAAAAACTTTTGATGTAGTTCGTAAGCACCTGCTTATAACATTTTTTTTTTATTTAGTTTTATTGAGATACGTTGTTTTAACATATGGCGCACGGTGCCAACAAACATGTCGGGTGCGCCTCCTTGACAAACTTTTTGACGCTGGAGCGGCACCGACTGTTCACCGCGGATTATGTTAGGTTTTTTTTTTTTTAAATTTTAGGTTGTAACCAACTGTAACATCGTTTGTCACCACGCAATTGGTGGTTGTCACTGCATTGTCAAGCGGCAGTGTCCTTAGCACCCAGAGCTAATAAGACAATCGGAGCTGGCGAAGTCTTCCTTTTTTCTTTTTTTTTAGCCTGTTGGTGCTTTTACTTGGTAATATTTATACTGTATGCTACTTTTACATGACTTATTCGGTGGCCATTTTGAATTATTGTTTTCTCGAGAAAAATGAATGCGATGGTGAAAAATGTAGGCTGCAGAAGGTACCCGCTCAGTAGTAAGGCGGCCACGACCTGACGACAGTGCAAGCCATGTATCGGTGACCACTCTGGTCGAAGCGAGTGTAGAGGGGTATGCGAGGTGAATATATACTCTAACCTAATGTCACACCTGGGGCCCTAATCTGGACACTTGGCGAGAAAGACGGCGAGAAATCTGACGGCTACGATTGGACGGCGCCAAGGTCAAGTGCGGCGTCAGCCAATCACAGTCGCCAGATTCCTCGCCGACTTTTTCGCCAAGTGTCCAGATTAGGGCCCCTGGATTCATCCTGGAGTTCTTTATTATGTGAGATGTGTGTAGTGCCGAAAAGCAGACTTTTAGCAGCGTAGTAAGCGTTGGAAAGAAAAAAAAAAAAAGAAACTGAATTCTCTGCGTGTAGTGGAGGGAAAGAATGCTCAATGATTATTTTATTTTTAAATAACACATTTTCTTTGGTCTTTTTTTTACACTTATGTCGGTACTTGTTTTTGTCGGTGTTACTGTTATTCACTTCAGCCATCACATATTATACGTACTCTCTTCAAATACTGATTCTTGACAAAGCAAAGCTCTCCATCTCAAGGGAAGCGAAGTCTTTCTGTGTCATTGTCGTATTTCTTAGATGTCGCCTCGGGCCATTTACCTTTCTGTGCCGCTACAAAAATCTAAAAAAAAGCAAAGAAAAAAAAAAAACACCTCAGTTTTTTTTTACATTTTGGGTTTGCGCACGACCTTGCGGCCGTGTCGAATCTCGATATCACTCGCCAAGGTTCTTCCGAATACAGTGCTTAAGATTTATATTTCCTTATTTTATAGTTTGCGGTTCATTACTAACTTTCCGGGCACTTCTCGTCTGGGTACAGCGCGTTTTGCCGGCCTTCAACCAAAATGAACTGCGAAAAGCGAAACACTTCTCCTATTTTTTAAGTGCTGGTGCCCTCATGCTCCCGAGACACTTAATTTAGCCACGCCATCGTTCCAAGTGTCAAAAAAACAAAAAAAAAACCTAAATCTACGTGACTACCTTACTCCCGTCAGATTTCACCACGTGCGCACTATGGGGACGGGAGTGAGCTGAGGCTCGTCATTGCGACAGCATGCCCATGACTGACCACACGCGGAGGTGTACACTCTCGACCGCAGACTTCCAGAGCCGTCCGGCAAGGACACCAGGTAGCCTGCCCCCCCAGGAGCGCGAAGCCATTCTTTAGCTAATAAATTCGGCAATCGAGCGGCAATTAGCGTGTCGATAAGCATCCGAACCAAACTTCGAAGCTGAGTGACGCGCCATCGAGGGTATAATTAAACGGGCATAGGAGTCAGGGTGAGAGGCGTCCATGGAAGATGCATCCACCTTGGACACTCGGGTACGACCTTGACCAATACCGCCTTCGACGCAAGGCCTTGGCAGTGACGTCATCTTTAGTGGACCCCCCCCAACCTGTCCCCGAACGGCAAACACTGCAAGCTCGACGGCAGGCGACGCAAATCGGCAGACGCGTCCGTCTTGGCGTCGCCGCGTGTTAAGGCTCTGTTATACTCCGACGTTGAGCGCAGCGAACGTAACGTAGCGCAGAACGTGGGCCTTTGATTGGCCGGCGAGCAGGAACTCGATATCTGCGACCAATCAGCATCGGTGTCCGCTGCGCTGCGCCACGTTTGCTACGCTCAACGTCGGAGTATAACAGAGCCTTTAGCGTCGAGCTCGTTGTGAGACGCTGCGAGACGCGTCGAAGTCGACGCTGACGCAGACTAGGCGACGGTGCGTGGATCCACTAGTGATGACGTCAGTGGGAGAGGCCTCGTCTCCTGGGTGGCATTATTGCCTCGACGCTCGCCGGTCACCGCCGTGATCCAGAGGGTCGTTATAACGTGACGATAAATGAATGATGGGTGCCATTAGCATGATCGGAGACGGCCAGTCGTGATTAGAGGTGTGGGTCGTGAACGGCTGGATTGGATTCGGCGGTTTTGTTTTATGGGGGTGGGGAGACGAGGGCCGCGCGACCAAAGAGCGCAAAACATCGGCGGTCGAACCGATCGTGGGAAAAATCGGTCATTGAAACTCGTGCGTCTGTTTGTTTTTTTTTTTTTCATTCGGTGCGAATCGTCAAACTAATACCGAAATCGGATTTGATGGTGATGTATAGTGACGTGACGCCGAACACATTCACGTTGGCCGGCCTTTTTATTTAGGTGAGAAGGCTTTTTTTTTTGCCTCATCTTTTGGTGACGTTGAAGAGTACAGTTATTAGCCGCCGCAAAGGAGCGTTTTGGTCGCTGCTTCGCGCATCGTGTGAGACCGATCGAGGCTTGCACCACTTATCACTTATCACCGTGTTTATCACCGTCGTACACTCTCAAGCAGTAGTCACACGGCTCGTACATCATACAAAGGACAGTCGGCATACAGATTCGAATGCGAGTCAACGAGAGATCCGTGCATCGAATGCCTCGTGGTAATGAGTTCAATGAGAAACTTGGGCACGGGGCATTTGAGCCACACATATTGCCCTGACTCGTGTTTGCACACTGTCGTTTTGTATTATGAGCGGTGTGAACCGACAGGTCGAAATCATTATTTTCTTTTTATTATCCGAAACGATTGAAAACGATGCCTCGACATTACCCTCAACATTCGAAACGTGGGCACTGAATATTTGTACAGTAATAAAAAAAATTCAAAAGCCGAATTTGAAGTTCCCGCGCGATCCGCGCCTGTGCAGTGACGTCAAAGATTTGGTCGTCCTGCAACTCGAGTGTCTCTCACGCCTCCGTGTCGTGTTCGCCCGCGTCCCGCGATCAACCGCTCCGTGCGGGCCGCCTATCGGTGTGAGCAGACAACGCTTCACTTTCGAGTTTGGAGTTCTTTTAGAGCTCTTTCATCGATCTAAAATTCTTTGAAACGGTGTGAGGTCGAAGAGAATGTGCAGTTGACTTTTGTGAGCGACGTGAGGGACCACCTCGCGCTGGTTCTGCGTGAAAGGCTACCCCGGCGAAGTCGGAACCAAAACTACGGCACGCAGACACCACACCCGGTTGTTTTGAATGTTTGACGATTTACCTTTCGAAGTCTCAGAGGTCGTCGGGCACCTACAAAAGAAAACTTCGTCCGATTCCCCGACTCACCGATGATCCTCTGTGCTACATGCGTCGGGCGCCGCCATGTTTTCCGAGGGAGGATAAAAAGGCCAGAAGGCGACATCACTCCGGATTCCGATTTTCGGTATTTCAAAAAGAAGGGCCGTAGTGCGTTCGCAATTTCGTTACAAAAGATGTTTTACGAATGCCGTTATTAAATATTATAGAAATGTCGCGTACAAAGCTTCTAAATTTCATAATCGATTACTACACAAAAAAAAAAAGAAACGAGGAGGTGAGGAGCTGGAGAGAAGGGAATAAAAAGGCACGCGCATGTTCTGGTATTTTTTTGCGTGTCTCTGACTGCAACTTGCATCGTTTTTGACAACAAAACAAATACGCAAATACGACCTTTAAGGTGTCAGTGCCCCTTAGACGCGTGGTCCAATTCAAGGTATTACCTCATTAACGCGTTACCACGGAAGTGTTTTTAAATAAATACGAAACAAAATCCTGAGAGGTTCCTTCTATCTTGATTCGTATCCTCGCTCGCCTAAGACTCGAATCCTTGGCACAGGAGGAAGAGTAGAGATGCGCGACTTAAGTAAATGCACTGACCCTAATATCGGATTCTGCGCATATGTCACCCTTACTTTCTTCTTTGACAAGTATGCATGCGCATCTGTCGCACATGAATGCCCAAGTGCGCCTAAGCACTTGGGTATGTCTGGTCGCTCGTGACCTTGTACGGTGCGTGCATATCTGTGTGCGTGCTTGCTTGCGCACATGATATTTGTGTATGTAGTATACGGCGGCGGTTGTGTTTGTACGCTTCTGCCTGTGTGAATGTTCTGTTGTCCGTGCATGTGTGTATCAAAGTCACATTTGGTGTGTTTTTTTTACGTGCCAAACCAACGGAGGACATCTGGCACGCCCCAGCAGAGGACTGATGATTAATTTAGACCATTTGGGGATCTTTAAACGTGCAACCGAAATCTCGTTTGCACGGCGCCTTCTCGGCAATAAACCACCGTCGGATTGTGGGCACCTCGGCCTGGGCGGGATTCGAACCAGCCACCTGGGGATTCGTCTCGCAGCCGCCGAGGCGACTCCCTTTGTGTATGTCTGCGCGTGCGGGTATGATCGCATGCTTGTAATGCGCGCACGTCTGATATTTTGAAACTGAGCTTTTTTTTTTTTTTCTGCGTGAGTTGGTGTGCGCGCGCGTTTAAGTATACGGCGCGGTCATGTATTTGAGCGATTGCATCCGTCTTTCGGTGAATATACAAAGTTGCCAAACCTCATTAAATTAAGCATGCTGAAACATAATATAAAACATAAATTCCGGTTACTATATGTGTTTATGCGTGTGTACCGGGTGTTTGGATAGAAAGATAACCGGGTTTTTCTCACGGTAAACATAAACTACTCAATCTCCTTCTGAATGTTGCGGTAGTGGTCCAGACCAAATGCCAATGTTTTCCAAGTAACTCTTATCTGCTTAAAAAAAAAATATGTATAGGTGATTTCCGGGAATTTTCAGTAAGGAAATAGCGTCCAATAAATGCCTCAAATACATCGATGAATTATATTTATGGAATGGGTCCCATTTTTTCGCTGAAAATTTCGAAAAATCGCTTAAAAGATTTTAACCAGATAGCGGTAAGTTTTAGCATTGATATGTGAATCCAACGACTAGCACTACATTTGGGCGAAATTTATTTTCGCGGTTGGAAAAATGGAGCGAAAGTTTCTGTTCCCTAGACATCTTCGCGATTGTATACGGTAATGCGAAGTAGCCCAGTGTTTCCCAAACTGTGGGTCGCGACCCCAAAGGGGGTCCCGTCGCAGGTCGCAGCTGAGCCTCAAACCAGAACTGGCGGTGGCCGAACTCTGTCCTCGTTTCGAAAAACTCTGTTGTAACAAACAAGCTCACTTTAGTCATTGTAGCCGTTTGGAACAGTCATTACTCCTTGCATGCGTTTCTTCTCTTTTTGCGGTACTTTCTAGCCCAGTTGATTCACTCTGACCATATTAACTGTCAAATAAAATTACAGGGTCAATTTTGTGTGTGCATATATTTATGCACCGAAATCGAAAGCATGTCGCATCGCGAAAATCCCATGGGGAGGAAAAAAAAAAAAAAAAAGGGAAGAGGGGGGAGGGACGGGTGGCGACGTGATAATGGTGATATTATATATTTTGGGTTGGTCGCAGGGTAGCAGAGTTTGGGACACATTGATTAGCAGGCCAAACCTCATAATATTAAACACATTAAGACAATAGCACCAGTTAGGATAACTATTTAGGCGATGCGTGCTTATATTTTTCGTGCCTTTGTGAATTCTCTTTGAGCACTTGAACATACCACAGTCCGTACTGCATTCACGACACTGCCAGGCGCAAACACGACATCGGTGATATTTTTGCAGTTCTACCTCTAAGAGGTATAAGCGGGCACCAAACTTAACCGCTTAGGTATAGTGCTTGAAGCGAGAACTTTCCACCACCTGCGTTAGTGTTCAGGTCAATTTCCCCTGCTAAGTTTATCGTGCGACAGTTAACTGGCGCATAGGTTACGTGACATCGGGACACGTGACGTCATTTTCCCCTCCAAATTTCGTGGGCAATGCACGAATGGAAAACATATTGGGATTGGTATGATTGGTTAGTGAGCATTTAGGGCTTTGTAACAGGCGATCGCTCGTTCGCGCCGACAGTGTCTCGCAGTGTACATGCTCGAAAGTGGCGCGGCATTGCAGTGCAGATTAAAAGCGGCTGGAAGAACGTTCCACCCTGGTCGTGCATGCATAAGCGACGACGCATTCCTCGGCCCACTCTCTCGGCTTTGACTGCATGTCGACGCATGTTTTTTTCTTGGGCCGTGCGGTTGGCATTCACAGACGCTGAGACGGGGAAGTCGTCGCATCTGTATACCTGCAGGAGCGATGATGTTATACTAACGCTGAGGTGCGCGTGGGCTGCACTGGAATGGGTGTGACACTGCGGCGTCGGAGTCGCCTTCGCCGTTTTTCCGACTCCGCGAGCTGTCAGATCACATAGGATGTCCTAATGTGGACGACGCGTCTGCGGTCTTGGGATGTTGACAACGGGTCGTTTCAATGTGGGACGTTGCTCTACTTTGCGTTGTAGCTCGCGAACGAGAGTCTGCTGTCTCGAGCTTTGAGCTGCAACCGGTGATATCTGCGACCATCTTGGCTCCCATTATTAAAAAAAAAAAAAAAAAATCCAGCAACAACATTGAGGTTCCCTTTACGTTAACACGCTGTTTACATACAGGCCCACGTTTGCCCATACAAGGTGTGGCCACTGCGCAGGGTCACGCGAGACAAAGCGTCTGCACATGCGCAATGCCAACAGCAGCGCCACCGTAGTGGAGTGATGTCAGAGAGTTTAGTTGGTCTATATATAGTTAAGAAACATGCCGATTGAGACACGCAGGACGCGGCTAATTACGTCTATGCCCCTTGTGTCTTGCTTCGTCCCATAGCGTCCTTATCGGCTAGGGCTGTAATCTCGTTAGTAGCAACAAAAAGATGGCCGCGTGACTGTATAGTAACATAGAAAGGGCGCTCCTTGCGACCTTTGCACTACTCCTTTCACGTAATGTTGCCATAGATCATAACTATACGTCACACTTTTAGTACCTTGCGACATATGCCTCCTGGATGACGTCTGTGACTTCCGCGATGCCTGTCCTGGACCGCGACTTAAAAGAAGCTTTTATTAGACGAAAGAGCGGCTTGGACAAAACCGTGAACAAAGAGTCGAGTAGAACCGCGTGCAACGTCCGGCCGTGTGAACCTTTTACTCACCGTGAGAAAACAGACTAGCAACGCTCGCAGTCGGTGTCGACGGGGGTCGTCGTGGCTCTAAAAAGAAATATTAACAATGGAACATCACGAAGAATGCACCATCATCGAAAGCAGAGAAATGGTGCCCCAAAAAACAAACAAAAATAGCGCATGTCATTTAGTGACTGACCGTTGCCCCCCCACCACAACGTATCAGCATCACGAACGAGTGTTTAGACACCTATAAGACAATGAGCGAACGTAGATGAATTGGCTTCAGCACGACGTAGCCCAGTTCCAGTTCAAGAAAGGGGGGGGGGGGGGGGCTCAGCAATCTTTAAGTGAACTTAGACAATGGACCCTGGGGAGAAGGAATTCATCTTGGCACGACGTATAGCATTATAGAAACAATAATCGTAGAAGGCCCGAGTAATAGACTCGCGGACTTGTTGGACATGGCGTAATTCGACCGGAAATAGCCGAGGCTCGCTTAAGCTTCTCTGGGTTGGATGGACGTATAGTACAAGAAGAGGGCTGACCCTGCGGTATGTCATCATCCAGGAAGTTTATGCTAGCGTCCGACAGCGGAGGTGATTGCGTGCCTCTCTGGCTTGCCGCTTCGACGACACGGTTTCTTGGTTGTTTCTGTCGTTGTGTTGGCCAGGCGTTGTCGTTATATACATATATCTTCTTGTTGACGATGCCTCGCGACCGTAACTGGGGCTGTCCTATAAAAAGCGTCGCGTCGCCTAGGCTCTCTTTCCCGTTTGCAAGAGCAGACAGCTGGCTGTTGTAATGGCGACTGACACTTCGTGGTTATTTTTGTCCGATGACGCGTGACGCCGCTCGGAAGCTATTAGGCGTTTGATTGGTGTTGGGACGTTGGGGGGAGTATTGATTGTTTCGCCGTGTGTTTGTGTGTGTGTGTGTGTATATGGTCGCCTGCGCGGCTTAATGCAGAGCGTGGCTTCTTGGGCTCGGTTTCTGATTTGTTCTCCGTCATTCTGATCAGCTAATGATGCGTTCTCATTGGCAAACAGACTTAAGGAAAAAGCGAATATAGAAAGTTGCGATAATAGAAAGCTTTAGCTCAACCGAGTGTTTGTCATACACGAATATGCAGTACAGCTCTGGCATGATCATATATCCAGAGACGAGAGTTTCCGTTTCGTGGCCACTGTGTCACAGTTGACACACAGATGGTCCTGGCGGAACTATGGAGTCCGCTGAGCGTGGTGAGGCGCGAGAATCGTATCATCATCTCACAGCCAATGGGAGCGCGGCATTCGCCGTTGAGAACACTCAAGAACCAATCACAAAGCAATGCGCGCGAACGTAACAGCCCATGCACTGTGTTTCTTAAGACGTCAGTGACTATAAGATAGGTTAATGTTTGAGTACATAAATATATATGGCAGCGTCTGAAAAAAAAAAAAAATATTATTTGACATTGCGCCAGCGTCATCAAGGGCACAGGTCACACACGTATACATCATTACAGCATCACAGCATCTACGCGTTTGAGCTAAGAGATTGGTTTATCAGTTCAGTGCTCGATCGCTGTTTGATTGTAACAACATAAGATATTCTGAGTGGTTTTAGTGGTCAAACGTCCCCGAAGAGCGCAGTGACGCAGCTTCGTGATTCGACGTGCTGACTTGCGTGTCTTCTTTAACACGGGCTGCCAACTGCAACGATCAAAAACAGTTCACACGAGTTCCTTTGAGCCGGTGCGGATGTGAATAGGTAATTAGGTGCGCTCAATGCCTTTGAACTGGGAAGCAGTCTTTTGCCTTGATTACTCTCGAGACACTGCGGGGAACTAGAACCTTTTATTCGCCGAGACGAGGTGGATCGGCCTGATCACACCGTTTTTACGGGAACTCTTTAGTTTACATTATGCTTGTAAACCCAGAAGGAGCACAAGTGAAATCCAAGCTGCGCACGATGACTGCGTGTTTCAAGCATACATGGTGTTTAACAGAACACTGAAATATTATTTAAAGTTGAAGTTTAAACGTGTCTTAGGATTGCAGAAACAAGTAACCTAATTCGTGCATCCTTGCAGGAGTTTGTTTCCTTAATATTTTACTTTCATAACCGTTTGTAGATGCTTTTGAACGTGGGCTTTCAATTTTTTATGCTCACGGACAACTTTCTGTAGCTACGCAGGTCAAAGGTCGTCAAAGCTAAAGACGCTTTCCGAAATTCAGTCTGGCCACTTTGATCACTATCATCATCTAAAAATGGCATATGTGCCGTACTAATGGCGGCCTTCTGTTAACGGATGAAGGAAGAAGTTGAAGGTGCTCCTAAGCCAATCATTTGAGGCCATTCAAGACGTTAGCACGACGCGAGCCAGAAATTGAATGCAAGAGCTGCGTAAGCGTTCATTTCAAACTCGGGTCCAGTCAATCTGTTAGTAGCACACAATCGGCTTCAAAGCCCTTGACGGATTGAAGTTCACCAAGGCGTCTCTGTTGGCTGGCGCTTCGTTTTGACTGGTTGCATCTTTGTGGCCATCGACACTGAGAGAGATCGAGAAAGAAATGTATACAGTGTAAAGCACATTCTCGTTTGCCGTTGACTTGCAAAAGTGACGGTGCCCGATAAAATACTGCGGACTATAGGGGTTCATTGCCGCCATTAGTACGGTAAAAGTCAGACTGACATTTGAGCCACCACGTGCCACTGAATTTTGGAAAGAGTCTCCGTTCACCCTTAAGTTGAAACTGCAGTCAAGGCCACAATCACGAAAGCTCGAGGTCGCTGCTTTGAAACGCTGTTCGTGCCGAGCGGGCTCTCGCGCTTGAAATGCACGTCTCAAAGCCACAAGCGCGGGCTAAATCGCGTTTCTAGCTTTGGCTGCAGTCTCAGCTTCGAGGTGAACGGAGTTGCACTTGAGCTTGCGCATTTTGAGCGCTCGTTAAAATTGTGCACGCGCACTATTCGCTGCTTCTGAAATTTATTTATTCATAGCACAATACTGCAGGCCAGATTTCTGACCCAAGCAGGTTGACATTTTTAACAAACAAACAAGAAATGTAGATATGCATGGCATGCAACAAATAAAAAAACAAATATAATTTTTAACAATTAAAAAAATGAATGACTTTGCCACATGGGCCACAAAAAAGTTCGAGGATATTCCCGATGTGACGTACCCTACTCGTGCTGCTAAGCTGGGCTCCCTTGCGCAGGCGGGATGATTTTTAAGTGAGACAACATTTCTTTGTTTCGTTTTATATTACAGTGGCCTAAGAAGCCGGGATGAAAACGTATCTGGCACGCAAGCTTCCCAACGCTTAATCCTCCCTGGAAACTCGACGCCCAACGTGTTTCCAGAAATAACCTGAATGCGGAGTGAAGTTACTTTTTCTTGCACTTCCTCGCTGCTCTGGCGCGAGACCAAAGAGGAAGAGAACACCCAGTGACCTCGCGCATTGGCTACCGCTTCTTTGGCAGGCGTCTTCGGCAAGACGAACCTTGAGGACTCTCATTCGGAACCTCAAATGACTCCATCAATGGACGCGACGTCGACGCCGCAATGGAGTACGTTCAACGAGGATCCTGCCGACTTTACGTACCTTCGTGTCACTCCCCCTGAGCCATCTGGGAGCCGCGGCCTTCGCGACGAAGAGGTTTCCTACCCCCGACCTCCTGACGGTGTTAGCAAAAGTTCGATCCTGGAGTCCGCGTTGTTTCCCAGGACCTGGCTTCCTGACGTTTCGACCCAGGAGGATTACGACGACTTGCTTGCAGAAAGTTCGCGGATCGGGGAAGGGTCGAAGAAGGAGGCAGCAGATGACTTCAAGGTTCTCAGCGACTTCGGCGTTTGGATCATTGACAACCTGAAACCACCTAACGATATGATCGTAGGTTTCCGCGGCTTCTATTCGTTGGGATGTTGGAGCACTGAGGCGCGAGGCTCACGGTGGAGTTACACGTGACGCTGTAGTCAGCCATGGTGGCCCTGAATGTTTGCGAACAAAACCCCCGTTAGCAGTATAGTCTATTGCAGGTTAATGGTAGGAGGACCAAGCTCCTCCAAAAAAAAACTTCTATTATTCCTAATTTAGCAAAGCAAACGCCGTAGAGGAGGCGAGTAGACAGGTGAAAACCACGAATCATGGTGAGCAGATGGCTTTGGGAGAGGACCTTGTCCCGCTAATATTAACCTGCTACAGATGGCCCACCCCTGATATTACTCAGTACCAGTGGTCATTCCTATTTGTCCTTGCGCAGAAAAACAAATTAGTTTGTGCGAAATGCATGCTGGATAAAATACGCGTGCCGCAGTAATAATCCTTTACACTGGCCGCTGAAGTGATGTTAGTGCAAGACATGTAAAACGTTATTGGATTACCTCAGCTGTAGACCTCCCGCGTAAGGGGGTACCCCCCCCCCCCTCCCCCTTACTTCCTTCAGTCCGCCTCCCGTCGTTTAAAGCACCATCTAGATTTTCGCTTCAAAACTGTGTGTTCCATACGGTACGGTGAAACGCCATCGGGACAATGTGATTCAAAACATACGTATTCCATAGAAAACATGACAGTTACCGAAGCAGCTGCCCTCCAGAAACAGTGGCGCGTCGAACGACGGGAGGAGATCCTTGGAGGGAGACGGGGGGGGGGGGGGGGGGGGGGTGGAGGAGGGTACTGCTCATGCAAGCAGCGTCTATGGGCAGTTCCGTAAAGACTGATTCACACAATTGCGTCGACCGCATTGCGCTGCGTTGCGTCGTGTAGTACAGCGCCTCCCCATTGGCTCGTCGTAAGGGTCGCCATAGCAACAGCTCGACGCAAGCACTCTTAACGCAGTCAAACGCAGGTGTTTGAACCGGCCTTCAGGCTGGTCATGTATACACCAACGCGCAGCCATGATGTCACGCCGCTACGGTGGAGCTGCTATACGCTGGGCGCACGCGCATGCGCAGAACGCGAATATGGTTTATGCGCACGCGCAGTGCGTTCACCTCGTGTGGTAAATGAGCGTTTGTCCACACCTCGTCTGGGCTTGTTTGCAAACAGCGCGTCGGCCCATAGCCTTCATTCGCCGCTTTAGTTGAGTCTGTTGCTACTGAGCGCGCCCTGAGAGCGATCTTGTGATTTCGCTGCGCGCATTTAACACCATAAAGACTCTGCAGGTGATGAGTGAAAGTCCGTTTTGAGCATACGCTGTGAACAACGCGCTTCAATCGGACCATGTAATCGTGCTGTTTATGTTAAAGCATGAAATACTTTTTGACTTACCCCCCATTCTAAAATGTTGTCCTCCCGTCTGTCCGTCCGTGTATTTCTCGCTAAATTTAGCGGGAAATTTGATGTCACGTGACCTGACGTCACAGGACCCATAAATTTAGCGGAAAAAATGACGTCACATGACCTATACAACAATTCAATTTCCCCGCTAAATTTGACAGGAAAATTGATGTTCTATTTCCCTCCTAAATTTATCGGGAATATCCACGTCGCGTGACCCAACGCCACCTGACCTTTAATTTTTATATACATATATTTATGAAACGTGACCTATACTGTGTAAGACTCTATAGTCTTGTAAACACATTAAAATGACCACTTCTTAAATACTGCATTACATGCATTTGAGGACTTTAAAGGTAATGGTCGCTGCCAAGTTTATGCTGCACGAGCGTAAGCACTGGGGAGGCACACTGACCAAATTCACCTTTTCGGAAATCAAGGTTCCTGAGACTCCGGTGTGAGAACACATGTTTGCGTTTCATGGACTCACCACTAGCGACCATGATATGTATTCAAGAGAGAGGCTCACGCCAGCGCTCGTGGTGTGCACGCCCGTTCTCTGCCCAAACACCTCGAAGCAGTTATTTCTAAAAAAAAAAAAAAAAAAAAAAAGGTTTCTTTTGAACATCAGTGGATACGCCGTGTGCTCAGAGTCCACACTCGTGCCGTGTAACATACTTCGTGACACGAGGTCGTAGTACAAGGTAGTTCAATGCTGCTATGCAGGTGGGCCTTCGCATGGAGCACAGCGAATGCGAGAGAGCAAGGGCAAAGCTATCCGTTTGAGGCGATGATCGAGCTTACTAACTGGTACAATGGGAGAACCTTCTAAAGCTAATATCTCGGGCCCGTAAGCTCGTCTTTGTTCAAGAGAGAGAGAGGTAAAGAGAGAAAGAGAGAGAGAAAGCATATGTAATAAGAATTAGTTCAGAGCTTCAAGGGGGCATCCAGTAGCAGACCAGTAAAAGAGGTGTGAGGAGAAGGGGGTTACAGAGGGCTGGCATCATCATCATCATCATCATCATCATCTAATGCTTTGAGGTCCTCTTCGATGCAACATATATGTGTGGGTGCGTTTGATTGATATCACGTGCGGTGCAGGCTCAATATATATCACGTTAGCTACACGAACTACGCATGCAACATGCACAAAATATGAACTTGACTACCTTTCAACGTATCAGACAAGCTTTAAGCTAAACCGTGTTTGATTATTGACAGAAATGTTTTCAGTCCGTCTCAACTGTCACGTAATAGCTCTGTCCCGAACCCTAAAGAGAGGGATGTGACTGTCATGAATACAATTTTATACCACTTCGCAATTTTTGTGGGAGCGTTTGGAAGTGCTGTCTTGCCCTTAATAGGAGTCAACCTTAAAGTACAATAAGATACTGCGCTTATAGTGAACATTTCCTACTTGCAGTTCGTTGAGAAACCACGAACGCCCCAGAGTGATCCGCTTTTGGAGCTTGTGAAAAAGCGAGTGGTTCCTGGGGACCCTGAAGACCTCACGTACCTCAGAAAAAAGGAAGAAGAAACCATCATCTCCGACCTGCTAAATAACGGCTACACGCGCAGTTTTATTCAGCGAATCGCTCGTCGTCAACGTAAGTCTGATCGACGCCTAAGAGCACAAGAAATCGCACATCCCCGCTCAACCACGCGCGTCTGCGTCCCTTACATAAAGGAAACCAGCGAAGCGCTCGCGCGTGTGCTGGCAAAAGAAGGCATACAGATGGCCCACAAACCAGTGTCAACGCTTGGACACCTGATGCCCCGGCCAAAAGATCGTCCCCCCAAGGAAAGAGCGCAAGGCGTTATTTACCAGATTCCTTGTGCGGATTGCCCTGCCACATACATCGGCGAAACCAAAAACTTTAAAGAACAAATTCGCCAGCACAAAAACGACGTGCGAAAATTCGATCATGAGCGCAGCGCGGTTGCGGAACACAGTGACTTGAATGATCACCGCATTGACTTCGACAACACACGCATCCTCGACATTGAGACCAATTCCCGGCAGAGGCTCTTCGTCGAGTCATGGCACATCCAAACCACACCGCAAAACATCAATCGGTCGCTTGGCGCTTTACCATCCGCCTACGTCAGCGGGCTCAGCCACATTACGATCGCGAAAACATCACGTCCACCGCCGTAAAAGAAGACCACTTGCTCCTCGCGCACATAGTCGCCCCTGAAGAAGAAACCAAGCAGGTTTCGAAACGTTGGGCTCCTTTTTATTTTGGGTTGGCGTTCCTTCCCCTCTTCTAACCTCAGAACAAGCGTCGCCAAGCCTAGGCCTCTTCTCGAATCGGCGCTCTTTCCAAATGGTTCTGCTACGAGCAACTCGCGGTTCGTCATTCCTGGCAAATCGTTGGCAGCAAACGTCCGGAGAAATGTGAACGCTTCAATCTTAATCTCAGGTGAGCCGTCCCCAGCCAGTCGGACCACCTTCGTCAACAAAACGATCAGCGCAGAGGATATGGCGAAGAAATGGAAACCCACCAAAGATTCAGCAGCGGAGAAAACTACCAACGTTCTCAAAAACATCTCCAGCGGGAAACCACCGGGCAGAATCGACCCAATGCGAAGGAGACTCCCCACGAACATTTCTGAATGGAATATTTCAGATGTCGCGAATAAGAAGGCACATAGTCAAGGCGTCTCCAGAGGCTAAACGGTGCCCAAGGACGTCTTAGAGGACGAAACCTCATAAGTTAAAAACAATTACGAACCTGATTGGACACCCGGTTCGACCGGCGCCATCTTGAAATGGAGTGAACCGGGTAACGAGGACAGAGGACAAAAGTGTGGGGTCCTCAAGGCTATAAATAAGCAGTTCTTCCTCGTCACAACGGGAGGTCTTCTTGGAACCGCCATTCTTTACGCTATAATACAATCGTCCTTCTTCGCAGGGCCACTTAAGGAGACTGCAGAAGAGTCCGAACGGCCGCAGGAGGGCATTGGGCTTAAACGCTCGTGGTTTTCGGTCCTCAATAAGTCCAACCACGAAGCTACTGAGTACGAGGAAAGTTCATCGACATCGGTTGACGAAGTTTCCAGCTATTTCCAATGCAGCACTGCTGCCGGTCGCTGGCAGCGCCGCGTGATGGATACGAAGTTAAATCTTAATGCAGATCCGTGCGAGGACTTCTGCTCTTACGTCTGTTCTGAAAGCTGGGAATCAGATGGGGAGTTGCCTTACAGGGCAGCCGGCCACGCTTACATCATCATGAAGGTCATCCAGTTCATCAGGAAGCATGAACATGCTGTACGACACAACCGTAGCAGAGGCCGACTGAACTTCCTTGATCATGCCAGCTTATTCCTGACAAGCTGCCTCAGTGATGCTAATCCGGGAGGCTTGGCTCAGTGGGACCAAATAAGAGCCTTACTTAGAGACGTGGGACTCGATGACTGGCCGTACCTCGTGCCGCCGCCTCCGCCGTTCCATCTGGACGACGTCTTGAAATTGGTTGGCCGCCAACTGGCTATTTTTCCTTTCGTCCACGTCGCTCTTCGCAAGAGAGCGGAAAACGGCGATTATATCCCTCACCTAGATGCGCCGAGAAACTTCCTCTTCGTACGGTACGAAATGCAGAAAGACTCAAAGTCTTTGCCGTACAGAGAGGTGATAAGACGAGTTTTGATCCTTTGGAAGTCTATCCGGAAGAGCAACACTCTCACCCAAGAGATCGTTGAACTGGAAGAAGACCTCTTCGATGCTTCCCGGCCCCCGAGAAAACAAGTCTGGAGTCGTGACATGATCGTCCCCGTCACGCAAATACCAATGTTGCCTCGGCTTCGTCTGGACGTGTACATATGGCATCTACGACAAGAAGCCAGGGAGGTTGCGATACTTAACCCGTCGTACTTATCTCGTCTCTCGACCGTTCTTCGCAAGCCCACGCCGTGAACATTTCTAAACATCATTGGAGTTTGGGTTGTGATCATGGCATCCCCATTTCTACCGGAAAACTCCCTACCCCGAGAACTAGCCCAAATGAATCATCCGGATCATAAGACCTACCTGGACTCAAGACACCAGACCTGTTTCCACCTGGCTGAGAAGTTGTTTCCACACGGCATACGGTGGATTCTACGAAGTATCGTAAGGGAGACAGGGGACTTGGACCGTCAGTGGAACGTCCTAATCAGAGACATTGTTTCTGCATTGGTCCACTCGTTTCGGGAAGGCACGGCCTGGATGAAAAGCGCCGACATGTCCAGCACAGTGAAAAGACTCAAGTCTCTTCGCGTGGACTTCTTAGGTGGTAGCGAGCCGCTGGAGGACATCGCTTCTTATTACCCCGAGGTCGATGTCACGTTTGAGCCGACAACAGCTCTTAATGATTACACTCATCTCCTGAATTCTTCGCTCGCAAAGTACTGGGCCTCACAAGATGCGTCGGACTACGATGCTCGCCACTCTGACAGAAGCTTCGGCATGGACATAGCTTGGGAACGTTCTCCTGAGTCTCGTGGTACCCTTTACATGAGTTCAAGTACCGTCGCATCGGCTTCGCTCGTGACAAAGAAAAACGTTTCGCCCACTCTGATTCCACCTATGGCAGCGAACCTTGCCAGGGCCCTTTTCATCTCGTCATTGGAAGAATCCAATTGGTCGGATTGGGTTAAGGACAACTTTCGTCGGGTTGAAGTTTGTCTGCTGAACCGACTCGAGAAGACGTTGGGAGCAGCTTCTTCCAACGCGAAAGACTTTCTCCTCGTGACACTTGCAGACAATGCCATTATGAAGCCACTAATCACGGCATTCCGAAGGGTCGGTAGCGGGGAGGAAACCGTACCGGGGATGCGGAGGTCCAACTTAACACCATGGCGATATTTCTTCATCAACTACGCCGCTGACTTCTACGTCCCCAAGGCCGAAGACCGCCAGGCCCTTGACCGGATGCGGCTTCGAATTAGTCTGCCCGCCAAGTCTCGCGTTAATTCGGCGGTGCTCGGATTGCGAGAGTTTCAACGCGCCTTTTCGTGTCCTGGACGACTGCTGACGTCAAGCTGCCCTATCTGGGCTGACCGCGACGTCGCCTCCTAGGAATCCGGGATGCGCGGTTTCTAACGGTTACGGGCGGTAGCAGAGTAGCACCATACCTCTGCTCGTTTGAGACCTCAGCTTTTTCTTATTTCTCTTTGTTCCTGTTTGCGCTATTGCGCAGTCCATTAAAGTGATCTATGCCTCTCCTCTGCGGGATTCCCACCCCAAACGACCTTGCACCCAGCGCGCGCGCGCGCACGTTCCCGCCTCGGAATTTCCTATCCGGCGCGTTACAAAATTACGTCGACTGCCGTTGTGTGCCCATCTGTATACCTGCTTTCGCGAGTATATATGTACGGCCGTGTAATCGCGTGACGTCGCCGGCTACATCACGTGACTTTGTCGTGCCGTCCTGGAGCCGCTACGTCACGTGGTACGACGGACAAAGCGGTTCCGGGGTTTTGCGTGCCGTCGCTGGACGACTTTTGCGTGGCTAAGCCAAGCTTATTCTTCGCTCGCTTTCTCAAAGTGTGTTGCCGCTTGCGGAGTTCCTGGTGGGTGATGATGTAAGCGCGGCTGCGTCTAGAAATTCGGCGAACGCCTGGCAAGGCGTTCTCTGGCCTTTGGACAATCTGCGCGTGTTGCGTGTTCGAGTAGGGGTGCTTTCACTGCTTATACATTTCTTTTGTCTACACTCAGCTGCGCACAAAGTCCGACCGCAGTCAACGCTACAATCTTTGAAAATAAATAAGGAAGAGCAAAAAGTGTTTGTACTCTTCCTGTCACCCCGGCTAAACCGATCACGCCTAGTATACGGCGTGATCCTGCGCTTTTTTGTTTTTTTCTTCTATGCGGAGAAGAAATCGTCTGCTTCGATCTTGCACAGGGGTTCCGGTGACGTAAGAGCGACACCGATTTCTGATTGGCTTTGATCGTAGTATGGTGGGTAGACCTCAAAGCAAGCTGCCTTGAGGTCTACCCACTATCCTTCGATTAGAGCCAATCAGAGTTCGGCGTTCTGACGTCACCAACACCCCTGCAAAAGAAGCAGACGAACTTGCGCTCCGCATACGTTAGTGGCGCAGCCGATGATGGCAAGCGCACGAAAACGATTAGGGCGATATGACGAGGCAGTTTTGCCGCTGCTTGATTGGCTCCGTCGGATGGTAGCCATTGGCTGCGGTCAAACTTATTGTGAAACAGAGTATAACAAATGCACCAATGGAGGCTTTGGAGGGCCGAGAAATGCGTTTGACGTAATTTATTTCGGATGTCTGCTGGACTGAGATGATGAAGCGTGTCTGTCTGTTCTGCATTTTTAAGAGATTTACGATGAAACGTTGCTGTGTACCACTATAGGTGATATACTAATTGTATATCGCATAGCGGGACACAAAAGAACTAGAGCGCGAGAGCAGGGGGTTGGACATGTGATGTTCGCTGAAATTTAGAAGTACACGAAATATATACTTTACTCTTTTATCGCCTTTTTTATTGGACTTGATTCCGATATATGCCCGGTTCTAAAGAGTGCCATGCGCGTCATAGCCGAGTGCTGCAGTCGTAACAGGTCGACTTGTACTCGCTAAAAAATCGAGCCATCGTGAATATTCGGGTTCAAGTTTGTGACCAATTGGTGCACTGATGAAAATTGCCGAAATCTAACAACGTCCGGTGCAAAGCACGTTTTCTGAACCACGGCCGCTTATTGCGGCTGCTATAAAAACTCCAACTTCTATGTAAAAAAAAAAAAAAAAGATCCCAGCGGAGTGGGAACCAGAAATTCAGTGTACTCGAGTACGGGGTAGGTGTTTCGACCGGCGCGGCTCTACAATGGGAGACCGCGAAGCAGCGCGTCGCGTATGTATAAAAATCGCGGCGCTGCAGTCGTCACGATAATAGGAAGGTAGGAAATCACCACACATGCGCGTGCGCACAGCGCACGCGCACAAACACTACCCTACTGACCCATACCAACGATGCGCCGGTGTGGCCGGTGTCGACACTAGCCACGATTTACACCACGGGACTCGAGCGCGAGCCGCTTCGGTCCCAACACATACCCCGTATAGGAAGTATTCACTGGACGCCATATTTGTGGGTGCAGTTTAGAGCGTATGCTCAGAGCGAGCTCACATTAGTAGCTTGCGTCACTATTGATGGTGAGGGATGCACGTTGCAAAAGAACTGTGGAAGCTCGCCATCAGCACGCGCTCAGCAGTGGCGCACACAGCTATGGCTGCCAGTGAATACTCCTTATTCTTGTACACTGTACCAGCATATGAGTAATAGAGTGGCCGTGTCTGAAGGTTCCCATTGGAAAATTACACCAGACCGCTTGTTTTTTTTTTTTTTTTAGGGGAATCGGAAGTCTAGAGTAAGCACGATATGTTTCGATGGTTTATGTCTATGACTTAACGACCAGGATTTGCCTCGCCATGATATTACGAGTTGTGATCCAGGCTATACTTATCATCAGTTGCGAGCGACGAGTTCGATGGTGTGTGTAGAAAGTATACGCGTTCTTAAATTAATTCCTTCAAGTGGACAGTCCGACATTGCTCTTATTTCCGTCGATAAAAGCGGAATTAAGCTCACTAAAGACGTCAAGATAAGAGTCTGGCCAATCGTGGAAAGCAGTGGAATGCCGACCACAGTGACGATCCTCGGTCGTGCACGTCACCAATATAGACAGTTGGAAGCACGATGACTCGGCTGGTGCTTCACGCGTGCAAGCACAGCGTGAGCGTGTTTGTAGCTTTTCCAGTCTTGCATATTACACGTGCTTGCCTCCAAGAGCAGAGACATGGTGGTCGGCAAACGTCGTCCTTGCAATCGCGTACATATATAGCGCATCCGCAGAAAAAGAAAAAAAAAATCCTGTGTTTCTTTTTTTCCCACAATATTAAACTACATATCCTCGCCGAACGCTCATTGTCTGCTTAAATGTAGCTATAGTGGTCCGAACCAAATACAGAAGCTTCAGCACTAACCGCAATTTCAATAAAAAGTTTTTCTGAAAATTTCAATGGAAAATTCGGACCCGTTTTCGCCCGTTATCCGTGATTCGATGCCGGTCACCATTTTCCCCTTGGAAATTTCAGAAAATCACTTATTACTTTTGAATAAAATAACGTTTAGTGCTGAAACTTTGGCATCTGGTTCGGACCGTTAGCGTTATATTTGGTAGCAATTTGCATACTGTTTTTTGTTTTGTTTTTTTGCAATAAAAAAAAAAAACAAAAAAAAAACATGGTGCACTTTTGGAGGGATTGCCTGCAGAACGCGCGTTTGCAAAAGCGACGTATATTTTCCTGCGAAGCGAGTGAGTGAAAGCGATGTTTTTTATATTTTTCTGGAAAACTCGACTGTTGCTTGTGCACTCAGTGTGCACATGTCACTGTCGATAGGGAAGGGGATTGGGCGAAAAAGAAAGGATAGAAAGAGAGAGGATTGGGTTTGGGGGGGGGGGGGGGGCAGGGTGCAGGGGGATGTCTCGGCCGTCGCCCGCATGTCGAGTCGTAGGACGACCCAAGCTTCAGGACGCAAGGCCTGTTGAAGTTTGATATGGAGCCGTCTTAGGGAAGCCGTTACAGTTCCACTGGAGGGCGGAACAGGTGAGAAACTGGGGGCAAGCTGTAGGTTTTCTACTAGTGTCCCCAATCGTGGATGGCTGTGGATTGGTAGTTAAAGCTTTCTCTTAGAAGGATTGATAGCCGAGATTGCTCTTTGGGTCGGGCTTCATTGCTGTAGTGGAAAAGAGAAGAGAATATCTGTCGGTTCCATGCATAGTGCCGGTATACAACCTGCAGCGTAGGCACGGCATTCGTACAATGGTGCCGACGCGTTGGTAATACGATGCCGAGTATTTTATGTAACGACCCATCGGGGTCAGCCACTCGTAATTTGCATGATCTGATAGGACAGCAGAACCGCGCTAAAGAACGAGGAAATGCTAGACGCCTTGGGCGAGTACGCGACCCCGATTATTGTCTTTCTTTTTTAGGTCCCATGGCGGTGATGGTGCTTTTGTTTGTGCATCCTTTCCTTCGGTTGTAATGTGTGTGAATAAGCCCCTGGTACGAAAGCGGCGTGATGCAGGGCGAGAAAGTAACCTGTTAAGATAGAAGGATGTCTACAGTTCACACAATCAAAGGTCATGTTCAAATTAAGGAAAATTATGCAGGCAGTCAGTAATGTAGAGTTCACAAAGGTGATTCTGCTTGAATTGAGTGCTTTGCAGTCTGGAGTATGGTGCCTCAAGCATTTTGCTTGTTACGTTTTGTTTGCTAATGCGTAAAATAATTCGAGCTTTACCATTCCTAAATTTTTTTTTTTGCAGGATGGTCAAAGATTGCATATTTATACTGAGAAATTTCGAAGCGTCCACGATTCTGGGTAAATAAACTCACCGCCTATAAAGACAATAACAACAAAAACATTGGCAGGTGGGTATCCGAAAACAAGGGGAGGCTTGTTTAAATTTCTTAGACTTGGGGGAGCGTTTATATTTCACACCGTAAAATAAAGAGACATCAGAACGTTTGAAATGCGGTATCCATGTGTTTTCGTAAAAAGAAAAAAAAAAAATCACAGCCTGCAGTTTCAGGCGGTAATGTTTACCATTTTCTTTTAAAAAGACGGGGTTTTATTTTAACGACTAATTATCTTTTCTTTTTTAACGAATACTGGCGAACAAGCTTTTTTCGTACGCTCATCCACAACTCACCTCCACAAGTCAGCGCTTATAAGGCCCGAACGGCGTACTGGCTAAACACATCGTGGTGTTACATACGAGTTGTTCTATCGAGCGTAGTTTTCGCTAACGATAGCAACACTACGGTTTTACAGCGACGTGTTAAGTTTTCTGCATCGCCCAACTGCCCGCCGCCCTGTTGGCGAACTCGTTAGAGCGCGCCGTTAGCTAAGCAACGATTCGGGGAATGGTCCACCGGGGGACATGTGGTCCGCAATGCTCTTCTTCGGAAAGAGCTCCAAGACAGCGTCTTCCATTAGGAGGCGGAGAATGATCTGACACACTGCGTTCCGTAACAACCAGAAAGACTGAGAATTCTGTGCCAAAGCGACATTGGTTTGAAGCAGTTGTCTCGCTGGTACACGGAACAAGGAGGAACTGGGGGAGAGTGAGAGGAAAACAGATGTGTGTTTCCATGTCGTTTCGCCGGAAATGCCAGCGGGCGCGACGATTGACCAACGACATCTCCTGACCGGCTACCATCATTGAGGACGGGTCAGATATGTGATGGTTGTGTACGGTCCAATTCCGCTCCGATTCAGCGTGTGTGCCGGTGCCGGTCTGTGTATTTGACCAATTTCCCAGCCACGCGGTCAAGGTGCTTAGTATAAGTAATTAGGAAATAGCTCATTAGCACGAATGGAGATGTTGGTAGATGTTTGCACTGGTCAAGCATTTCGTTCCTTCACCGAATTATTCGCAGAATTACCGGAGAAGTTGGGGTTGTAGGGCGACTGATTGCGTCATCAGCGCACTTCAGGCTCGTCGCCCGTCCGTGGCGAATTCTCATACAGATATCAGTTTTAATACTACCACCTTGACTGCCCTAATGGTTTACCTCGGTTTACAAACGTACGTCGTGAAACTGTAATTTGAGAAGAGTGCGCGTGGATTTCCGGGTCTCCATAGGCTTCTAATATGTTTCGATAATTTTGGCTAATGTTAAAGCACTGTTTTGAATTCTGTCTTGAGTGCCTCCAATTCTATATGTTGTTTCTGTAGTTATAGTTTCTAGTATACCTTACCTTCGGGGTTGAATGTTAGCGTCTATTTTTGTTGACATTTCAACTGTCTATTAACGTACACTCTTCTCGATATTTACGAAAACTCGAGCGCTCTTAATTTTTAAAAATATTTTCTTGAATGTTTTGCACTAATAGTGAAGCATCACGCAAGGACTGTGTAGCCACACTAATCTGGTTCATACTGAGTTTCGTCTAGTTTCCTCGTATTGTTATGTTGTTATAACAGAGGTAATAATCTCCTTTAAACCCCATGCCATATCAACCTGCTAAACAAAAACCAAACAAACAAATCAAGAATTTGTGTTTGCTTGGTACACAAACCTTACATTTGCTGGTTGTTATTCCGCACGTGCCTCGGGTTCTGGCACATCATCATTCATTTTCCTCACTCTAAAGTCGGGGTCACAGTGCTTATAAGGAGTATTCACTGGACGCCATATTTGTGTGTGCTGTCTAGCGCGCATGCTCAGAACGAGCCCCCATTAATAGGCTGCTAAGACTGGCCATTTTGACGGTGTGGAAAGCACGTTGCAAAAGAACCCTGGAAGCTAGCCATCAGCACGCGCTCAGCAGTCGCGCACACAGCTATGGCCGCCAGTGAATACTTCCTATTAGCGGCGAAATGTTTTGGTAGCGCCCTCGTATGGTTCCCTCTCGTGACGTCATTACCTTGCGAACAACAAGTTCGATGGTGTTTGTAATTAGCATCGTGGAAGCTTGAAATCATTGCGCTCTCAATGCAACACTGCCAACACCGTCAAAATTAAATTTCTTACATTCTTCTCATTACCATCGATGAGAAATCCTTTCCAAACGTCATAGTCAGAATTCGACCAATCGTGGCAGGCTGACCACAGCGACGCTTTCGATCGCGCACTTCGCCAATACATCATGCAGAAGATAGTCTGCGTTCAGATTCGAACGGGAGTCACTGCGAGATGCGTGCTTCGAACGCCGCATGGCAATCAAGGAGAAAACTTAGCACACGGCATTTGAAACACGGATATTGCGGTGACTGGTGTTTGCAGACTGTCTTTTGTATGATGTATTGAGCAGTGTGACCCCGGCTTTATGTAGCGCGATGAGGCTCACAAGAAATTTAAGCGAAGATGAACCGCAACTTCTTTGCTCCAGTTTTTCTGAGTCTTGGCGTGTCCGTCATGAACCTAAACTACATTTCATTTCATCTAAAATCACTGGATCTTGGGCCAGTAGCGCCAATACCTCCCCTCCCTGCCTTGTGGCCGGAGACAAACAAATACCAACAGAAAGACGACAAAACCTCGCAAAGTGATTGACCGACTTTTCTCAGTTGCCCCCCCCCCCCCCCCCCCCCCCTCAATCGCCTTTTTGGTCCATTCAAATCTTCGTAAAGGTCGTTCTGAACCTGTCGCGCCAAGATTGCTGTGGAGGGTCATACTGAAAGTGTTCCTCGCCAATACAAGAGTCTTTGGCACTGAGCACGCAATCAACTTATCAATCATGCTTATCTCCACATATCTCTTACAATGATATTGCTTTTCTTGCGTATTGCAAGAGAGGAAAATTATTAATGCCTTAGCATTAGTACCCACGTGACAGGGAAAAGATGACGGCGTCAGTCTGGGGACAAAACAGTGGAAAGAGAAACGCGCCGCGCCGCGTAGAGAAGAGGAGAGTAGTGAAGGACAAAGGCGAGAGGGAGGCGACGTCACGGGGTGGAAGCCAATGCGCGCGCAGATGCTGGGGGAAGTCTGAATTTGCAGGTATGCGGAGCGCGTATGCCTTTGTTTGTGCTACGAAATGGAATGTGTACCAAGTACTATACGGATCCGTTCACCCGTAAGCTGAGACAAGAAGCTCCGCCTTCAGCATGAGCTTTCTGCCCTTGCTAACACAAATGTGAACGCGCAGGCACGCGCAACCAAAGCACTGCGGAAATCAGCGAGCTCGCGCTGAAGGCGGAGCTTCTAGTCTTAGCTTAAGGGAGAACGGTGTATAGCGCTGGTCCAAGTAGGCGGCAAAAGAAGACGGATCGTCTTATTTGCGCCGCATCGACAAAGTAAAACGGCAAAATCCGAAGTAGAGACTCCGCCGCCGAAGCCGGCCAACGGGAGTTCGACGCCGGACGTGCAAGAGATGCTCCGGTAATCGCCGAAGAAGACCCGAAATACGCAGATAAAGTGGTTGCAAAAATAATATTTCATGTGTCCTCAAAAAAAGATACACAGCATGCAATGGTTCCTCAAAAAAGGATACAGGTCATACGTCACAAAACACCCTTCCAAAAGAGATTTCTAAAAGAAACCCGCAAAGCCGAAAAAAGTTAAAAGAAAAAAAAAGGTCAGCGTAAGCGTTTTCCAATAGGGGAACGTATGCGGCGTTCCCCAATGGTCATGCTAACGCATTTCCTAATGCCCCAGTCCCACTAGAGCGACAAACAGAAGAAAAAACACGACAACGACAAGCCTCAAACACACGCAGCATGCTCACGATGGTACCCTTGTCAGGCGTTTAGTCGTTCGGTGCTCATGAAGTAAGCACGAGGGATTGCAAGCCTGCCAAAGATACTCTCGCGTGCATGATGCGCGTGCTTGAGGATAGCCTCTTTTATTCTACAAAGCTTGTCAAATCACGAAAGATTCTGGTTTGAGGCTTGTCGCTGTCGTTTGTCTCTGTTTGTCGCTGTAGTGGACTCGGGCATAAGAATCCAACAATGGATTTTCCTTTTTTTTTCTTTTTTCAATACCTATGCATTGGCAATAGAAGACGCTTGTTTCGTCGGTGTGTGGATAGTAAAATTTCCGGTATACAAGAAACGCCCCTATAAAGCTACCCGTCACCAGCGAATTTAGATCGGCTCATCAAGGATGGAGAGGTCAAGAAGAAATGGCTAGCATACGAGGAGCTTGGCGCCACTTTCCCAGGATCCAGTGACATTAGTTTCACCTAGGGCCACTAAATGAGCTGCGCTTAGAGTATCCGCATTCTCTTCCCCGACATTGTTATGGGCGCCGCCATTTTGGTGCTTGTGCAGAGCAGACGCAACTGCCGATCGTCATGATTCAAATGTGCGATTTCCTCAGCATTAGATTCGGTGTTAGGAAGCTCATGTAACATTTGTGGAGGGCGGAAAAGCGTTTCCTGGGATTTCAGATAAAGCTTCAGATAACTGGCAACCATGATTTTAAGCCAGACTTGTACGTAATGCGTTACAAGTAATAGATTACTTGTAATCGATTACAATTTACTGTAATTTTGTAACGCTTCAATTACACCTTTTAAGGAGTAACAATCTTTGTAATTGAATTACGTTTTTTTGCTGTAATCGATTACAAAATTACCCATTACAATTTTTCTCAATTTCTTTTTTTTTTTTTGGTGGGGTGAAAGGGGGGAGGGGGTTAGATGTGCTGGAGTCACTCAGCTCTGGGCAACGGTCAATTTTTTTTTCCCTTTTCGAAACCACTAAGCACGGGACCTCGAGGTTTAGTAGGCCACTTCACTATGCTTCGTTACCTGGGTACATTTTTTTTTTGGTACACCGAAGACTACGTTTGGGCGTAAAAAATGACCTTATCCAGCTCTTTTTATTTTATTTATGTTTTCACGAGAGGGTTTGGGTGTGTTGGCGTCACTCACTCAACTCTAAGCAAAAACAGTCAATGCTTTTTTTTTATTTTTTTTTGAACAATTGAGCGCGAGACCCCAAGGAATGCTACCGTAATAAAAAAAAAAAAAAGTTGAGTGAAAACTAACGTGGGAAGTAATCGATTACTTTGGAGTCATTTTTCGATTACTTTCATGAGGCTGTAATCGTAATTGTAATCGGCTACTTTTTACAGTGAAGTAACTTTTTTCAGTAACGTGTACGAGTCTGTTTTAAGCCACAATATGGACAAGTGTCGTTACTCGGAAGCGCAGCTTATTTAATGGCATCAGTTTCACCTTGCTATGGACCGGAGAGGATGCTACTAGCCATCGAGGTCATTTCAATGCCACGCGAGTGTCACGTGGCCTTCCAAGAGGCGCTCAGTCACGTGATGCCTTCACAGTGCTGGATTGGCTGAGATGGCTCGTAGCGTCACCTGCAATCCATCTTAAAGGGGCACTCAAGTGGTTTTAGAGCGCAGCTCTTAGGCGCCCGTTTCCGGCTTGAGCGGCGTCGCCGTCGGCGTCGCCGTCGCCGTCGGCGTAACCGCGCGGTGCATGATGGGTAAATTTCCCCGCTAAATTTAGCGGAAAATTTTTCCCGCTAAATCTAGCGGAAAATTTTCCCCGCTAAATGTAGCGGAAAATTTTCCCCGCTAAATCTAGCGGAAAATTTTCCCCGCTAAATTTAGCGGAAAATTTTCCCCGCTAAATCTAGCGGAAAATTTTCCCCGCTAAATTTAGCGGAAAATTTTCCCCGCTAAATCTAGCGAAAATTTTTCCCCGCTAAATTTAGCGGAAAATTTTCTCCGCCCCCACCCCTCGAGGTCACGTGACCCCCCCCCGTGCTTTCCCCTCCCCCCCCCCCCCGAGGTCACGTGACCCCCCCCCCCCCCCCCCGTGCCTTCCCCTCCTCCTCAAGAGCTGCGCTCTAATTCGGCGTTATAGGGAGTTGTAAACGGCTTTCATTTTTTGAGTTCGCGTTTTGATGATGACAACTGAGTCTAGACGCCCTAAGTATCCCTAAAAACCAAAAAATATAGTTATACGGAGATTATTTCTTTAATAAAAATGTAATTGAAGGCCGCCAAACCTCGGATCCATCCGAAAACGAAACCACTCTCATTGGTCACCGCTCGCATATCAAAAGGATCTCGGGCCAATGGCGTTGGACGACGTTCCCTCGCGCAGTGATCCCGAGGTAGCCGCACTGGCCGAACCTCTTTGTCATTCGAGTTTCGATCATGGCGGAGTTCTCTATGCTCGAGGACCTGACGCCGTTAGAGGTTGAAATTCTTCGGCGGACAGCCGACCTGGGGATGATTTCTTATGACGCCACTCCGACGTGCAATGTGGACGATAGCAGCGCTTCGGAGTCGTGTTCGGGTTCCGACGACGAGCAGACGACGCAACGCATACCTTTTCGGGCGTTCTTCGATTTGCGGTTGGGGCAAGTCGTAACCAAACAAACGTTTGGCATCGCAGCGTAACCTCTGGTACGTGATGTCAAACGATGTCGCCACGTTGACTTTCGCCTCGGGAGGACGGGCAGACACGAACGCACTTCCCGAAAACCCGAAGGGAAAGAGTTCATGATACGTGCGCTTCCGCGCATCCCGAGGGAACGGGAAATTCACCCCCCGCGGAGGAAGGCAAGGAGAAAACGTAGTCTTTTGTCTGTGAAACGATGATTGCAGTATCGCGTATTCTAAACTAGAACTATTTTACGTCTTGTGAAATTATCATGCACAACATATCTAAATGAACTTAAAATTGTTTCTTTAGCGAAACTTTACAAAGGCCGCCAAAATTGTTTAAACATTCGACAATTTCATTGGTGGGCGCAGGAACAGAAAAGAGTCCACACGTATTTTATTCCTGCGTGATTAATAGGCGGTTCTGGCTTCTAAAACTGAAGATACTCATTCACTGACACTTCCTTAACGCCATCGCATCAAAACGTAGCTTCCACAAAAACCACTTGGTGCCCCTTTAAAGGTACCATGAAATGACCTTTTTACTTTTTCCAGATAACTTTTATATTAAACCGTCAATGTTCACTGAATGCCAAACAGGCATCCGTTTTCGTCTCGGTTTATTAACTTCTACACAAAAAATTAATGAAATATCGACTTTTTCTTTCTCTCCGACTGACCGCAAAACAAGCTGCGGCGTAATTTTGACGGTCGTGACGTACCCTGTTTCCGGAACCGGAAGTTCTCTCGGCAGTATATAGGAGAATGGGAGCGTTAGCGGCGGCAAGTTGGCGGTGTGCCGGTAGGTTTTACTGCACTGATGGCGCTGATGTCACCGATGTATTTTCTTAATCGGCGCCTCTCATCGCCGCGATAGCCTTGGACACATCGCAGCTGAGCGAGATTCAATTAGATATGTCGCGCTACAGCGACCGCATGGGACTAGTCCCATACGCCGGTATGCCTGTTGGGAAGTGCGGCGAGTCTTCCGGTGAAGACTCCAGAAGTCAACCCAACTGTCATTGTTGGTAAAAGGGGGCCCGTGTCAGTCGTTTGCAAAGCGACGTAGTTAGAAACAAATTGCCGCGGCGTTTTTCGCGGCCTCGCGGAGAAGCAGGAGCGAGCCGATGTTAAAAAAACACATTTGAACTACGACAGTGTCAGCAAGAGCCACGTAAATACCTGTTCACACTTGGAGCGGACGCGCGCGTTTGATGGAAGTGCTGTATTTGCGCTGTTGGTAAGTGCTTCGGGACCGATCTTTTACGATTGCAACTCGATACTGACGCAACACTCGGCAAAGGAAGGTTGGACCGGCATTGCACGTAGCTCCCACGAACTGTTATAGCTCGACAGTGACCTGCAGTCTGTCAGAATAAAAATGGCATACTAATAACAAAGTGTACATACCGTGTTACGAAGGTAATCCATACGGCGTTTATTTGAGCTCTATATCACACAAAAAAAGAAGATAGAATCGTCGAGAGTCCCTTTTCGACAACAGTGTGCGCCAACACTGCCTCGGAAAACAAGGGGAAGGGATTGATCTCACCTCTTACTCTAAAATTGAGGTCAGCGATCAAAATATGGGAAGAGTCCACAAGGGTGGCGCGAGCATATTCCATTCAGCACGCTGCAGCCGGTCGTGGGCAGACGGTCTTGGCCAAATACCGTTGAAGCAACGCTGCAGAGTCAGAGTGCCTGCTAGGCCTATCTGCCGAGCTCACTTGGTCGCGGGTCGGTGAATTCGTGACCGTTCTAGCTTCTCTCGGGTGTTTGTGGATCCAGCGTTCTTGTTCGTCGTGGTCTGTTTCAAGTACTTTTTTCTTGCTGCTTGAAGTCGGGACGCGCGAGAAGAACAGGTAGAAAAATAAACGTTCCTTGATCGTCACGGCCTATACTCTGTTTCGCCTTATGATGTACCGCAGGAAAGGCTACAAGCGCGAGCTCCTTGCTCTAGGGCACATCTCGGCGGCACAAGCTCTCGTGCGTTAAGAACAGCTCCCAACGCTATGAGCTCGCGCTTCTAGCCTTCTCTGCGGTACAACATAAGGTGTTGATCGTCGCGGCCAAGTAAACGTTCTTGATCGTCGCGCCCTACTGCGCACGCGCAGTAGTTGCTTCGTTTACCACACGATAGATGGCGCTTGGCTCTCAGCATTATCAAATTTGGCAATTTTCGTCACATCTTTAATTATGCTACAAAATGTGGATCTGAATATTATTTAACAAAACTTTTAGGAAACACTCGCCGGCTATCTATTGTTTACGATCGCGTTGCTGGTGTGGTAGGCTCTTACCCAATAGGCGACGTGGATTCGGCTGACGTGCTGCGTTTCCGCGGATGCATCTCAGTGAAAAGGCAGAGAGCTTTCGAAGGAAAGAAGGCGCAAAAGAGTCCAGTTTTCTTTTAAACGTTCTATAGCGAAGAATTTTTTTTGACTCCCTATTTTTGTGTTTTTGTGTTTCTTTTCACACCTTTTACGACGATCGGTGGATGAAATTCGATTTCAGAATCGTTTCATGGTCCCTTTAAGGTGAAACGGAGTTAAGATATTATACACTGGCGGCCATATTTAAATCCGTTGCTGCTGAGCGCAAGCTTCGATGAGCCTCCATAATTTTTCCGCAGACGTACGCTCCACACGAGCAGGGTTGTAGTTCTTATTACCAGATAACTGGGAGCTCGTTGTGAGCATGTGACATGAACACTGTGTTAAATGTGGCACCCAGTGAACACCGCCTGTAGACCTGCTGCTAAATTACTCAAGCATCACGGAGAATGGACCTTTTGTCGAAATACGCGGTGCGCATGCGCGGAGTATTTCATGCGCCTGGGTTCGAGAGTATCTAGTTCCAAACAATCCGCCATCTTGCATTTCTCGCCTTTGAGCGGTTTCGTTGTGTTGACCTCGGGGCGGAAGATTACGCACGATGGGGACAAAGGTGAGCTTGGGGGAGCCGTATCTAGGTCACATCGCCTCAATGGGTGAACAGGATGTCGCTGACGTTTTGGGTGTGGAACGGGTGGGAGAGGCCTTGGGCGCGCGTTGTTTTCCAGTCACCTAGTCTCGAACCGATTCGCGTGTCTAGGTGGCAGCACATATTCGCCAAGAGGTCCATTTAAGAATGATGTTCTACGCACCATATAAAAGATTCCAAGTAAATAACCGAAAAATGCCGTTGACGAACGCGCGTGCAAGATGACATTTGTTTTAGGCTTTTGCTTTAGAACAATATACTGGTGAAAACGCCAGTGCCTGCGGCGCGTGAAACACCATTCCCTGCATTCTCCTTGATGCTTGGGCAATTTAGCAATTAGCGGCGAGATGTTTTGGTGGCGCCCTCCTATGGTTCCCCCTTGTGACGTCATTACCTTGCAAACAACAAGTTCGATGGTGTTTGTAAATAGCATGGTGGAAGCTTGAAATCATTGCGCTCTCAAAGGAACACTGCCAACACCGTCAAAATTAAAGTTCTTTCATTCCTCTTATTTCCGTCGATGATAATCCCCTTTCTTACGTCATAGTCAGCGTTCGGCCAATCGTGGAAGGCCGACCACAGCGACGCTTGTGTTCGCTCTCGGGGCTAATAGCTCTATATGCGATGTGCGCGGCCAAAAGCGTCGCAGTGGTCAACCTACGTTTATTAATGGAGGTAAGAGCAATGTCAGACTGTCAACATCGACGGTGTTGGTTTCAAGACGCGATGATTACAAGCTTCCACCGTGCCTTTTTAATTACACAATCAAAATTGTCGCAGGAAATCGATAATCCTGGTCATTCTATCTATGCTGGAACGCAAACAAAATGATGTAGAAAACTGCATCGGGCACTGATTGGCTACTTTCTCGGGTCACGTGACATGACGTTGAAATGTAGTTTTTCCCTATGCAGTTCGAGCTATGCTCGTAAAAGGATGCAGTTGGCCGCGGCGTCAAAATGTCGTCACGATGCACTTTGACGATGCAGTTAACTGAGGGGTCGAGACGAAGCCGGGGATCAATCTGCATCGTAAAAGATGGCGACCCTAACATATGCATCTCTACTGTTGGGTTCACCAGCGGATCGAGTTTTTAGAGATCACCGGGATGCTTTCGAGACGAGCGATGCGAGGTTTGTGGGCGAATACTGGCTGACCAAAGGGGTGACTCGCTGGCTGTGCGACCAGCTTCGCGGAAAGCTCTAGCGGCATCGCGAAGAGCCCCGTGTGCTGACGGTCGAACAACAAGTCCTCGCAGCTCTACGCTTTTACGCCGCTGGCGGCTTCCAGGGAACCCTTAGGACCGGCGAAAGCATTCGTGTTCACCAGTGCTCTGTGAGTCGCGTACTTGGTGATGTCACCAACGCTATCACCGATTGCCTCCGATCGAAGTGGCTGTGTTTCCAACTAATTTCTAACAAACTCAAGCAGAGAAGGCGCTCACAAAAAGGAAGTTCTTCGAGCGATGCAGGTTCAGCGGCGTGATCGATAAATATTCGAAATACTCTTACATGGTTCAACACGATTGTGTTTTCATTTGAGTGCAGCCCATATAAGTGATTTGGCTGAGCGAAAAACCAAGTAAACAACGGTAACAGGCTTAAGTTGAGCTAGTTCGTTCATACTTCAGGTAGAGAGAGAGAGAGAGAGAGAGAGAGATACTTTATTGTAAAGCAACTACTTGAGGTAAGGCCAGCTGAACTAGAATAAACATACACATAAGGAAAAGGCCATACACACCGTGGGACTATTTTTTATTGAGGTAGAAAAAAGGAAGTCGGAGAAATTAGCCTGGAGATACTCTCCTGACTGGCTACTCTGGTGGGGATGGGGTAGGGGTATGACAGATATAGAAGAAGAGAAAGAAAAAAAAAGAGTAAAAACAATGAAAAAGGTCACACTTGCAGATTAAACATACACATAAAATAGACTCAAGATAGAGTTCAGTGCAACATGTTAGAGTCTGTTGTCGAGGTCTGTTACTGTCAGGAAACGAATGAGGGCGTTCGTAGTTGTCAAGGCACAGGCACATAAAGAAAAGACCATACAGGCCGTGGGACTAACAACTGATTTTCTTTTCCCTCCCCTTCTACTACGAACCCAACCTGAGGGAAATATTCTTTTCTTCTTTTTTGCTTCCTACTTCACCGAAAATTTAACCCCCGAAGGAAGATTTTTTCTTTCTCGTGCAGCACGAGAGAAGTTGCACTAACACAGTCAAACTATAAAACTTTATAGGGAGTATTCACTGGCGGCCATAGCTGTGTGCTCGGCTGCGGAGCGCGTGCTGAACGCGAGCTTCCACAGTTCTTTCGCCACGTGCATTTCGCACCACCAAGATTGCCGGTCTTGTCAGCCTATTAATGCGAGCTCGTTCAGAGCATGCGCTCTAAACAGTGACCTCAAATATGGCGGCCAGTGAATACCTCCTATAGTCAAAAAGTAAAATTTGTCGTTAGTTGTTTATACAGCAGGAGGTTAGACTGCCTGAACATGGCGACATTGTTACCCACTGCAGATAAGAAATTTAGCCAGTGCAGTACGACTGCTAGCCCGGGTTCTTTAACATGCATCACGCAGTACTGATACACTACCGCACGCCGGTACGATGCTCATCCAGTTCGAAACGGGCAGGGGCGGGGATTGAACCCAGGATCTTTGGGTTCTGCAGCGCGAGCTTTCGCTCCACGTGCTCCGAGCTGGTGTGCGCTAGAGTAGCGACACGACGCAAAATTATCTAGATGCACGACGTCAGAAGCGCCTATAGTGATCTCCATTTTGGGCCTGGGAGGTTGCCATGGTAACCGTACTGCTAGCGACGCCGGGCGGCAACCTTTATCTAGTTGATATCTCCATTCGTTAATTGAAAAGTGGTAAAATACCTAAAAGACGCTTTGCATGGCGGTACGGCACGGGCCTCTGGAGGAGCGGTGCCTGTTTCTTCTGTGAAGTGAGACGATTTGCAGCCCGGGCACTGTCGGGCGACGAGATCTGCTAAGTATCGTAGGTGCACAGACAAGGCGAGTGGTTTTCCGTGCCACCGGGATGGCGGCCGCTTCGTGGGACGAACGTACCGTCCTTGTACTTTTGGACTTCGCTCCTATGGAACAAAATCCGATTACGCCGGCCACGACAGGACGATTGCCTTGGGACATGACTGCTGCTCGACTGCCCCATAGTAAAAGAATGTACGCTTAGCACCATACTTCTTCAAGACCCAATCATTCATTCATGATGAGATAATCTCACCGACTGGCGAGGAGCGACATCGACGACGGTATCACCCTCGTTTTGGGCGATGAACAGTCGACGGGGTTAAACCAAGAAGGACAGCACGGGGGTCTACGGAGGATTGTTAACGCCATCAAAAGAGACGGACGCCGGACGTGAGGTGTTCTTGCCGACAGGTCAAGTGGTCGTCCGGAAGTTTACCGGCATGCAAAAAGTATATTTTTATCTGGTGTAGCACGCATACCCGTGTTAAAGGGCCATGAAATGATTTTTTAACTTCTTCTTCCTTAGCTTTAATCCTTAACTCAAAAGAGAACAGTGAAATCACGCGGTCGTGACATGCTAGGGCACCGGTGTGATGACCCCAAGCTTCCACCGTGCTTTTTAAGCACTCCATAGAACTTGGCATTCGCAAGTGCACTCATGTGCACTCATTGGCCACGAACGCGAATTCAAATATTCGTCGACGAATTGATTGCTGACGAGCGCATACGTCCGAGTGACGCAGTTTTCGTGTCAAATGCGTGAGCTGGGGTCGGCTGACGTCATTTTGGCTTTTGTAGGCATTGCAAAGAGGATATTTAGAACCATACACGCATGATGATAACCTCAAAGCACACGGACATTAACGAGCACAAAACGGGCCCAGCTATAGAAAATAAATATTACACTCGTGAAAAATAATTGTCTGTAACTTGTTAATTCCAAAGACGAACACACCTCTGAGCATATAGGTTTAACAGTATGTGTTGATGCATTGCTATAGAGCAGGTCATTTCATATACGTCATTTGAGCAAACGCCAGCTTGCCACTTGAAAAAAAAACAAAAAAAACACTGCGATCAAATGCAAGCTATTGCAACGAAAGCACGTTTATCAAAGTCTTCAGAACTGTCCATTCGTAAAATCGTCGATTAGTACAAAAGGCTAAAGATCGCAGGCACTTCCTCGCTTAAAGTTCCTGTGATTATTCGGTGACCCAGGGCTGAAACAACTTTCCCTAGGCCCTACACACGACGTATACCTTTCATTTCGATTCTCAGAAATTCCAACATTCAAAGGAAGCTAGAAAATGCGAAAATGTTATCCTAAAAGCCATATCGTAAAATCGTTGATTAGTTCAAAACGTAAAGATCGCAGGAGCTTCCTCGCTAAAAGTTTCTGTGATTACGCGGTTACCTGGGCAGAAACAACCTCCCCAAGTTCCAACATGCGACGCATACAATTCGCATCTATTCAAAGACATTCCAACGTTCAAACGAGGCTAGGAGTATGCAAAAATTGCATGCAAAAAGTCTTATCGATCCTTGAACACATCCAGGAATCCGAGCACCGCTATGGCGATATGACTGATGCTGTCGCACAGGTGCTAATATCCAGAGCGATCTTGCACAGAAAAGGTATAAAGTCTCATTCTTTCAGATCTTCACGTTATACCTATGTCAGAGAGCACGAAGAAGTCTGAAATCGTCGGCAAGCAGCGGCACATTACGACTACCGCGCACCCAAGGAGGTTAGAAGTACTAGGCGAGGGCACGTTGCAATATTGGTGAAGCCTAGTCATAAAAAGTTTAAACGATGTTGTGGCCAACGTGACCGCAGATCTCTGCAGTTGGTGCGCGTGACATGTCACGTGTGAGATGGATGGTTGATTGTAGAACGATTCCTTGCAGGCTTGCGCGCGCTCCGTCCGGTTGGTTTTATTAGATCGGCTCCGTCGCTCCGTTCGGTAGGTTTTATCAGATCAAAGGCGTGAAGACGTAAAGCAAGCAAGCGCTGGCAAGCGTTTGAGGCGGGCGGTTCAGAAAACGAAAGCCCGGCCTGCGCTCTGTAAAGACAGGTACGAGCTCACCGCGGAGGGGAACAGTGAAGCTTCGTGTCGCCGGGTGCAGGTGCGGAGAGAGATAGGACAGCCTGTCCGGCTAGAGATACGGGGGACCGATGCTAGGTAGGAGCCGGCCAGGAGGGGCCAGCGGCAACAGCAACGAGTCGGACACGCGAAACTGTTCGTCGGTGGCTCAGGCGGTGCCAGCCAAAAGTCCGCAGGCGTTCATCGTAGTCAAAGGAATGGTCGTTACGGGCCAGGATGGTAACGGTCTGTAGAAAACATAATGCATTTGCTTCATAGTTGAGGGAACATAACGAAGCGAAGCAAGCGTAGAATCGGTCGGCTGGGCGCGGGCGACACGCACAGTTTCCAGCTCTGATGACTGATAAATAGAAACCACCATACTCCCTGTTACCCGCAACCGTCAACCACGCTATAGTCAGCGTGGGCTTGATAAGTGAGGAGTGTAAGGAGGAAAATGAGAAAGAGGCGAGCCGTCAAGGGAGCATGGCTTGTGGAGGCTACGCGGCTGACGTCATGCCCTCTCCTAGTCTTCTATTCTCCATGCGCGCACCGAACAAACTCGTATCCACCAGCTCTGGGCGCTGCCATCTTACCGGTGACATCACGGCTCTTGCGAGGTCACGTGACGAGTAGTCACTCGGTTGCTAAGGAAACCGAGCCAGCTCAGCTCGTCGCTATGGTACCGCGTGTGACCAATCACGGCGAGAGGCGGCACAGGGAAAAGCGTGGCGCTACTCTGTCAGCTACGCTGCCATATAGAGTGGCTCTAGTGTGCGTATAGTCCACTCGGCGATTCTCCGAAATTCCCTGTAGAAAAAAAAACAACAAAAAACGATGTAGTTTCAACTCAATCTCCACAGATCGGCGACGTCACCGGACACGTCACGGTGCAGTTCTCTTCCGATGTAGTTTGTTGGCGATGGAGATTAGGCTCCTCCCACCGGCGACGTCACGATGCAGTTTCTCCACCGATTTTTCCAGCATAGACAGACAAGACGTCACAGATAAGACACACCGAAACTTCTTGTCGCCAATAGCTTGTTCGCCTTATTTGACTAGCTCGACAGAACCTTTTATTATTTTCTTATCATAGTTGAGATCATTAAACGTATAACTGTCCGTTTCTGTGCAGGCTCACGCCCAACCTGACGCTGGTGTTAGGCACAGCGGGGATGGCGCTGACGATGGCCCTCATTCCGGTGTGCCACGTGCTTGCCATGCTCGCCGTGGTCTTGGCCATCATGGGCTTCTTCATGGGATGCATCGACACCGTCTCCAACGTGTACATGATCCGCATCTACGGCAAGGACGTGTCCCCCTTCCTCCAGGTACGGACATCCTCTGCACGTGCCAGAATCTCGCCTAGAAGTCAAGGCCTGCGCGTGACGTCAATTTTAGTGGACACTCCGACCCGCCCCTAGCGGTAAACACGCCGAAGCGCGACGAGAGCCGCCCCAAAGCAGCAGACGCCAAGACGGACGTCTTGGCGTCGCCGCGTGCTAGCGTTGCGCTGGTTGTGAGAAGCTGCAAGATGTTGCTGGCGGCTACTTTGACGCAGGTTAGGCGGCGCTGCATGGATCCACTAGTGATAACGTATAGGTGGGAAAGGCACAGGCCAATTGTCTTTTAGGCGGTAAGCGTGATTCTACGTTTGTTCGATTCTCTTTTTCGCTCCACTGGAAACGGCCTGCCAAGGCAGAGCGCAAGTTCACCTGTTTCTTTTGCAAGGGTCTGGTGACGTCAGCACGCCGATCTCTGATTGGCTCTGCTTGAAGGATAGTGGGTAGACCTCGAGGCAGCTTGCTTTGAGTTTGCTACCCACTGTCCTCCAATCAGAACCAATCAGAGCTCGGCGTTGTGACGTCACCACAACCCCTGCAAAAGAAGCAGACGAACTTGCGCTGCCAATAGACGTGTTGCCAAATTGAAGCGATCCTAGCGGCGTAGTGCCGCGCAAAGCATCTCGGGATCCCATTGTCAAAAGTTTCGGTTGGTTTCGATTTTCTAATCTCACTTCAAGACGTCCCGTGACGACCTAATACAGTGCATGCATTTTCGAGTATGTGACTTTTCATAAATTTATAAAACCGTTAGTATTGGCTACCAAATACGTATAGAATGCCGGGTACGTGTGTTTTTTTTTTTTTTTGGAGGGGGGGGGGGGAGCTTCCGACGTGCCAGAGTTTGTGTGCGGGTAAGCACTGTTAAGAATGGAACCTTCGGCAACCTTTTCCGAGTTTCAACGCTGCGGAAACGAGTCCCGAAACGAGTCCCGACGTGTCAGGACTGCCGGCCACCTGTCGAAGCCTGCCCAAAACGAGTCTCAACGCGTCCGTGACGTCAACGGGACGTGTGTGTGTGTGCGTGTGGGTTCGTGCGCTCCGGAAGGGGAGAGAGGCCTGGCGTAACTGCGGAGAACCATGGCTATGACTCATTTCTGGCTACGACGCGGCGGACGTTTCTGCTACGCACTTGGCGGTCGCACCTGCTGCCCTGGCGGAGAGTGAGGGAGAAAACGGACCCCTATATAAGGCGGGGCGTGAGGCTGCTGAGTTGTTCTCTCGGATTTGACGACTGTATCGCTACCATGTAATTAAACCGTTCGTTACGTTACCAATTCTCCCACCTCCACTGGACCCCTGGGTTCTTCACTTCGGGGAATGGTCGTCGTCACGAGCCAGGAAGCCTCCGGACGTGCGGCCTAAGTCCCGCCTCGAACAACTGGTGGCAGCGGTGGGATCGGACCATGCGACATCGTGCTACATCTGTGGGTGAGCGTTTGGACTTTGCTTTGGGATTCGCCAGGCTTCAGATTATGGGTAATTAATTTTGAACTGCTGGGAATCCTTAGTGTTTGACTCGTGCGCTAGGTTTGTGTACAACCTCGCGACAAGTTTTAGAACAAAACCAAAGCTAAAGAGCAGCGATCATGGATCTGATGAGGTTACTGAGAACAGATTTACTCTGTTTATGTGAAGAATTGGGTGTGGAGGTGGAGCAAAAGATGAAGAAATCTGAGATCAGTAAAGCGATTTCAGAGAGAGCGGAAGCAGAGGAAATTAAAATTGCGTGGGAACTGCTTCAGAACGCTAAGAGTGAAGCTGCAGCAAGAGAGGAACGAGAGCGAGAACAGGCTGCAGCGAAAGAGGAACAGGCTGCAGCGAAAGAGGAACAGGCTGCAGCGAAAGAGGAACAAGCTGCAGCTAGAGAGGAACGAGCACAGACTGCAGCGAAAGAGGAACGAGACCAGGAGCGAGCGCTGAAAAGGCTAGAGCTCGAAATTGAACAACAGCGATTAAACTCGCAGAACAGTAGAGTTGGGGCTCCGGTACGAGCAAGTGAGACCGAGTCGTATCAAATGAAGAAGCTCATGCAGCCGTTTAAAGTTGGGGAAGACGTGGGCCTATTCTTAGTTAACTTTGAGAGGACATGTGAGAAGTTGAGCTTCGCCCCAGAAACGTGGCCGCAACGGCTTTTGACTCTGTTGCCCTGTGAGGCTGCAGAGGTTGTCGCGCGCCTTAGTGCTGGAGACGCGGACGACTATGACAAGGTGAAGTCCAGCCTTTTGAAGCGGTACCGCCTTTCTGCCGAGGCGTTCCGTCAAAGGTTTAGAAACGCATCCAAAAAGAGCAGCGAGGGCTACTCGGAATTCGCGTACGGGCTTAAAACCAACCTGATAGAATGGTTGAAGAGCGAGGAAGTGTACGAAAGCCGAGACAAGGTAGTCGAGTGTGTGTGCCTCGAACAGTTCTTTCGTAGCATTCCGCAGTCAGTCAAGCTCTGGGTGCAGGACAGGGTGGGAGTCGACTCTGTCGAAAGGGCCGCTGAGCTAGCCGAAGAGTACGCAACGCGTAGAAAGCTGAGCGGAGAGGAAAGCGAATCCGGCCGAAGCGATCAGCGCAAGACCTTCCGACAGGGAAATGACTCGCGAGAAAACGGGCCCGAGAAGCCCGAAGCAGGACAAAAGGTCCCAGAAAAGAGCGCAGAACACTCGAACGGAGACGAGGCGCGGAAAAGCCCAACAGGGCAGTTCGAGGCAAGGAAGCCGTTCCTGTGCTACAACTGTCAGGAGCCGGGACACACAGCGGCCAGATGTAAGAAACCGCGGGTTGTGTTCTCTTACGTGAACGGTAGTGACGGGGACCTGAAGCTTCTTCGTCCCTATCTTCACGAGCTCCATGTAAACGGAAAGCCGTGCAGGGTGCTTCGGGACAGTGCAGCGACGATGGACGTTGTCCATCCGTCGTATGTAACGCCATCCGATTTTACGGGAAAGATAGTTTGGATCAAGCAGCTGCTTGAAAAGCACAGTGTCTGTCTGCCTATGGCGACAGTAAGGATAACTGGCCCGTTCGGAGAGCTAGTGACAGAGGCGGCTGTCTCGCAAACAGTCCCGTTGGAGTATCCTTATTTGTTTTCTAACCGGTCAGATTTCCTGCTGCGCGAAAGGGGTCAACAACTGGGAGAAGGGCTAGTTCAGTCATGTACGAGGTCCAAATCGCGTCAGGTCGCCCCTTTGTTGACGAGGGATCCAGAGCCAGAGGCAGCTGACGGGGAGCAAGCACTCCCAGAGTTGGAGGCAGAAAACCGGGATGAGAGGGACCAGGTTGTAGAACAGCCTGACCTCGTAGCACTAGAAAGCGTACGCCGTCCCAACGAGCCCGCGAAAAAGGCGGAGGAAGACGGGATCATTAAAGGATCTCTCGTAGCTCCGACGTCACGTAATTTGGATCGTCTGCTACGAGTAGACAGAGTGTCTTTGACAGTCGAGCAGAAGAGCGACCCTAGTGTGACAGGGTTTCGCGGTACAGCTCAGGAGATTGCTAGGACCAATGTGACGGGGCTGGAAAAAGGCGGATTGTTTTATCGGCGCTATAAAGACCGCATTTTCACGTCTAGAAATCACGTGAAAATCGATCACTACGACTTTAGCGTAAGAAAAAGGAAAGGCAAATTTAACGGCAATGCCGATGGGTTGAGCAGATTTTTCTGATATCACCAAAACAGTAGGGATGATCTCAGAGGTCTTCGTCATCCACGGGAATGAGGATCAAAGTGGGGGCACTTCGTTAAAACCCCACAATGACCTCACAAATTGCGAAGAAGTTTTTGTCCTTTGTATTTTGTTCTTAGTGACCTCGTTGGAAAAATGAGTTTATTTTGGCGACAGGGGGTCTCGATACCCGGAATTGTACCAAATTTTGGTAATCCGTAATCCAGTCTGGCGGGTCTCTGGCGAATTCCGAGCGTTTGACTGCGGTGTGGCGTGGTGTTGTGGGGGACGTTTCCGCTGATGCCTCCGTTGTGAGAGGTTTGGGAGTTTGTTTGGTGCTTGCAGCGTCTTCTCAAGGCCTACTCCAAGCCCACCTCTTCAGGCCAGCGATTGTACCACCGGCCATTCGAGGTTTCCCTGGCCCCGGAGGGGCTGTTAAGAATGGAACCTTCGGCAACCTTTTCCGAGTTTCAACGCTGCGGAAACGAGTCCCGAAACGAGTCCCGACGTGTCAGGACTGCCGGCCACCTGTCGAAGCCTGCCCAAAACGAGTCTCAACGCGTCCGTGACGTCAACGGGACGTGTGTGTGTGTGCGTGTGGGTTCGTGCGCTCCGGAAGGGGAGAGAGGCCTGGCGTAACTGCGGAGAACCATGGCTATGACTCATTTCTGGCTACGACGCGGCGGACGTTTCTGCTACGCACTTGGCGGTCGCACCTGCTGCCCTGGCGGAGAGTGAGGGAGAAAACGGACCCCTATATAAGGCGGGGCGTGAGGCTGCTGAGTTGTTCTCTCGGATTTGACGACTGACGCTGCGGGCTGTACTCCTACTCCTCGCTAAGCCTACGTAGGTCTGTATACGGCCACTGGAGGTTGGTGTTTCTACGGGGGCTCTCACGATGATGAAGGGGGAAATGCTGGCGAGCGCTTACTTTATTTTCATGCAGTGTGGAGATTCACTACTTCGTCAACGGGGCAATCAAAACCAAACCCACGTCATTCCTCTTCATGGCCAAGGAGGTCCCATAATGCAACGCGCGCAGCGTTGCGTGCAGCGATCTCCGGAAGTAGCTTGTTGGCTTTTTGCAGGGGAAAACGAGAGTTCTCAGAGCGGCCACAGTGAGAAGAATTGTGCTTGGTGGCGCTGACTAGCGCTGACCCGAGACCCACGTTTAAAGCCCCTCGATAAATATCACGCTTCGCGTTTCGTACAAGTCCCGAACCATTGTTGTGCAAGCGCGCGAAGCACGTGCCGCGAGCGAGTACTGCATGCGTCACCATTTGCTTCCAGAGGCTTTACAAAGCGCGGGCCTTTTGCTTTGGTGCATATGACAGCCCCGTGCGCGACCGAAAGCGTCGCTGTGGTCGGCCTTCCACGATTGGCCGAACGCTGACTATGACGTCGGAAAGGGGATTTATCATCGACGGAAATAAGAGGAATGAAAGAACTTTAATTTTGACGGTGTTGGCAGTGTTCCTTTGAGAGCGCAATGATTTCAAGCTTCCACCATGCTAATAACAAACACCATCGAATTTGTTGTTTGCAAGGTAATGACGTCACAAGGGGGAACCACAGGAGGGCGCCACCAAAACATCTCGCCGCTAATAGCAACCACATAAGGGGCTTTAGCCATGGTGGCTGGCGGCGAACGAGCAGTACACTCTAAAAATAGTCACGCAGAGCAAGCGTGACGCAAAGCGATTTTTTGCACGCTTGTTCTAAGCGTGGTGTGTTTCAACGCCTAAAATTCACGCTCCCTAAGCGTGAACTGCATTATGGTTTAACGCTTGGCAGGCGTGACGCAAAGCTATTTTTTACACGCTTGTTCTAAGCGTGTTGTTTTTCAACGCTTAGAATTCACGCTTCCTAACCGTGAACTGTGCTATGGTTTAACGCTTTGCAGGCGTGAGGGGGCCCTTGTGTTTACACGCTTATTACGGCGTGTGTTTTTTCCACGCTTAGATAATGACGCCTTCTATGCGTGTGAAATGCGCGTCGTGGTGGAAACCTCTGGCCGTGAGCTTGGGGCTTTCCCGCATTGAGTATATCGTCCCAAAAATCTTAATTATTGGGACGATATACTAAATGCGTGAAAGCCCAATGCCCGCCGCCAGAGGTTTCAACCGCGACGCGCATATCACACGCCTAGAAGGCATCATCGTCAAAGCGTGGAGGAAACGTACGCCGTAATAAGCGGATAAACACAAGGGCGCCCATGCATTATATCGTTATCTGATATAATATATCTGAGTTACCAAAAAGAAACGTCAAAAACGAACTAAGTAGAAAAAGGCAAACACATTTCAGCTTGGGGAATATACTCTTTATTAAAAAAAAAACAAAAAAAAACTATTTTTGCTTGTACAAATAAACCAAATGAAAACAGGGTTCTACCCAAACATTGTAGTCGTCCATGAATAGCTGGCGAATGGCCGCAGTAAAGACACCAGCCAAATTTAAAGCCCTTTCCTTGACTTGCATTCAGCTCCGTCTCGCGCAGAAATTCGGGGCACTAAAAGGCTCTGGGGGCACTCGCACTCGTTGTCTTTGCAGCGACCTCGCGGCACTCCACGCACGTCTAGTGCTGTAAACATTGCACACTGTTCCCGAAATCACACGCTGTCTCCCGCTAAGCCTCGCCAGTCGCAGTCAAAGTCAAGCTGGTCCAGCCACAAACAAAGCGTGTCGAGAACTGACTGAGCGAGCCAGTGAGCCACGGAAACAGCGCAACGACTTTCTCGCTTTTCCCGCCAAAAAGAGGACGCATGCGCCCTCTGTGCTTCCAGAAACAAAGTTCACATCAACAAGAAATCAACAAAGAAGCACGAGCAGGGGCATCTTCGGGAGGGTCAATCCAATCGGATATATATTAGCGTGACGATGAAATGAGGCGCACGTGTGTTTTCGAAAATCTAAGCGTGTGTTTTGCGGTCGTCACGCTGACGTTGTTAGTCCCGGCCGAAAAAAAGGCCGAGCGGGATTCCTCGGGTCACTCTAACGCTTAGACAAAGAAAACAAACGCTTATTCTTGATCACGTGGTGCTTAACACGTCATTCCCGTCGTATTGATGGCGGTTCCACGCTTGAAACTCGCAGTTAGCGTGAGGTTCAGCGTGATAGTTTTTAGAGTGTAGCGGCGCGAGGCCCCAGCAAAGCAAAAGCGTCGCTCGTGACCGCTGGGCCGATTCTCCAGTGACGAAGTCGGGAAACTGTTTCCATGCATCGCCTGGTTAAGCGACAAGCCGTAGTAAAGAGGCAGTGATGAAGCGGCCGTGGTGATTTATTATTGGTTCGAAGCGTAGGCAACGCGGGCTGCATGCGGGAGGGCGGACGCAGGTGGAACTTTCCAGATGCCCTAAATGGCACGTGCGAGCGGTGACTAAACAGGAAATAGGGATGCTTTGTGGTCTGGAGTAGAGGTGGTTAGAGAATTACAGCTGTACATGTTCAGTGTATCATAACATGGTCTGTGTTACGTGGACGATAGCTTACATTGCCCCAAACTCGCAGCTCAATTCCTTTTATTCCAGATTGCAGACATTTACGGGCCAAGGGACGAAAATGACGCGGTGTCGTAACGATATTTTGCACAAAAGCGAATGGCGCAAAATATATTGAACCTCCAAATAAGCACATCATTGGAACGCTCAAAATTGAGTGATGATTTGTCGAAAGTCCGGTCATGGCTGGTTACATGGTGGTTAGTGTAAGAAATATCTTAGTGTAAGAAATGTTCACATTGCTTACACTAAGCATTTAATAATAATAACTAACATGCATTCGTTACAAAGAGGATAGTGACATGCATTGATTGTACTTTTGCTCGCTACACTAATTGGTAGGAGAAGGCCAGTGTGGCCTATGATTACAGCATCGGTTGTAACTATCATTGGTTTATTACAAGCAAAACTACCGCCGAGGTTCGTTTTAAGCAATGGGTTAGCCCAGACATCTTAATCTAGGCGGAGGAGAGCGTTGCACATTTCTTAAAGGTTTCCAGGGGGGGGGGGGGGGGGGGGGTAGGTTTAACATAAGGTTGTGTACTATGCGTAGGAAATAAACCCTTCTCAGAAGTACGCGCCGTCTCGTAGCTGCTGGGCCAATTATCTGGGTTCGCCATTGTTTGGGTAGATGCTTCAAACATATATGCGACACGAGAGTTGCTCGAGCGTTCATCGTGAACTCGGCCTAGCTCGTATCGAAAACGTGTACTGCCCGAACGTTAACGTCGAAAGTTAACGTTCGGCAAAGGCTCAGATCCAATCACACACTTCGTGCACAAGAAACGGCAACAGCCAATGATACTTGATCGACTTTTGAAGACGATCCATTCTACGGGTGTGCCTGACTCAACCTGGGGTATACGTGTTAGGGAGTGGGTGTTATAAAATGCTGGCTCGTATACATAGCCATCGCTCAGGTTCATCACGCCCGCTTATTTTTGTGCCAGGCACTGCACTTCTTCTACGGCATCGGAGCCTTCGTGAGTCCCATGATCGCCCAGCCGTTCCTGCTCAACGAGGACTGCTCGCTCTTCATCGACAACTCTTCCGAGTCGCTCCTGGACGAAGCGGACATGCTCTCCGGGGGCGCCCTGCCGGCCTCGTCGCTCGCCGAGGCGCAGCAGAAGACTCACATCGACTACGCCTTCTGGATCATGGCCCTCCTCATGGTCAGTGTGCGCGGGCCCATGACGGCTGGGCGTTCCGGAGCTCAGTCAATACCACCTGGAAGACGAGACGTGCGCAACGCTGCAGACGCGTGTGTCTGGGTTTCGCCGCGTGCTACGCGGAACGCAAGTTCGTCTGCTTCTTTTGCACTGGGGTTGTGGTGATGTCGAGACGCCGAGCTCTGATTGGCCCCGATTGGAAGGATACGGGGTAGACCTCAAAGCAAGCTGATTTGCGGTCTACCCTTTATCCTTCAATCAGAGCTCGGCGTTCTACAACCCCTGTGCAAAAGAAGCAGACGAGCTTGCGCTCCGCATATATGGTCGCGCTTGTTGTGAGGAGCCGAAAGACGCGCTATCGGTTTTACTGAGACGGAAGAACACAGGATCATCCGATGGGCTAATTGGCTGAGAATTGTAACATATATATATATAGCAGAAAGGACGAGGACAAGTAGAAGAAATGTCCCTTTTCTACTTGTCCTCCTCTTTCCGCTATATATATGTTACAATCACAGAAGTATAGACGCACGCGAGGCATTGTCTTCTAGGTAGCAGTGGGCCAGCCAGTCCACGACTGGAATAGCTCAAGAAAGACTAAGATATCATCCACCTTAGGCTTTAGTTTATCAGTCCCGTCGTCGGTAATGAATCGTGCCGTTTAACTTGAACTGGAAGAAATTATACGCAGGGGCGGACTTGAAGATGTGATCTTCCTGTCCGTTTTTGTGTGCAGATTTGAATCACTTCGAGGTAACTGCCATCAGCGTTCTCAGTCTATATATATACTATCGTACTGATTTAGTCACTGAGGCATGCGGGGCGTGGTGAGACTCGGCCATCTTAATATTGCTCCGGAATAAATGATATTACCTCATTAGTCAGTAAGAACGGCGAGGAAAAACTAAACAACACAAGAAGAGTAGACGTAGGCCACGCGCCACGTTTCTTAATCGAGGGAGTACAGCTAGTCGGGAAGGCGAATGTTTTCACCGTTTATCTTATGTGTATGGAATTTGCAGAACGTATTCATAGCTGGGGAAGAAAGAAATGACACGCAAAGTTTTAATCTTATAGGTTTCTCCATCAAAGATGTATAAAAAATACATAAAATAAACACTGCCCCTGTTCATTTGTTGAAACATGCAGTATAACACCCGTGTCAAACGGCTATGAAAAGAAATTACAAAAATTAGACCCTTTTTAGTAAAAAACAAAAATTTCAAAAAAGTATTTTTGCATGTTTTAAACAAAAAAATACTGCAGCTTTTCCTAAAATAAATAAATAAATAAAACACGAAAATGCAGAAAGTATGCTTATAGCCGTGTTCCTTAGAAAGTTGCAGTACAGAGATTTCTAAAACGGTCTAAACATATCATTTCTTAATTATTATAAACGGATAGTTTTCTTGAACCGACATTTGATGCCAAAAGGTGGAACTGAGCTAAGCGCGTTTGAAATTTAGGAAAACTGCAGTTTATACGGTGCTGCCAAGTCAAAAGTATATTATTAAGAAAAAAAAAAAAAACCTTTAGTTGCAGGAGTGAAACTTTCTGGCAGCATCCATCAGCATATTTGAAAGCTGATAAGATCACTTACCAAAAGTATGAGTAAAATTTAGATTTTAAGGTCCACCTTTAAGCCAGCTTACGGTGTCCGTGTAGATCCACCCAACATAAGTTGCACAGTGGTTGAGCCATAGCTCTTCATGTGCAGTTTAGTGACATCGTATGTATGTATCTGTTGTACGGTATCTGTGGTACAACGATCAGATTGACGTCTTTTTTTTTTAGGTACCGGTGGTAGTGCTGGCGCTCTCACTCGTTTGGAAGCAGTGGTACCGAAGACGCCTCGAGGCCCAGGGCACTTCCAAGCAGGCCTGGTACGAGAACGTGGACGACCCCACAGGTTAGTCGCAGACATGCATGACACGTTGCTGAAATAAACTAACGATACTTTGTTTCAGCTTAAGTCCACACGCAACCGACGCTATGAGCTAATGCAACCAATCTTGCAGCGTCAAAAAAGTGCAAGTCACTGAGCCTCTTCTGTTTATGATGGGTCTGACTGGTTTCATTAGCTCGTAGCGGCGGTTGCGTCTGGACTTTTTATTTATTGATTTTAACCCCAAAGGCTCTTTCGGGCACTACATAAGGGGGACGTGATACAAAGATTAGCACAACTGAACCAAGTGGCAACAAAAAGAGAGAAAGATAAAAAAAATAAAGGTACAAAGCATAAATTGAAGGTTCAAAGCATTTGGCGCAATTCTGGCCTGCAAACATAAGATATAAAAAAAAAGATGGGGAACAATACATATATGTAGATCAGAAGCAAGAGACCGACAACAACAAATACCGTTTCTCGTTACCCACTCGGAAAAGTAACCTAAGCACGTTAGTCGTTAATGCGATTTCAAAGGGAATGTTGTTACCTAAGCTTGAAAGCAACGGGCTATTTTCTCGTTACTTTGAATGTGTCATATTTATGAGGAAGTAGCCGCTTCCACTGTTCGTCGTCTTTAATAATTCCTTCCTTTTAACGCGTTCATTTGAGAATAGCTGTTTCTATGCTGACGTGCCTTGTGCGCATCTTTTTATGAATTACAGGCGCGAGCAGGGGTGAGAACTAGGTTCGGTACAATTGTGCTGTGCACGTTCCCCTCCAGAAGTAACTAAACATCGTTACTTGTTACTTCACCAAAAAGTAACGAAAACACGTCATTCGTTCCATCTTTTAGAGAGTAACTAGGTCGTTACTTTGTTACCACAAAAGTAACTGGGTACAAGCAACAGGTTACCTACAAGTCCGGTTAGTCGGCTCTGTTTAGAGTGAAGATAATTCCGTCCCAATCTTGTCAGCGGAGATGCTGTCGCGCCTGCCTCAGCCCCCTAACTTACATCGAAACCTTCCAGTTTCTTGACCCGATATTCAATCTATCTGAAATGGGAGGCTTGCTCAAACTATACGCTTTTAAAATACGCTTGTACTATTTGAGCGTGTTGGTGCTTTTAAACCTTTAGAAAGTTGAGACACATAAGGGACGGTACAGACAGGACTATCTTTCAACTTCAACAAGTTGAAAGTTTGTCCTGTCTGTATCGTACCTTATTATCTGTCTCCACTTTCAAAATTTTTAAAATACGCACATTATTTTTCCGGGCAATTTGACTAATTTCGCCGGTACTCTTCTTATTTTTTACTTTATTATTATTCTTACTATTATTTGTTGTTATGCCGCTTACCAAAGATGTTAGCTCACTTTTTAAAAGTACCGCGATCAACGCGTGCTGCGGAGTGTTCGAGTTTCCTACCCTACCCAGCTCTTGAATCGTGCCACCATCTGGTGGGCGCTCGCTCAAACTGCAAGCGTTTACAGCGTTCCCTAATAGATGGCGTTGGTGCTATCTAAGCGTGTTTCTGGTGTTTCCTCGTGAGGGGAGGCGTTGGGAGCCGGGGGTAGAGGTATATTCGAGGAGCATATAAACTGACGACAGTCTATCCCATAAAAATGAGAATAAACACATATATCTTGTAGACAACCCGAGAAGACATGTCTGATAAAAAGACAAACAAGCGAAATTATGGCTGTTTTTACATTCTTATGCCTGTCACTTAGCTTTACCTTTGTACGATATGCTTATATGTTAAAATTTGTGTATCGTTTATTATCTTCCAGGGTGTTCTACTTTCACCCCCGCGACCATCAGATGCTGGCACGGGGGTGACTTCAATATAGATATGATCCCTTTCTTTCCACATCAATTTGACTTCATGTCCCTATATGTCATAGGGATTACTTAATGTAATTTCACAACCTACTCGTATAACAAACACTACTGCACGAGGCTTTGCTGGATCTATTTTTAACGAATGCTTCCACGACGGGAATATTTTCTGGTGTGATCGGGGAAACTATTAGCGGTTGTCCAGCGTGTCAGCAGATGAGGCGTTTAATTGTTTTCTTGAAAAGTCGAGCATCCTGTACAACCGCTGATTTCCCTACCAAAGATCACGTATTCTCCGTAAGTCTCGCAAACCACGCCAAAGATACGAAAAATGATAGATGCAAAAATGCTTTATATCAGCGATTTGTGCGGACTAGAGATGTAAACATCTCAGCTAAATTTAAAAAGAACAACGACAACAACAAAGAAATCAGTTGACGAAGACATTAAGACATGCTAATCTTTTGTATTTTAATATTACGTTTCTAGGTAATAAAATGGCTGATGTTACGTAGAAGAAATCGAATAGATTATTCAAACGTGGGGCGCATGAAGAGAAAATTACTACAATTAAAATTGACGGTACTAAGGTGCATGGGGAAGCTTTAGCAGAAAAATTTAATGACTATTTTATTAAACCTGTTCAAGGTGTGCACTCTTCGAATGCTTCCAGGTGTGTGTTTGGTGTTTCTGACAGTTTTTTGTCCCACTGACGAGGATGAGGTATTTTCGGTTTTTAATAACCTAAACATAATGGGAGTCTCGATGTATACGATATTCAGATTAAACCAATCAAGCAAGTATTACGAACGATTGTTCTACTATTAACCCACATTTTCAACATTGCAGTAAAGCACGGAACATTCCCTAAGAAAATGCAAGTTGCAAAAGCGACCGAGCTATATAAGGCGTGAGATAAAAATGGTTTGGGTAATTATAGACCTAATTCCCGTTCTACCTGTATTCTCGAAAGCATTAGAAAAAAAAAAATTATGCATCAAAGGTTATATCAGATCAGATTTTATTTCCTGAAAGATATCCCAATTGGGATACATTACATGAAGTGAGGAATAAATAAAACATTCAAGGCTTAAAATTAAAAGGTAAACCTCTTTCAGTGAAAGTTTCGAATCATGACACCCTGTCAATGTGGATTTAGGAAAGGTCGATCAATGGAACTTGCACTGTAAAAGCAAAAGGAAATAAGTTTTATGCGATATCGAACAGAAACTGATAACACTTGGACTTTTCATCGATTTCTCAAAAGCATTTGACTGCATCAATCATTACACATAATTAAAAATAAAACAAAAAACTGTATCTTTATAGTGTTCGCGGAGTTGCTTTAAAGTTGATCAAAAGTTATCTGCATGCCCGTTACCAGTGTGAACAAATAAATAAACTCGATCTAATCTTAGGCCGATAACAGCTGGTGTGCCGACAAGACAGTATATTGGGGCCTCTTCTTTTTAATTCATATATATTTGATCTTGTAAATATTGAGGATAGTATAAGCTATAATATCTACATATATGATGCGAGTATATTTTTTTCGGGAGTTGAAACGAATAACATTATGTGCGACGCGAATAGTTTTCTGACTAAGCTCGGTGCATGGGCGATTTCAAAATCATTGCAGGTAAATGTGGGTAAAACTAAGGCAGTCTTATTTAGATCTCGAAATAAACATTGCTATTATACGAATATGCCTTCTCTTGGTACGTGTGCCATTGATATAGTCGATAACGTAAAAGTTCTAGGGGCAATCTTTAGCCAGCACATGGCTTGGGACGAAGTGGTTCAACATGCGTGTAAGGAACTTTCTACGGCAGTCCGTATCATGTACAAATATAGATACATAATACCCAGTTAGGTTCTGAAACTCATTTACAACTCTCTTTTTTACGCGCAATTTAGTTATTACTTTTTAGTGTGGGGTAATACAACCTCAACAAATATCAAACAAATGCATATCCTCCTAAAAAAAGTCATTCGTATTATATGTCATGCAGCCCTTGATAGTCACACTAGACCACTCTTTAATAAACTCAATATCGTACAAATTCCTAATTATTATAGTTATATATTAGATCTTACATATAAAAAAAAAAGTCTTTCAATTACAATGATAATCTGCTCCTATCGATTTCCAACCTTTTGTTTAGGGGAATGGTTCACAACACTCGCTATATGGATACTTGGTTAGCGCCGCACTCCGGAACATGTTAAAGGGTAACTGCAAAGAAAAAAAAGTATTTTTTTTTTAACAGCTTAATTGGGACAAGCATGTCAAAAAACAATTTTTCCGCGAAAAAAAATTTTTCACAGCAATATTTATTGCGTGAGACCGATTTTAGTTTGCGGCTAGTTCGTCTGTTTTAAATCGCGCGCCACGAAGTTGGGATTTCTTGGCGTCACAATCCCAATCGGCTGCTATACTTCTCATTGGCTAAGAGTTTGATTGACAGCTTAGATTTTGGTTGTTAAACCTTTGTTATATGTTGAAATTTCCTTTTGAGCGGCATATTTTTACGTTTAAAGAATAACCCATGTGAGGAAAGTTACTATTCTTTACAAAAGGTTTACAAAACGAGCACTTCTGTTTGAATTCATACCATAACAAACAAAAGCTTCGCCATTCTTTCATGGCCGCCGAAGTCTCTGCTCCCGCCTGTCTTGCCTACGGAGCGGAAACATGTTGGCACCCTAGTCTTGCCTACCTCGACTAGTCGTTTCGCCGAAGTGATCAGTGTTTCGTGCTGACCCAGGTGCTTGAGTGAGACTTCTTGAATGAAGTAGTGTGTGTTTAGCAGCTGTCGCAAGTGTTAGTGATAGGAAGCGACGCGGGGTTTTGGCTTTCATAGCGCGGTTCTTTCGTGTTCCTCTTTGCTTGCTTAGCGTGCTTTTTTTTTTTTTTGCTTGCTTGCTTGCGCGTGCAAATGCCAACTTTTCAGAGATGTCAGATGAGTGATCCCGACAGCGAGCCTTCCAGCAGCCATGTCGCCCCGAAAGGAATGCTATTTGGCTGGAGGCAGTGAAGCGTTAGCGTCGACAAACGTGCCCAGTTACGTTCTCGTCATATCGCTCCGGAGGCCGTCGAGATTCGCACTGGGTGCATCGAACATCGGCGACTAGACACACAAAAATAAAAAAAAAAGCACTGTGTTCACTACTTACAAAATGGTCTCAGTTCATGCATCTGTGGGCAGGTACGAAAGTTTGCCCAAATTTATTCACACCGCACGATGAGCGCAACACGTCGCTGTGCAAACGCAGTTCAACAACACGAAGCATAAAAACGGCAGATTTAGGACAATTCGGAGTTCATTGTTCCAATTAAAACGACGTAATTTTGTTGAAAACGCCCGCAGCTTTTTACTCACGGTATGCGTCGGGAATCTTCCACATTTTGAAACAGAACGAAGGAAGATTTACCTTTAAAAAGGCTCGCTGCGTCCTCCCGGACCAGTTTGACTGGATCAGCTGACGACGACGAGACTGTCGTCGTCTACTTCGAAGTCGGTGTCCACTTCGAAGCGCCGCACCACGCACACCACGAACGTTTCAGTTCTTTGTCGCATCGTCGTATTGCTTGGTATTGCACCAAAGAGAACGAGATCGCCGAAGTCAACGCAGCGCTGTCGTGACCTTGGCTTGTGGTTGCGCACTCGTGGACCCTGTGACTCCCTTCGCTTTCAAAGCCCACACGACGATTACGAATGATACTTTCCGTCTTCCGCGAACATCACAGGGGCACCTTTCCGGTCACGTCTTCGCTATGAGCTCGCAGACCGCTCAGCCCGGCGCAGCCAGCGCAGCTTTGGATTTGGATTTGGATATGCGGCTAACCCCTTTGTAACGGGGGATCCCAGCGTACTGGATCTAGCCAAATTTATCTGTTATTTTCTTCTTGGTTTTTCTTCCACCAGTGGTCCAATCTTCTTTTTGTCCATTCTACCACCGGTATGGGCCGCGGGCCCCTGCCCCCCGAGCTGTCGGCACCGTCGTCGCCTCTGTCGCCGCTATGGTCGCTGCCCTCCTCGTCGATTTCCCGGAAGCCCAACGCCACCGCCATGTCTCCGCCGCGCGGCACCTCCGGCTGCAGGCCCGTGCACTCCAGTATGATGTGCTGCAGCGTTTCTTCAGCCCCCTGTGTGCACAGGGTGCATCGCACATCGGTGTCAGTTTACTTGGCTCGAAGCACGCGCGTTCGCAGCATGCCTCCTCGGGCGTCGAAGAGAAGTCCACTGCCCCTACCGTTTTCCATGAAATCCACCTTCCTCACTTCCCGTTTTTCCCTGGCGTACAGGGCAAGTGCCGGCTTCTGTCCTGCCTTCTCCGCCCACCGTTGTGTCTCGGTCTTGGTGACTCTCGTGCGGATGTTTTCCAGTTGTTGCTCTGGGGTCGGGTAGAGGAGAAAGCTGTTTATCCGGTACCGGAGGGCCAGCTGGCGTGTCCGTCGCACCCACCTAGTCGAGAGGCTCTTGAGGTGGATGTACTTGAACGCCTGCCTTGCCCACCGCCCTTCTTGCATTTGGCAGAGGCGTCGTTCGAAGCCCAGCTTGGCCCGGGCCTCACTGGCATCGAAGCTGGACCACCCCATGTCCCCTGCACTGCCTCGTTAGGTGTTCCTCGGCTGGCTCCCAGTGCCGCCCGTCTCACTTCCCTCTGGCGCACCTCTAGGCACTCACGCGTGCGGGACGACAGATACAAGATTCATTTCCAAAAGTAAGGCCCGGCACTGCCACCATCTTCCACACCGCTCGGAAGATCTCAAAGCGGTTGTAACCCCAGAGGGCTCTGGCAGTCGATATCCCCTTGGACCTCCTGCTCTTAGCCTGGAGCCTGGTCTCATGGTCTTTGAGGTAGTTGTGTCCCTCCTGGATGTGGATTCCCAGGTACTTGTATTGTGATACCCACAGTACTTGTTCCCCCTGGATTTTCAGGTCATCTGCCTCGGTGTCTCCTCTGTCCCCGAAGCCCATCAATGCCGACTTATTAGCACTGAAACTCAGCCCCAATGCCGCCCCCATTGCATTGCACTCGTTCATAAGGGCCTGCAGGCCCTCCAGGGAGTCTGCCATCAGGACGATATCGTCGGCATAGGGTTTAACGTGCGTTGTTGCCAGATCTGACCGGAAGTCGAGACGCTGCGTCAGGAGAGTGCGGGGCGGGGCGTACTTCTCCTCCGCGGGGGTCGAAAGAGCTGGAGTTTCAAATGTGAAGAGGTTCTGACTCCGACTAAATTACGTCCTTTGGCGTAAATATTGCTAAAAAAAATTATTTTTTTCGCGGAACATTTGTTTTGTGACATGCTTGTCCCAATTAGGCTGTTTAAAAAAAAACATTTTTTTCTTTGCAGTTACCCTTTAAGGTGATCAAATGCTAAAATATACACTTCGCCGTCTTTTAAATTGTTGTAGTGAACTGAATATAAACATTCTATGCGAGAGTGTGAAAAATGTCTGGCAACATAAAGAATAAAACGAACTCGGGACGAGGGATGACGAACATTTCTGTTGCCAGTCAATGTTACCAACACGCTCTTCAGTTAATGTGTGCAAATTGTGCGATCTGTTTGTGTTTATGATATTTTTATAGATTTTTGATAGACTTAAGTTGTAAATTGATTGTATATTTTTTCTATATTGAGGTCCTTCCTGAGTTGCAAACTTTGCATTTTTTTTTTTCTGCTGCTGGGGGGGAGGCGGAGGCTTATCAAGCAACAATAGTTGATTTTTCTTCAACCTTCCCTCTCCAAATTGGAGAAAAATAGAGTTTGAGTTTGAGTTTGATAAAAAAATCAACAAAAATTTTGAACATTCGAAAGAATTAATGTTATTTTGCATACAAAACACAAAAAGACACACACACACACACGCACGCACGCACGCACGCACACACACACGCACACGCGCGCACACACGCACGCACAAACACGCACACACACACACACACACACACACACACACACACACACACACACACACACACACACACACACACACACACACACACACACACACACACACACACACACACACACACACACATATGCAGGGTGTTTTTTTTTAAGCTTAACAGATTTGTTTAAAAAAAGCCGTGAAAGTTACACTTATGCCGTTTGTGGAGGTGAGTTATACGGCAAGGGGGACATTATCTGGGTGGCTAATCTTTGCGATAAGTCGGCAAATTAATTAAAATGAGTTAATTAACTTTTTAATTAGTGAAAATAGCCGTATGGTTCCAATTAGAAACTTGTTCATCGTCGTCGAAAACCGCTGAATCAGTAATTTTCAGAAGGACTTTGAGCACGTGAGAAACGTAGTATTGCAATAAAGCTACCACTCGTGGAGCAGGTACAAGGCTAGCGGTTGCGGAACGCGGATGATTGGATTAGGGAGTTTTCGTAGATCGTTTCCGCAGTCCCGCAACGCTCTCCGCAACTCGCTACGGAACCCGGAACTCTACAGTCAAGGCCATCGGCGCGCAGGCGCAGTAGCGGCTTCTTCGTTGCGGGGCGAAAGGCTTAGCGGAGGGGGAAACGCGGTCTACGAAAACTGCCCATTATCTTCCGCGTTCCGCAACCGCTAGCCTTGTACCTGCTCCACGAGTGGTAACTTTAGTGCACTACTACGCTTCTCACGCGCTCGAAGTTCTTCTGAAAATGACTAATTTAGTGGTTTTCGATGACGCTCAGCAAGTTTCTAATTGGAACCATATGTCTATTTTCATTAATTAAAAGGTTAATTAACGAATTTAAATTAATTATCCAACCGATCGTTACGATTAGCCCCTCTATACTATGTCCCCCTGGCCGTCTAACTCACCTGCACAAACCGCATAAGTGTAACTTTCACGGCTTCTTTAAAACAAATCTGTTAAGCTTTAAAAAAAAAAAAAAAACCTGTATATAAACGGAGTCTATAACAGAGGTTGTTACTATCAAGATTTGATTTGGCGACGTAGAGGTCCTGTTAATTAATGTAGATGCTATTACAATAACCGCACAAGATGCAGCCGCAATGTTTTCACTATTCCGTGGAAAGAAATTACTGCATCTGACGCTGTTGAGAATTGTGTGGTTAAGGAAACCAAGGTTATTGTTCTCAGCCAGCCTCTCACGTGGGCACTTGGCAGAAAGACGTACGCCTGGCATCACTACTTTCAGTGCTTCTCCGCACACGCCTAGTGTACTGCCGCGAAGCTGCAAAGCGAAACGCACGTGCTTGTGAATGCTCCCTCCCTTGCTCTGAAAGGACGAGGGCCAAGGGGGGGGGGGGCGCACTATTTTGCAATTTTGGGACAAAAAGCAACACAAACAGCAGTGACGTTTCACGTTGCAAAGCAGCCGGCTGCCCCAACGACACCCCAGAGATTTGCTAGAGAAATACTGTTTTTTGTAAGCTCACCGTTTTGCCATCTTTTACTTTCATTTCCATGTACGACTACTTTGGTCCCACACCCGATGTTATAAGAAGATTTAAAGCACGAACGTACTGGCAGTTTTCAATAGAACAAGTGCAAGCATACCGTCCTTCCCCTGTCGCACAATTCACAAGTCTCAACAGGAATAAAAAGTATGTCCTCATACGACAATTTTTGCTTTCCTAGCAATTTTTATAGCAGCATTATGAAAAACAAATTATTGTATTTTGAAGGTATCGTTTGACAGCTATAGAAGCCCGAATGCATAGCTTTATCTTTAAGAACTGCTCCTGGTGATCAAGAGATCGTGCAGCCGAGGTACCTCCTTGAGCAAAAAAACTCGCACATGTAGGTAATTTGTAGTATTACCATTCCCCTGGATTTACATGAGAAATGACTGAGAAGTGAATATTAGGAAGTAATACTGTGTCCAGAAAAGAAAAAAACAGAATCGTACAACATGTGGGAACACATTATATGAGCAGAGCTCCTTTTCGAGCGGCAATGAATCGACGACTTGTTTATGATGCATTGCCGCTCGAGGCATGGGAGCTCGCAGTAGCGGGATGATTGCCGGCCACGTCCCAGAGAGTCGCGGGCCGCGTGTCTGAAACCCCTGTGCTAGAGGATTGAATGCCGCGTCGCTCCACGCTACAAGATGTGCATTGCACGACACTATTAAAGCGAACACGACATCGGCGGCTTGTTGCTATTTACTTGAAACGGCATAGGTCCTTTAAAACATTTAGTCTGATAACTTTGACCCCTATCATCATCTCAGTGAGTGGCATCTGTGCCAAACTAATTGCGGCTATCTTGAGGACGATGAGGGAAGAAGCTAGAGATACTACCAAGCTGAGAATATACGAGGACTGGAAGTTCGAGGTCTTAGAACGACACGACGCACCAATGAGACACAACCGCTGCGTAAGCGTTTATTTCGCAGTAGGGTCCAATCAATTTATTTCACAAGTTTGGCGTTATAAAGCCTTTTTGATAGCGAAAGTTTAATCAAGGAACTTGTGGGTCACCGCTGTGTACTGGTTAGTAAGTGGATCGAAGAGTCAATTCTCATCTGCCATTGACGTGTGAGAGTGGCCAAGCCCGATGAAATACTGTTTCATGACCGACATTAGTTTGTCGAAAGTGAAACTGCTTTTTGAGCTACTGGATGGCATTGAATTTTGAAAATGGTGTCGAGAGTGAAAAGTTACCGCCTTGAGAATAGTGTCCTAACGTACCACTTTCCACCATTCTAGTAGTTTTGGTGAAAGTCTTTTGATATTAAGAAAATGAAATCGATATACCGTTGATTGCTTGTTCGCATTGACAATGTCGCGCTCTGGACACGGTACTATCAGAGCTGTGATGCTCTCGAGCCTAACTTTCTTGAATGCCTTTCATGGCTCATTCGTATTTTTCTGCGCAGTCCCCGCCATACCAGACAAGACAGGCAAGGCCACAAGCCCTTCCCAGATTATCCTGATTGCCTTGCTCACCGCCGCAATGATGTTTCTTTATGACGGTCTTCAGGTAAATAGTTCTTCTCTTTACGCTTTTTTTTTAAATTTTCAGTTGAACAGCTTTCTCTCCATCTTTCTTTACATTGATCTCATCACTTTCCGGTTATGTGCCTGACTCTTGACGCTGAACATGATAAACAAACGTTTAACAGACTCCGGGATTGTGGTTGCATTCATGAGTCCCATTTTTTCGAGTCCGAGTAGAATAGTGCTGGATTAAGTTTTCAATATATGATAGAACTGCAATACTTTATTTGATAGGAGAATGATATAATAGCACTAAGGGTGTCAACTATGGTGAAACACTAGGCCTGAGACGCTAGGCCTAAGATGCTATGCCTAAGACGCTCGGTCTAAGATGCCAAGCCTAAGTCATCACGACTCTCCCAGAGTTGAAAGTCGAGAGAGTAAGCAGCATACATGACTGCTCGGAGCTTTAATGCATCAAGCACAAGTGGCGCTGTAGGCACTGTTGGTGAGCAGCATGAGAAGAGGCGGGTGTGATCGAGCGGACATGAATAATAAATTGAAACCAAGGAAGTTGGAAGATGCACGATGCACTCGAAAACCTAAAAACCCGAGGATCAAGAAAAAAAAAAAAAAAAAGTTACATTAGCCGGATAAATATTTGCCTTTCACATTTTGTAATTTTTACACTCCTGCGACTTGCCAAAGATATGGTCAGAAACGTAGAAGTTTTAATTTTGATTGAGGCTTCGTTGGCACTCAACGAATGTAGAAAATTAAAAACTAAATTGCGGTGGGGCTGTCGTCACTGAATAGTATCGTATCCCAGGTAGCACTCCAGGGCAACGCCTCAGTTGGCACAAGTTACCTAGGGGCCTCATGTGCCTAGAAACTGATGGAGAGGAGGAGATGAGAGCTTGCGGGGACGTCAAAACGCCGTTAGCTGCCTTTGTCCCAACTGCACTCGTTTGAATGCGGGAGCCAAGCACCGGAGGCCGGCGTTCTGCGTTCGAACGCATTGGACGAGTGCAGTGGAGACAGGCAGCTGGCTTTAGACCTACCCACCTATCATTCGAACCATAGTTCGACGTTCTGACGTCCCCGCGTTCTCTAAGGCGTTAGTTAGCACCAGAGTACTTTTTTGGCGTTTCTAAGTGTTTTCTCTGGCTCGTCAAATAACGGCCAAAGTGTCAGACTTGAGCCACAGACGACGAAAAACCGAAGGACCAACAGCGAAGCCTATGGCCCGTTCACAACCGAGTAGGATCGACGGAGACAAGACCGGTTTTTAAAGGCCGTTCACACACTTGCGACCTCTTAGAGCCGGGTGCCTTGGAACCTCTTAAAGGGGCACTGACAACCCAAAGGTCGTATTTTTTTTATTGTCTAAAACGATGCAACTTGTAGTCATAGACGCGCAAAAAAAAACCGCATCGCGAAAAAAAATTTTCCCGCGCGCGCGCGCGCGCCTTTTTAGTTTTGGCATTTGTATTTCCCGCGCTCACCTCCTCGCTTCTTTTGATCGGTGACGTCAAAAATCAGGAAATTTAGAAGCTTTGTAGGTGAAATTTCTATAACATTTAATAACGGCAATCGTAAAAGATGTTTTTTAACGCAATTGCGAACGCCCTACGGCCCCTCTTTTTGAAATACCAAAATTCAGAGTTCGATGTGATGTTGCTTCCTAGATTTGTACCCTCCCTCGGAAAACTTGGCAGCGCCCGTTGGCGAGTCGGAGAAAAACCGGTTTTTTCCCGCCGGCGCCTTTCTATCCCTCACCTCCTCCTCGGTTGGGGTCGCCGTGACAACGGCGGAGGTCCGAAAGAAAGTCGAGTAACAGGAGACCGCAAAATTTGACTCACTGCACTGGCGCGGATCGCGCGGGAACTTCAAATTAGGCATTTGGAAATTGTTTTTTTAATTCACAAATACTGAATTTTAAAGTTTCAAATGTTGAGGGTAATGTCCCGGCATCGTTTTCAATCGTTTCGGATAATAAAAAAAAATGATTTTGGTGTGTCAGTGCCACTTTAATGTCTCTTGAGACGAGAGGACACACTAACGCCATCTATTGGGTAGCAGTGTAAACTTGGCGGTCCGTCATATTTTCTATTTTTCTCACTCATTATGCTTTCTTTTTTGGGTCGAAAAACTTTTGTCAACGTTATGAACGAGTCTTTCTTTTAGGTATTACGCACATTTGACCTCGGGAATCCCGCAAAACCTTCGCTCTTCTGAAATGCAGTTCCAGGGTCACCGCATAGATGGCGCCAGCGTGCCAGTGTGGTCTCTCGTCCTGAGGAATTTTAAGAGGTTTCAACAGGTCTCGTCTCTCTCGGTCGTACTCGGTTGCAAGTGTGTGAACGGGCTTTAAAGCGCCGTTCACACTCTTGCGACCGAGTACGACCGAGAGCGACCAGACCGGTTTTTAAGCCTCTTGAGACCTCTTAGGACCAGCTCCGCTGCAGCGCATCCGGTCCTAAGAGGTCGCAATAGGCTTAACAACCGGTCTGGTCTCTCTCGGTCGTACTCCGTTGCAAGAGTGTGAACAGGCCTTAAGCCTCTTGCGACGGTTTAGGACCAGATGTGCTGCTGCGGAGCTGGTCTTAAGCCGTCGCAAGAGGCGTAAAAACCGGTCTTTTTTTACTCGCTTCTACTCGGTTGCAAGTGTGTGAACGATACTTAACTCCGTCATTGCTACCGCCATTGCAACGCGGTAGCAATGGCGGTCGTAAACGGCTTAAAACCCCGTTTTGTTGGACTCGGTCGTAGTCGGTTGCAACAGCGTGAACCAGCCTTGACCCTGTCGCTTTTTTGTTGTTGTTGTTGATAATTTAGGTCTAAAGTCCTAACGTTGCCACATGAGAACCGAGAAAGAGAAGCCTAACTCTGACATTTACTTGGCGATTTTGACCCAAAGCTGCCAGATGGCAGCCTCACTAGGAGCAGTGAAGCCTAACTTTGGATTAGGCCAAGAAACCCGGACTCTAGCTAAAGAAGGCCAAGTTTGCATCTACCTTGGCTTCTTTTGGCACCTTAGGGCCCTATATTCCCAGGCCGGTAATAAAACTTTGACCCAAAGAACTGTGCTACCTGGGATAGTCTATAGCGCATATAACCTGCGTCGTTGTCAAGAGGTTATCTGATCTTTAAGATTTTTAATGCTAACACTGCCACCACTTTAATAATCTGGATCAGCAAAAAAAAAAAAAAAAGTCCTGAATAGTTCACAATTGCGTGCAGATTTTCGTTGTTCTTGCCTTCCCAAAATTTTAAATATGTTGTCTTTATTTTACAGGCTGCCTACGGGGGCTACATTTACTCGTACGCAGTGAAAGGGGACGCTCGCCTGCCCAGAGCAGACGCTGCCTACCTCAACGCCCTCTTTTGGGTGGGTCTTCGGTTATAACCTTTCCTTCCTCAAACCCAACTTTTTAAGACTTGTTCTGTGGTTACGGAGAATTATGCGTTACCTATGCTCTATCAATCAGAGAGTGATATTATATACAAATAAGAAACTATACGATGAACAGTCTATTATGGGAGATATAAAAAAGAAAAATGTTGGATAACTGCTGACTTTTGTACTCTGAATAAAATGCGTCAAAAACGTTGTTTCTTAAAAAACGACATATTTTTCTTTACAAGTTCGTCTTGATAGAATATTTATATCCCCATATGTAAGACACTTGAGCCCGTGTATTTTTGTTTACGTTAAAATAAAATGAATAAAATTCTTGAGAAAAGCACATGTTTTAGTAGAGTTTTAGATATGTTTAAATGTTGAGGTCAGCACGTTTTACATTATAGTAACATTGAATAGCATATTTGTTTAATGTATAGCACACACAAAAATTATGTTAGCACCTTTAGCGTCGAAGAGCTTGCCTAAATGGGATTTGTAGGCCGCTATTTTAAAGGTAATATCAAAGTAGGCTCATCGTTCAACTGCTTAACAGAGGTAAATTGCCTTAGTTTATTAAATAACATATTAATTTAGACAAAGTTCTAAACAAAAGCTAACGTTTTTTTTGTTTGTAAATATAGCGACTTTTTTAATTCACGAACTCGACATATTCAGCCACTTTCTATCTAATACCCTGCTGTTCGCGCCGTCGCTATATATCTCTGTAAATAGGAACTGGTAGTTGCAGTAAAACAATAGTACACCACTCATACCGATACATAAGCAATACATCGCGGTTTTTTCTTTTTCCTAGGGCATGTTTGCAATGGGACGACTGATTTCCATTGCCCTGGCTACAAAGTTGGCTCCCGCATTGATGCTTCTCTGCAATGTTGTGAGTGTTTTTTTACATGTTGTAGTCACACGCCACCAAAAAAAACCTCAATTACCCTTTTGGTTTCCGTTTCATCTGCAAAGTTCTTCGACAACAATTTCAGCCAGTGCCTGGCGGATAACTAAGGACAATATATTAGGTTTGTAACGTAAGACTAAGTGTTTCTCCGAGATTTGGATGGGGTGCAAAGTTGGGAGATAGATGTCACGAAAACTTGGTCACGGTAGTGATGTCACACAGATAACACCGGAGCGCCGACCGATTTGCATCGCGCCGCGCTCCCTGACGGCGCGCCGTGCCTGCTGCAGAGGACCGCGCAGTGCGCACGAGCGTCTTTTTAATGCGATAGCATCTTTTGGCTACCCCCCCCCCCCCCCGCCCCCTTTTCCCGGATTTCTTGGACTTTCTGGCCTCATAGTGAGTAGAGCATTTCCGCTCACATTCTCACACTCCTTCACATTCGCACACTCGTCGACGGACCTGACGTCCTTGACGTCATCCTAGAGGTCGTCCTATACGTGTCCTTAAGGTCGTCCTAGTGGTCGTCCTAGAGATCGTCGTAGTCTTTGACGTCATCTTCAACGTCGTCCTTTAGGTCGTCCTAGAGGACGTCCTAGACGTCGTCTTTGACGTCGTCGTCCAGGAGGTCATCCTCGACGTCGTCCTTGAGGTCGTCCTAGACGTTGTCCCTGAGGTCGTGCTACACAAATGCTATCGCATATCACAGACAACCAACAATAGTTTCTGCAGCAATTTGTTATCTGCTGGCTTCATCGTTTCTCGCTTAACGCGACGCGTTCCTATCTGATCGAAACGGCGATAGATGCCACTTCGGCAGCCGTGATTCCATAACCTTCACTCATCGCCCTGGACAGCGGCCGAGCGGCCGAGCTCGCGTCCTTTGCTGCACTGGCAGTTCACGCGACTCTCAAGCGCGACTCGGCGAAGCGCTAATTCCACCCCCCCCCCCCCTCTAATTTCTTGTGCCGCCCACACGTAGTTCCACGTAAATTTATGAAGCTTAGTACATCTAGGCACCGACCAGTTTCTTTTTAGAGCGCAGCTCTTAGGCGCCCGTTTCCGGCTTGAGCGGCGTCGGCGTAACCACGCGGTGCATTATGGAAAATGTCCCATAATGCACCGCGCGAGCCCCCCCCCCCCCCCCTTGGGGTCACGTGACCTCGGGGAGAGGGGGGAGGGGGGTTCACGTGACCCCCGAGGTCACGTGACCCCCCTCCCCCCGAGGTGCATTATGGGAAATATCCCATAATGCACCGCGCAAGCCCTCCCCCGGGGTCACGTGACCTCGGGGGGGGGGGAGGGGGGGGACGTGACCCCCCCCCCCGGGGGGATTGAAGAATGAGGGGAGGGGGAGGAGGAGGAGGAGGGGTATACCCTCCCCTGAGCACCCTTCCTTCCTCCTCCTCAAGAGCTGCGCTCCAATTCGGCGTTACAGGGAGTTGTAAACGGCTTTCACTTTTTTAATCAGTTTTCAAATGCAGCGTGTTTGTCTGCGTAAGAAAAGCAGCGCCATTGTAGGATCTTCGAATATTTAACAACAATGTTAGTAAAAAATAAGGCCAGAGCCCACTCGTGCTTTGCCCACAAAATCTTGTAATCGCACACAATGTGCATATTCTGTCTCCAAGGAGGAGAGATTTTCCCTGTCCGTAAGCTAGGGACTAAACAGAATTTGCTAACATATCAAGGCCCTCGTTGGAATTAGTGTGATCTATCAGATGCTTTATAAGGACAGAATTACTTTTTTTTTCTTCGTACAAGAGCTATTCTGTCGTTGAGTGCAGGATGCTCACGGAAGGCACGAAGCAACCCTTTTTCTTGTGACATGCCAGCTTGAACTACCACTGAGGCGAGCAGTTTTGTCATTGAAACAACTGAAAATCTGGTATCTTCGACGGCTGCCATGTGCTAATAATAGGGAGTTTTCGTAGACCGTTTTGCAACCTCCGCTACGCTCTCCAGAACGAGACGCCATTACTGCGCATGCGCGGCGCTAGCCTTGCCCGCAGAGTCCCGGACCTCGTAGCGGGTTGCTGCCGAGAAGGTTGCAGGACAGCGGAAAAAATATATGAAAACTCTCTCATTAAACATTATCACATCCATTTAAGGAAAGGTCCAACAAGTCTGCGACATTGCGTTCGCCCGTTTTTGGTTGTACACTACCTCTTTCTACTTTTCTAAAGAACGGCCACGTGTTCCTGTACTTCGTTTCACCTTTAAAAGGTGGTGAAACAATTTTCGAACATTGGCCAATTACTTCAGTCTGTGTAACCTAGAAAATGAAGAAACGAAAACTGTTTTTTTTTTTTTTTTTTGCGTGCGCTGAAAGTTCACGTCACTGGAAGTATCACGTTGGGCGTTGTCTTCAGGACTTCCGGCCCTTCCTCCGCGATTGTCGACTTTTCGAGAGCCGATTCGGCTACAACAGAGAGCACCGTAGCCGCATAGAATCGTGAACGTTCGCGGCGAGCGACCGAGGCAAAAGACGGTTTGCCACGGAAACGACGGGGAGAGTGGCGGCTAAGAAGGAATGGTTTTGTCGACTTCCGTCCGATGGCGTCACGAAAACATTTGTGCCCTCCCAACGACACGTGACATGCTGGTTCCCATTACCGCCATACGCAGCTTCAAATAGAATTTTTGTTTTGCGATTATGCGGCGAAATTGCAATATATTTCTGGGGGGAGGGTATCTCGTTTTTACTCTATTGTGTCACCATAAACAATGTAAGAAACACAAGCTGCAGATTTTTTGAACGTTAAAGTTGTTGCCGCTTTAGCAAGCAGACATTTATTTGTTTGACAAAAACAAATTTTTTCCTGGCATGAAGGAAGCATTGCGTGTCTCGTCCGCAGATCGGATGCACAATTGGCGTGGTGCTCATGCTCTCGTTTCCCTGGAGCAAGGCGGTGCTCATCGTGGGAACCATGCTCCTCGGATGCTTCATGAGCAGCGTCTTCCCCACGGCACTCTCCCTAGCCGAACAATGTATCTACGTCTCCCGTGAGTAGCCCAATGATTTTAGACCACCTGAATCTGGTCTGTTTGCCTTCGATACATTCTATGCAAACGCTGTGGAAGTAGGCGGCCGGGTAGTGCCGGGATATTGGAATATAAGTTATCACGAGACATATGTAGCATGTAAATTTTGCTTAACATATATGAAAGTCTACTTATGTTTCAACTATTATTTTTTTTTAGCGTATATGCTCCGATTAAATTTATAAAAGTGAAATATACTTTCAGAAGCTAAGCAGTCCTAAGGGTTTCGAATTTCTGGAAGTTTCACCGTTAAAAGTAAAGTTTAAGATATATTGTATAAATTGACCATAACACATATAAGCTCATGAAGTTATGACGAAAAGTGAAAATTCCTGGCATGTCAGGTGTAGGTAAACCTTTCTAGAAACAGTAATAATTATCTTCATTTAGCTGTGAACGGTATATGGCCCTTGCTTTGTACATTTATGCGCGTACAACCACGATGGACTTTCAGACAGCAGTACTGTGGTATCACATATTAAATATTAGAGTGCTAATACCTGAACATTGATTTATAAAATTTCTGTACACAAAATATTTTTCAAAGGCTCCGAATTTTTGTGACAACTATGCTCCTTAAAAAAGTTGCAATTTCAAATATTTTTAACCATTTGCTTTTAACCCTTTAATGCAAGCCTCTCAATTACTTTTAAGACAAATCAATGCTGAGAATGCATACGTTTAAAAAAAATAACTTGTTAAAGGTTGACTGGTAATGTCTTGCTCGTCCACAACTCTAAAATTGTGCGGCATTTCCGCCAACCTTCCAGAGCAATCTAAATCTTGTAGGAACAGATTCAGGCTATTTTATCTAGTTTGCTAACTATAGCTTTGCTGCTTCTCGGTATTTATAATTTCGCCGCTGCAACATTTGCAAGGAACGCAGAACCTACATTATATTTAAAGGTGTAGGTAATATTGCCGAGTGCATGGCCGAGAGGACGACCGCTACTCCCTACTTCTGGAAGATTCGTGTTTACTCTTACCCAAATCTCCTCCACCAGAAATGTCGCGGATGGAAAAGGATCGACAAGCGTAAAACTGAAAATTAACGTTTAATCGGCGAACTTTTGCCAGAAACAAAAGAAAGAACGAGCAGCGAGAAAGCCGCAGCGAGCGTCGAAGGCGGTAGCAACGAGCGTCCAGGCGTCGGTGTGACAGCTGGCTACGCGAGGGCACGAGAGTCAGTCGGCAAGGCCACGCTCTGCTCGTTATCTCAAACATCCTGCCTAGAATATTCGAGCTTCGAGCACTCGGGAGACTGACTCGGCAAGGCTGTGTTGGCCTCCTTATGTAATAGATATCTATTACACTAGGTATCTCGAACATTCGAATCGAACGTCGAATACTTTGGGGTAAGACCTAAGAGTAAACACGACTCTTCCAGGGGTACGGAGTAGCGTTCGTCCGATCGGCCATGCACGTGGCAATATTTTACTTATATGATAAACTACCCAGAAACATGTGATCCGGATGGTTGAACATAGTTTAAGCGTCACTCAGCTTTGATGTTTTTTTTTTTCAGCACGGATAACAAGCACGTTAGTGGTTGGAGCTGCACTTGGGGAGATGTCTATGCCTGTTATACTAGGACATGTAAGTTTCCGACTTTTGTTGAGTACTGGTAACCAGCCAGCCAGTGTGACGGTGTGCGTGGGTTTCCGTTTTAGAGCGCAGCTCTTAGGCGGCCGTTTCCGGCTTGAGCGGCGTCGGCGTCGGCGTCGGCGTAACCGCGCGGTGCATTATGGGAAATGTCCCATAATGCACCACGCGAGCCCCCCCCCCCCCCCCGGGGTCACGTGACCTCGGGGGTGGGGGGAGGGGGTCACGTGACCTCGGGGGGTCACGTGACCCCTACCCCCCCCTGAGGTCACGTGACCCCCCCCCCCCCCCGCCGGACGAGATTGAAGAATGAGGGGAGGAGGAGGAGGAGGAGGGGTATACCCTCCCCTGAGTACCCTTCCCTCCTCCTCCTCAAGAGCTGCGCTCCAATTCGGCGTTACAGGGAGTTGTAAACGGCATTCACTTTTTTATTGGTTCCCAGTATCTGGCTTATCATTATGGTGCTGGACTTTGGTTGCGTTGAACATTGGCGGCATTAGGCGTTTAATGTTTCTTTGTGCTTGGGGGGCGGGGGGGGGGGCACTAATCACCGATGCAAGTGATTATGAGAACGCATAACGGGTCGACGAACATCAGAATATTTCTTCAGAGTAAAAAAACAATTCTTGTTCGTCTGGTGTGTAGGAGTTTCACCGGGCAGGGCCCACTGCATTTCCGGTGACTTGCCTGGTCTTGTGCCTGTTGTCGTGCCTCGTCTACGTCGGTCTATGGCTTATCGGTCATCAGTACACAGGTGGAAAAGGTGCGTATATGTTATACTCGAAGAAAATGTGATATTGTGCTCTCTTAGTGCCTTTTTGAAGTTTATCGAAAGGCAGTGACTGCAGGGAAAGACCATGACTCCTTGATGCTGAGGACACTGTCGTCAAAGAGAAGCGATTCCTTCTCTCCGACCAAAAAGAGAGAAAGTATAGGTAAAACCTAGAGGATGATTGCCGGCTTAACATTGCCATTTTACGTTTTATGCTCTTTACCTTCTGCGCTAATTTCATTTGATTGTTGCCGGTATATAATTGAATATAATGACAATAGGAGGTCCACTGGAAGGTTGATAGCAGCCTGCATAGAGGCGTAAAGTAGCGCGACAAGTGCGTGTCTAATTACGTTTTTTTTTTAACGTGCAGCACTTTTATAGAGCGGCCAACGACAAGCAGACGACGACTACTTTGGACTAAACTAGAAAGTTTAGTCCAAACATGCGTTGGAATTTAGAGCTTTGGCCTCAATCTTTGAACTCGTTTAACATTCGAGAGTAAATAGACCGTACGGGAACTGTAGGCGTTGCTAGAGTGTTTCAGCTCATCATGTCCGGGGGTGTCACACTTACCTCGAAGGGAGAGGGTCGCGCCATTGCGCCAACGTTGACCAAGGTCACACGCCGCACGCCGCTGTGTCTCCTACAAGCACGACGGTCACCCCCCGGAATACCTGAATAAAACATGGAAGACCATTACGATACTCAACTCATTGTAGGAGTTTCGCAAGCTGCCTGGGTGCCGTGATGCGCCTCTCGATTACACTGAGAGTTTCAGCCGTATGCGACCATCCATTCATCCTCCTCGAGCGCTTACTGAAAGTGTCTTTTTATTCTCGTACCCTAGCGGACAATATAGGCTGAAACACCCGACCCGACTGCTTTTTTTCTGTCTGCAATCCCCACTAGCTTTATTGTCTCTCGACTTCTCAACTGTGTCCACAGTATGAAACCTCAAAGTGGCATTTTATTCCTGGTTCAGTTTGCATACAGCTCTCTCAAAAACAGCCGAATACTCCAGAGAAGCATGAAGGCCTGTTTCAGCTCATATCGTCCGTGATAGTGCATACTAAGCGGAATGACACGTGACGGCAGTTTTCAGCACACAGTGATCTCCCTTCGCAGGAATGTTCTCCACCTGGTTGTTCGGCGTGAAGCCCGAGTGTACCGAGGACTCCGGCCTGATGACTCAGCACGTCCGCTACTACTCTCGCATGCGAAGTGACCTGTCAGACAATAGCGTGGACGAGCACGAGAGCACCCTCACCACCGAACCGGCGGGAGGACCGCTGTCCCAAGACCCGTAGACGGCTGCTGTTCCGGTGGCGGCCAAGGGCCAGCGATCCAGGACCGAAGATCGCACGCAAGATCCGTTGGCTAAGGCTGTCTACACTTCGTCTCACCTTAAGTCCGGACGCAGTCGACGCTACGAGCAGATGGCATCGATCATAAGGCGTCAAAAGCGCACAAACATGGTGTTTGTCATGTTTATGTGCATGTTCTGTCGTCGCTAAACCAATCGTGTACAGGGAAGGCACAGTGACTTGCAGTTTTGACACTGTTTGATTCGTCCCATCAGGTCGTAGCGTCAGTTGCATTGGGACGTAAGCTGACACTAAGTATACCTGGACTAACATCACCTGGAATAATCAAGGTCTGCGAGCATCATCCTCTTGCTCCATGGAACGTCATCACAGTCGAATGGCGCCGACTCAGCAATTCGACCCGAGAAGGACGCCGAGCGTCCTACGACGCGTTGATTGGAAACGAGGACCAGCTGAGCGCTGACGTGTCAGTCGTTTCCAATCTTCGCATTATCTCACTGTGATGACGTCAAAATCCTAGGCCACAGGCTTCGATTATTACAGGCGGTGTCACCTGAACACGGTATCAATTGAGAGCTGGTTGATACTAAAACTCTAGTCCCACTTTAGTGACAAACAGCAACCACCGACACCGATCAACCTCAAGCGGGTGCAGCGAGAGTGTGAAGGTATTTTTTGCCGAACTCGCAATCTCTCGTGTTTACTTGACGAGCACTGTGAGGCTGCAAGCCTGCCAAAAGTGTACCTTCGCGTGCATGCTGCGGATGCTTGAGGTTGGTCGGTGCCGGTGTTTGCCCTTTGTCGCTCAACGGATGAAATTACGGTTAGCTACGCAGGCTGGTCCACTGCAACTGAGTCAGTGCATATGGCGGCTTTAGCAGCCAGGGAGGACGGTACTACCCGAATGTACTAAGTTCACGACACTAGAAACATTCGTTCTAATATTAATGTTGGTTTTTATATTTACAATGGCTCAGGTATTGGAATCTGCACTTATCGGTTACTTTATACTTCATCGCTTCATTCATTCGGGGATGTTGACTTAAGGTTGGAGCTTGTGACGTAGTGTGGGAATGTGAACATAGGCGTAGCATTTTAAACTTGGACAGAGGAGCGGCAAAACAATAAAGTCCATCGGATGCGTCGTGCGTCGGCAGGACCACCCGTTGGAGTATCGTTTGAGGGCACTAGGAGCAGACGAAAACCGACGGTGCACACTGTGCAGTCGGTTGTCATGAACGCTCGGTCAGTAAGGTCTTTTTTCGTGGTAATTCACTCGATTCTTTCTGACCACTCATGGCGAGAGGCGGCGTAAGGAAAATTGTGGCGTCACTCTCGCAGCTAAACCCACCGTGTGTGGTGGCTCTAAGTGAGACAACAGGTAGTGTGTGCTCAAGAAAACTTCGCAGAAGTCCTCTGCATCTCATGTGTAAACTTTCCGGTTACGCTAAAACGCCAGTTGTGTTGAAAAGGTACAGCCGTTTTAGTACGTAACGTTACTTGACCGAAAAGCTGGACGAGATCTGGACAGGAGCTTTCATTTGCAGCAGTCACACGTCTTCACGTGTACGCTTCTCGGTTAGGTGCCATGTTTTCAATTAGCTTCTCAGAAACGTCTTGCAGCACTCGGTTGTGGTAACGTGATGGGGTGGAACGCTCGGGTTCGGTATTTAACCGCTAACGTTGACATCTGACGGTGTTTTTGTTTCCGGAATGCATAGCTAACTTACGTGACGTGAAAAAGCGCGCACATTATTAGTGTACGCCCTCCGCGGCAGAATGTTAGATTCTTAATTTGAGACGTGTACTAAACTAACAAATTCGTCAAGGTTTTTTTCTGACTTTCTGATGATGAAAGATTGGGTTGAGTCGTAAGTGTTTCTGCTACATCAGAATGCAATGAAGAGTACTCTTTTGGAGTGCAAATTATATGAAGCTCCACTCCAAATTTATATTTAAAAAAAATACAGGTGGACGCTTAATTGAAGAGTAGAACACGATAGCTAAATATAAACTCCCTCTCGTTTCCAAGACGTTCAAGCGTGTCTACGTGGCCTAGTGGGCAGCGTGTCTGACTCGCAACCGCGGGGTCCTGGGTTTGAATCCCAACCTGCCTAAAATTCTTAGAATTCCCTCTTCGAGGGAAATGGATTACTTATGACCAATTAGATTTTCCCGTCCCGCCGACACCGACGCAGGCTTTTCTGCACAACGAGTTCCTTAAAGCTATCGCTTTAATATAAATGATCCGATATATGCAAATTGTTGTTAGCAAAGTTCACAATACGCGTTAGTGGTCATCACATCACATCAAATGAAATGTTATTTATACTAACGATGATGTTGGACCGTGTCTAGAAACATAGGCGAACATAGGCGTTGAGAAACGCTTGAAATCCTGAAAGGCGTATCAGAATTCACAGCATTCACTCGCTGCTTACACACACGGATGGAACGCACGAATGAAATTGATATCAAACAGCTTTCGATACCTTTGTGAAAAGACAATTTTATAATTAAACGTGCATCCTTGTTTCTGTGTATGACATTCGAATTCTGACTTATCATGTCTGATTCGTTTCCTCAGAAAAAATGCAAACTTTGTTTTGAAAAACAAGACTGTTGGTGCCACTCTGAACCCACGTGAACCTCATCTCGCGTGCTACTAGGTATGGTCAATTCATTAAAAAAAAGAAGGACGCATGCGAATTAATTTTGTGTGCCACAGATGTGCAATTAAGAAGCGACGTAGCAAAATATTCATACCAATAACATTTCTTGACTCCGTTCACTCCTGATTGCGAGAAAGCTCCAATTCGGTCGTATTTTCTAACTGAAACGCTTCGTAAATAGAAAGAACATGGTTATTGGACTGGTGTCACGGGTATGGGAGCAAATAATATGGCTATGTATCCAGTTTAACCAAAAATAGCATTTTGAACCCGTGCTTGGGCTTTCTTAAAAAATAACTAAAAATGAGGATGACCTGTTAGACGAGATTGTGGTTGCAATTGCGATACGGGTAAAGAATCATGGTGCCTCTCTTATGCTGCCCATTATTTGACATGATTTTCAAATCGCAATGCGGTTAAAAGATAATCAAGAGGATTTAACTTTATCATCGATGTTTTCTTGCTTTGGTTCCGGTGTACATGAGAAGAAAAATAGTCTAACGCGACATGAAAACAATCGCGACCATTACACAACGGGCATTCAATTCGTACATCTATTATAACTGTCTTTGTTGTTCACCGCGGGCCCATTCGGAGATATTATTAGGCTTGACGACAATGACCCAATTTTAGCAAGGGACAAAGAAACTTGAAGGCTTTTTTTGTTGTGCCAGTGTTTGTGTCAATAGTACCAAAGCTCGTCAGAAGTCGGTGTCATCTACGATTTTGTAGACTAAACGAATGCATCTCTTGGAATGGTTCATCGATAACGAGGCAGCTTTCCAGGAAAAACGTCGATTTCGTCCCATGCAGCACTCATTTAAAGGGCAAATCCGCTTCCTTTTTGTTTTCGTAAATACAATGGCAGTCCTCTTCAGTATTACCCAGGAAGACCACAGGTCAAATACTAGGACCCAGTTTTTTCTAAATGTTTCTTAGACGGTTCGGAAAACTTTGCAACGCGCCAAGTTGCCGAAATTGGCTGACTCTAGCGGGCTCCAACTCTAGCTGACTCCAACGTGGTCAAGGCAACGGCGTTGGCGTAGCCAACATTGAGATAAACGTCATCGCCATTGCCCCTCTTTGTTTGTTTTTACTTCTCCGGGTAAGCGTGACGGGTGACGTCAGCAATGTTTCCTCTTGGCGCTCAGCGGTGCCCACGTGATTGGCGTTATGCGCCTACGCAGCGCGCTTCTTAGGAGCCGTCCGGCAGTCCTGCCGTTACCGCCATTTCCAGAGTCACAAACGCCGTCTTCGTCTCATCGTTCGTGACTATTGTCTCTTGGAGTTTCGTTCCCACTACGCGCGCAGGCTGATTCGGCAATGTTGCAGACGTCGTCAAATGTTGTGGACACCAAAACGCGGTGAAGAGTGCTGCGCAGACGACACCTGCGCCTGGCACACGCCCACCCCATTGCGCCCGAACCCGCCCGTGGTTACGTAGTAGATCACGTGACATCTTGTACCACGTGATATCCATGTTGTTGGCGGCGGCCCAAGGCCAGTGTTGCCATACTGAGCCGAAGTTTCGGTTTCGATTTCTGCTCATGCTTAAAGTAAGATTTAACAAAAAATATATTTCATATTTCGCGAAGCAAATGACGTAGTGCATTTTATTAGTGATTTTTAATGTGAAATCACTAATTATTTCGAAATTTTCGAAATCGAGCGGAGTTGCCCTTTAAGCCCTTACCACATCGAAATGTTTTGAGTTCCGAGCTCAAACTAAATACACTTCCTCCGCGTGAAAATACTTGCAGGTTCGTCTTTGTGCCGACAAATCAACCTAAATAAAAAATTTAAAAATTCAGGAATCTACATTAGGGGCATTCTAATTGAGATCGTCCTCGCGAGTTATAAATTACCGAGTTGACGGGACAGTTTTTTACCATTTATTTTAAACAACTCTACTTAAAAAAAAGAGAAAAAAACACAAGGAAGGCTCAGACGGGCTGCAGAATTGTCACTAAGGATCATAGCTTCTTCAAGTCTCTTGAAAAAGTTTCTCCTAGAAAAAGTCGGCCCACACTCTACAGAGTCTACACAGACTACAGCGTCCGCTAAAAAAAAGAGAAAAAATCACGTTTTTTTTACTATTAGAGTTGCTGCCTTAGAGCTTTTATAAGAAACAAGGCAAGTAGGCCAACAAGCGAGATGTAAAAAAAAATTGGAAAATGAAATCACCAGGGTGTAGGGCGTACCTCCGTTATTGTTGACGTCTGACTTTTTAATATTAGAAATCTGGTACAGTCCAGAACCATCAAAATGTTCTCGGAAAGCTGAAACAAGTATTTGTTTAATCTTGATAAGACTTACTGTGGTTTTAACCGCGATAGTAGTTTTGTTTGTGTGTTTGTTATTTGTTGCACACCATTTTTGCTTGTTATTTGTTATTTTGTTATTTTGCACACACCATAACCTGGACAAATTTTGCACGTGTATGGATGGCATCTGACTCATTCTGTGCAAGTCGGCATTTTGTACCGGTTGGAAACGCTCACCGTTAACTGCAACATAAAGTCAATATCGGTATGAAGTTTCAGAATATGATGCTTGTCTTGCTGTCCTAGCAGTTGGTGTGCCTGGTTACCTATAGCTTCTCCCTGCCTCCTACCCTCAATTCGTACTGTCTGCCGCTAAGACTAGTCACAATTACTGATCGTTTGCCGAACCTTGGTGTCGGCACTAAGGTTGTTTCTGCCTTCAAGGTGTATGTCTCCTGCCTTCCAGTTTACATGAAGTCTTAGGTTACACCTGAATGCAAGCATGCCGGTGTTTTCTGAGCAACGTATCCGCAACGCTCGGCTACTTGTTGTTGAGCAAACGTTGTTGTTCGAACCGGTTGTAACGTTCAATTGATGCTAATCCAATCTCAACACGGTTTGAAGTATTGTTTGGTTTTATGTTTCTTGACGTTTTGCTCTTATCGACATATATGCAGGAACTGGTGATAAAAGAAAACTTTTCTACTTGTTTTTTTTTTGCTTTTATGTTGATTGCTCTAATGCCTTTTACAATGTAGCTATCTAAATGTAAGAAAAAAACATCAAGTCCACGAAGGGCGCTTACATCTTTGAACAAGTCAAGGGAAGGTGCAACGCACGGATGTGAATATCTGTTTTGACATGCAGATCATGTGCTTTGTGTAAACATGTTCAAGAGGATCTTTCATTTTCGCGAATACCACGCTCATGTGATACTATGCTGTTCGGGGATAGGTGCAATGTTGCTAACGTCAGCCCAAGAGGCCATGGTTGTTTGTGGGCACTTTCCATGAGGTGACCGCAGCTAGGACTCCCTACATAACCGCTCGTTGCTACTTAAACAACAATGTGTGAATTAGGTTGTTGTAGCCCAAGCGTAATCGTATTTTCATCCTGGTGTTTGAAGCAGCAGTCATACATTTTGCTTGCCAGTGTAGAATCGACGGGATACGTACATACGCGTAAAAAAAAAAAAAAAAACTGCAACTGCTTTGCGATGTTGATAATCTACTTGTACGAAACGACGGACGGCTGCTCATTAATCGCCACCGGGAAAAAACAACATGCCGCAAAATGCAGCTTTAAAAAACCAAAACAAACAATGAAAAAAAAAAATGCTACGAGTTTGTCTCGCCTTCAAACCGATGTCTTTCAACTTTGCCATGCTATTTTCTACGTGCTGACTTTTGATGTTCCGTGTGTGTTGTGTATAATGAGCTGTTTGTGTCACCAGCGAGGTCAATCTACAAGAGCACGTGACTATCACGCTTGTGAGTTGCCTTGTATACCGCGCGATCTCTTTCTGTAGGCCTAATCATGTGATACAATCCTGTCGTTCTGAGGCTTTCGCTATACTCTATAGACAAAACTAGGGCCACTAAAATAAGCCACGCTTCAGACTAACGACACTTCAGTCCCCTCTGACTTGGATTGGATTTAAAGCTAACCCCTTTGTACTGGAGGAATCTCAGCGTAGTTGGATCCAGCCTGGCTAGTGGCTAGATTTCTTGGTGCTTACAAATCATGGTGTCCAGTGATTTGAAGCTTTACCAGAAATCGCAAAAAAAAAAACGCTTTTCTGTCAGTCCGGTTGAGCTTTCTCACGCCCCCATTTCAAGCTGAGGAAGTCACATTTTTAAATCCTAATCATCGCCAATCGCGCCAACTGTGCACTACGTATCAAAATGGCGCCACCTACGAGATATTCAAGAAGTGGAGGGCCGGTACTCGAAGCGTTGCCTATGTAGTGGCTCTAGATAAGAAGGTACGTATTTGCGAAGGCATAAATCATTGTCGAACCTGTTCTATCTCAATGTGTGCGAGTCTGAAACATTCTACATACGAACAGTCATTGCAATTCGATAGCCACGTTGCATCTGAGAAAAAAATTCAATCAAAACGGACAATCGTGTGGATTTATTCACGGATCATAATCGCTGGCCCGTTCAGAAAGATATTTACCGTCGAGCGGTCTGTCGAAGAAATCCACCACGTGTAAGGAACATTCCACCAAATCGAAGGAATGAACAAAACTCCTGCCCAGCTTTCTTTTACGACAAAAAAAAATGTTGTCTATGAACGTGGAAAGAAAGAAAAGCAGAGTATTAGTGTGTATGTATAGGAAGAGTGTCAAGAGAGATTATGTATCGCGTACGGAAAATGTTCGTGGGTCGTCTTTGTCCAGAGTATAGGTATCTACGATGCAGTTATTCATTTTAGAGATGCAATAAAATTTCTCCTCTCATGCAAGTTTACGGTGTCGCATTTGTTGGCGGTAGCGGGAGATCTTTGCAATGTTTGACGTAAAGGCACGAAATCGTTGAACATATCGTGCTTCGGTCTTAACATGTGAGACGAGTTCATTAAATGTTTAGCAAAAAAGAGCGACACATTCATCTTGCTTTACTCAGTACAACAATGTTATTATAAATTGCTTGTTCGAATAATATTCCTATACATATATGCTATTTTCATGGTCGAACATTTTCAGATGCCGCATTGTTTAAGATGAGAAAAGCAGCCTGAGCACAAACCGACAAAAATCCGAGAATGGCGTCAGCGATTGCTCTGCGTCAAAGTGCATGTTTCCACACTTTATGTTGAACGATGTACCAACATGTCTGAGTTTCTTGTGCCGCCAGAATGTCTGGCATCTATTCAACTTTGGAAATGAGACGAGCTGTAGACGTCTCCTAACAGCGCCAATTTCGACTTTTTCACAATGGCGATGAAGAAGGATTTGAACCAGAAGCTATCATCATCTAAAATCTTTGTCCGTTAGAAATTAGTGCTACAACACGCGCGCCCAATCTTCACTGTATTTATGGAAATTGCTCGTACAGCGAACTTGCGTCGCAAACTTCGAGCAACGCAACACAAAAGCTCGCACAAAACTTCAAAGGCAAGCAACAGGACGAATCTCGATGTTTCGTAGTGTATCACATTTTTCCAATCAGAGATGCCAGTCATAATACAGCGTCGCTAATTCGGCTCTGATGGACCTTAATTAGCATGACCGTTGTAGGATCGACCCGTTGTAGCGTTCCACAACGATGATAGAGGTTTCGAAAGGCTTGTGGTCACTCCGCTCAGTTGGCCTCCTTGAAGTCGACAGAACAAAATAAGGTCGGTAAATCTGACGTGAGTACGACTATTTCTCCGTGTATGTTCATTGCCTTCTGTCAAAGTTTATTTGTTGCGCTTTTTGGGGCAGCGACTACGAATGCACAAATCGGAAAAAGGTTATTAAAATAATTGAAAGAAGAACACATTCAGTGACTGCGTCTAAGAAATTGAAAGCGTCTTCTTTCCGGCAAAGCACTTGGGACAGCCAATCACTGCCATCTATTGATGGAGTTTGGCGGATGGCAATGCTAAAAATATCTTGAGATCTAAAAAAATAAAAATCTGCGCTGTGGTGGTAGACATGGTAAAACGTGTGCATAGTGTCACAGCGCAGCTTTTTTTTTTTTTTTGTCTAAACATATATCCAGCCTTATCATGCGCCAAACTCTCTCAGGGTGGTGTAATTTAAATTCGAACAATCTTGTCCGCGGGGGAGTCTTTAGATTTTTCTGAAACAAATATTTGTGATAGCTATGTTCCTGTGATAAACAAAATGGCCCTTCAACAAATTAGAAGTAAGCTGTTCGATAGAAAAGAAAAATCTGAATTGCCACGGAGTGAAACACGTCAAAAACTCAGTTTGAATATCTGTCGAGTTTGTTTCTTTGTTATAAATTATTTAACTTACATAGACAATCCATATTCACTAAATATTTAACTTATATCTTTGATATCTTTTTTTTTTTAAATAAAAACCGTAAACTTGCTACCCCGAGCAATTTTGTAACAGGGTAGCTTGCTGGGCCAGTTGGTTGAACGACATAGCGAAAAACAGCGTAGGTCCTGTGTCCGTCTTCAAGTTTGTGTTCCGTCTTTTTCCGCATTTTTTCACTATGTCGAGCAATTTTGCTTGAAATTCGAATTGCTGTTGCAGATTAACCATTAACACCGGCGACTTAAAAAGACTATCGGTGCGCAGCTATGAGCATCAGTTATCTCCTGATGTACGTTTCATGTTAGTGATGTTTAAAAATAGATTTATATTAGGCTCCGAATTCATTAAAAACCTAAAACGTTTTGATATATTTGAAGTCGGTTTTTGCAAACAGGCCATTTTTTATTTTGTTTTAAACTTTTTTTTATAGATTGTCGTCAGTACGGGTAACAACGGGGCAAACTTAATTATTGACCTTTGTTTGCTGTATTCTCTGAACAGCGAGCTAAATAGATAAGCACAATTTAGGCTACTTCTGAAATTTCGGCTCCAGTACGGTTTTTTCACCACAACGTCAGCGGAGCACTCAAGAATGTTTAAACTTAAGAAAAAAATGAAATCCCGACTCTCTCTTTGGTTATTAATAGTCTTAAGCGAATAGTGGATAGTTCGAAGTGAATTCGAAGCGAATAGAGGTTTTGGCCGAATATTTTCGATTCGAATATAGAATAGTTTTTCTACGCCTTTCACTATCATTGCATAATGCTTCAACGAAAGCCCAGCTAAACTTGTGAAGGTTGTTCCACTTGTTCATTTATAAGCTAAGTTATAATCTATCTACATTTATGAACTGTGACCTGAGAAGGTCACAAACCTATGAAGATGCCGATGCGGTCGGCACACTTCCCAGTTCTAGTGCACTCTACTTGGTTGGACACGAGTGCGGCGTCAGCCCTCCAATCAAGCGCTTCGTGTCCAAGGATGGATGGATGTTAATGGCTATACTCTTTCTAACGGACGGTAACTTGCGCCACCTAGCATAAGTCTAAAAAGACAAACATATGATTCTTCCCGCCCTTCTAAGCCGATTTTCTCCCCCTAACTATCAGCAGGCAATGTCAATCTCCAATGTTGCTCGATGAACTTTTGAAAAGGGTATATTGTCATGAACTCACCTCTTGTTCGAACTTTTTAAATTGTGGGTTTTCCTGTCACTATATACATTATACGTCCCTCTAGAGACTTTTCAACAACAAAAAAAAAAAGGGGCTCCTGACCTGTTCTGTTTTCAGTGTTCGTGCGTATGGCGCGACATTTGCTCGCTTTTCGAAGCGACAAACATGCGCGTGGTGAGCTGAGGAGATCGTACGCTGGGTTGAGGATACGTAAATATTGAAATCGCATGTATAAACCTTTCCAGCTCTTGTAACCCGGGCAAAAAACGACCACGCGATGACCCACGCGAGGCGTCTGGTCAGAATGGAACTGCACTGCGCATGCTCAAAACGGGTTCCACAGCCCAGAGGACAAAGACGCGCACTAGGGGATTATTGCGATGGACAAGCTGTGCGTGAAGTTGAACCTTTAATCCTTACAGTTTAGCCACATTAAAGAGGATGTCCAATGAGTTTTGAACCGGTTTGAAATTTGCGCTGAAACAGACATCATCGAACGTAGGAACGTAGGAGAAAAAAAAAAGCGACTCTCCGGAAATTGTAATTATTTTTATAGTTATAAGTAAACTAGAATAACTAAAAGAAGCAAGCCCTTTTTGCTCCGCAACGCAATCGGAAAAAAATTGATGATTGGAGGGTTGGAGCGAAGCGGCTGACCAATTGGCTGTAGGTTTTAGGCTCATGGCTGCCGCGCCGAGGGGGTGCGCGTATCGTCGCTTCGTCGCTAAAGCCAGTGGCCACTCGCATCGCGTTAGGTTCAGGCTCCGAACGCGATTGGCGTTATACAGAAATGCATTTCTGTTTACACACATCTCAGAGAGTCGGAGTTGATGTCGACACATTCAGCGTTCTGATTGTACCATAGGTTAATCGAAGAAGTTAACTAAGCTCCAGCGTGACCAGGCAAACAAAAAACGCCAGTTGCCAACGCTTTGTGATCGGAAAATGTGATCGGGTGGAGAGGGTCACGTGGTGTGCCGAGCGCGCGTTTTTGGTCACCGTTGCCACCAGCGAGGGCTTGCCGGCGATTGATCACCTGAATTCACCATAGGTATGAAACGGAGTATTAGTGACATCATCTTGATAAAATCTGATGGAGACGGTTCCTCCACTTTCTGGCAGTCTTAGAAAAACGTGAACTTGTAAAACGGTTCGTTTCTTTTGTACGTAACTATAATAGAATATTTGCTAAACTATCGCAACGAGGATGTGTGTAAGATGGATATAAACGGTATGCAGCTTTGCTAATTCCAGGTTTGCAAAAAAAAAAAAAAAGCCCGATGAAAAGTTAAACAACACGTAAATCGTAATTTTTTTTTTCTTCTTATTTATAGCGTTTCTCATCATAGAGCGGCCTTTTTTCTTCTTGAATGTTAACGCTCAGGTCCAAATGCCCAGTTCCGTTTGACAACACACCTGACAAAATTAATTTGGCTGTGTTCCTAATATTATTCGAGTAGATCAGAGCTACGACCGCGGGTCACGCGAAAACACAGATAGAGCGATGCTGAACGCGAGTGGGTTTTCGAACGCCACGCATTACAAAACCATTACTCTGGACTGAGACTAAATACATTTGGAACATTTCCCAAGTGGCACATCCTCGAGTCACGGGCCCATCTGCACATATTGTTTCGCGTGTGAAGCACTCCTTGGCTGTGTTCCAAATCTTACCCAAATGAATCCGAGTTACTCCGGCGGATCGTATCACGTGACAGCACAGATTGAAATACGCTGGATGCGGGTAGGTTTTAGAACGCCAAGGGTACAAAACCCTTACCCTGGAGTAAGATCGAGTAAATTTTGGAACACGGCCCTTGAGTAGACCCCCTTCGAAACCCTATCAAGCAACGTTGGCGGCCACCCTTTCTAGGGCATGATTGTATATATGATTGGATCCGTTTTCATGCCGAAGGCTGAAGCAGCCATCGTGTCCAATGTATGCTCGGAGTGCCTGACCAAGCAATGGCTGAACCGGATAATTGACTCAGCAGCTACGAGATGGCGCGCACTTTTGAAAAGGGGTGCATTGGATTCTCCGCTCTGAAGGAGCACGGATGACCCGCGCGCCTCGCGTTCGTAACTCGACGTCAGTCCTCATAGCTCTACGCAAAACGTAATCAAACAAACGGCGCCGTGCGAATATGTTCTTAGTCCTCCTCACAACGTAGTCCAACACAACCATCGGTCATAGACTCATAGTTATCAAAATAACGAAATAAAAAAAAAAGAAAAGCTATACCCCAGTTCACCGCTTTTAAGCAAAGCGCGTTTGCCCGCAGATGCTAAGAAGTTCTGCGTATACGCATAACTTTTTTTTTTTTTTTTTTTTTTTGCAGCGGAGCTGTTAAGGGTTAGTGTCCCCAGTTTCGTGTCTGTGGACAAATAAATCTCGACAGAACCATTTGGACAGCTACCGCCGTCTATGAGCGAAGGCGACAACCAGACAACCGGCTTGCCGGTTGTCTGGTTGCCGCCGTCGCTTATTGGCGACGTCAGCGATCGAAAGTGTCGCTGTGGTCGGCCCAAAACAATTGGCCGAATGCTGACTATGACGTCAGCAAAGGATGTCTCATCGACGGAAATAAGAGGAATGTAAGAACTATGATTTCAGGCTTCCAGAATGCTCATAACAAATACCATCGAGCTTGTTGTTCACAAGGTAATGACGTCACGAAAGGTAACCGAACGAGGGCGCCACCGAAACATCTCGCCGCTAATAGATGGCGGCACATAGTACAGCTCCGCTGCTCTTCCTTCTTTACCGGAATGGAAAGGCTGAAAGTTTTTTGTGACGTTTTCAGGTGTTCCTTGGACCTGAACGTTCAGATCAGCAGACTGATTATTTTCCGTTGAGAATCGTTTTAACCTATGGCTCTAACAAATTAAGATGCCACCAGAAAAAAAAAAAGTATGCAGCAATTGAAACGTCGTGTTATCTAATAAAACCTTCCAATCTAACCCCCCCCCCCTTCAAAAAAAAAAAAAAAAAGATGCAACAACAAAAAAAAAAAAAAAACAAGAAGTAAAACGAAACACAAGGGTTGATTGTGTAAGACACGCTTGTTGGAACGCGTGGTGTGGTGTCTCTTGTGCGGCGCTTTGAATTCTAATCTGGACCAACTTGCTCGGCGGGGAGATTGCAAAACTGCCCCAGATTGCCCTTCGGTCGGACGTCTATTCTGCAATTTTCCAGGGCGTGCTTGTTGTGTAGTGGTTATCACATCCGCCTAACACGCGGAAGGTCCCAGGTTCGATCCCTGGCAGGCACAGTTTTTTTTTTTTTTTTTTTTTTTTTTTTTTTTTTTTTAAGGGTGTCGTTCTGCACATATTCCGTTCTTCGGAGCAGTAGCGTATCCCTCCACTTTAAAAAAAAAAAAAAAAAAAATAAAAAATAGAACCTGCAAGTTTATTTTTCCGCAGAACGCGGAGACGTCGAACAATAAAACTTTCCAGCGAAGTATGAAGCACAAAATATAATGAGCAAAACATAATGATTAGAACTGAAAAAAAAAAAAAATGCGATGGGAAGCCGGGAAAATGAGCAAGCGAAGCGTCATGTAACCTTGCGCGCATCATATTTTTCAGATCTATATGTTATTTTACGGTCTAACGTCGGCAGAGTATACATGTCTTAAAAGTTTAGACGGACTATCTAACGTGTGGACTATACGATGTGTTGTTGCTTTCTTCTACTGTCCACTGTGATAAGACGCGAAGAATTTCATGAATAACAGAGTATATTAAGGTTGATTTATGCAGCATACGAGTTTCTTTGTGAGCTAATACGGCAGTCATTTTGTCAAGATGTGCTGTGAACGATCATTCTTGCGTTCGGATTAGCTCCCAAATCCGGACTATGCACTGAGTCCGGACTATATGTAAGCAAACACTTTTATTTTTGGCCCGAAATTTGCTTCTGGAGACTCTAGACCAGACTTGTGTTTATCTGAAATACTCTACTCAAGATACTGTATTTCAAATACTTTTTGAAGTATCTTGGTATCTTGCAGATACATTCGATTGAGAGTATTTGATACTCTATTTTAATTACATTTCCGAGTATCTTGTACTCATTATCTCAAATACATTTTTGACATTCCGCCATTTTTCGAGTTTTTCGGTATGAAGTGACGTGGGCGTGGCACGAGCACACGTGTCCGAGTTTTTCGGTGTGAAGTGGCGTGGGCGTGGCACGAGCGAACGTGAACATTCTTTCGAGCAACCAAATCCTGTTGCTAGCTCCCATTAGGGAGCCTTCATGTGCGCTTTACTAGGGTGATGCCACCCTTTGTAATACCACTCGCCGACAAACCAGCAGCCATTTTGGTTCTCGGCGATAATCCGTGGGGCTTATAACCCTCCTGGAAACAAGCAGCTTATTTCACAAGTTCGGAGCAGCGTTGTGGAACCCACGGAGGGAGGATTAGCATTTTCCCCCTCGGATGGGAGGACCGGTGGACACAAAGGCCACTTTCCGGAGCACGGAAAAACAATGAGAGGTACAAAATGGCGGTGGAAGAGGGTGTGGGAAAGGAAAACAGGCAGTTGGCATCACTCTAGGCGAAACGCACATGAAGGCACCCTAGCTCCCATAAGCTACGGTGACTTTGGTAGAGCTCGTGAAAAAAAACATCGCTTTTTTTGCCGATTGTGACTCATATCTCAGCCAAAAGTTCGTACAATGAAGGTTTTCCCCTCGCCTTCCCAAATGCGCCTTTTGTTTCCTAGAATTTCCTCCGAAAAATCCTCCAACAAAAGGGGTGGTTTTACGGAAGTTAAGATTGCCACACTGAGGCGCAGCGCAGACCGGAAAACGACCTACGACAACAATGCAGACTTGAGTGACAAGAAAAAAAAAAAAAAAAAAATTAGATGTGGACAAAAAAAGAGACATTTTTGTTTTGCTTGTTGTATATTTGACCCCCCTACGGCAAAACGTTTTGTTTATTTTCTTTTTGTCGTCAGTCCGTCACTTATAGACCTTTTCATTTTAGTAGCTGCCTCACCGGCGGATAGAGGGCGCTGCCGCACTCGGCGCCATTAGGTTGCTTCAATTTGGTTGGTTTCGGTTTCAACGTGAACGCGGCTATGTTGCTGTTTTACGTTGTTTATGCTTAATTTTATCATACGATTATTTTCCTTGTAGCCAGGCACGTAGCCAGGATTTTGTTTCCCACCCATAACAAAATGCTGTATGAGGGGGAAGGGGGAGAGGAGGTCCCAGCAAAATGGACGATTTCGGGGGGTGGGGGGGGGGGCGGGCCCCATGCCCCCCCCCCCCCCCCCCTGGGTACGTGCCTGCTTGTAGCTACAACCAATGAAACAGTGGTATTGAACCACTTTGAGGACTACAAGGTGTATTTAGCCTAAATTGCGGACTTTTTTTTTACCAACTCCTTTGATGTATCTAATTATGGTCGGTTGCGAAACGCCTGATTGATGTACAGAGAAGATTGCCACCGTCTACGGCCATACCTGATGACACCAGTTTCCAAAAAAAACAAACTAATGAAGAGACGAACACGTGAATGTAAAGAAGCATATCGACAGCTTGATTAGCATTGTGCTGAATCGACCAGAACAGATGAACTCGCGAATTTACTACTCATTGTTTGGTTTTCGTGGGCACCCAACCTCTAGTGAACTTCGCAGACTAAAAACGTATCGCGAACACAGTTTGTAAGCGAACATTGATAAGCAGAGAACAGGACAGGGAACGAACTAAAAGCTGGATGACCTCTCAAAATCCCAACAAAGCGCCCCCCAACGCTGAGTGCCTTTCTGAACGCAGCCTACTTGAAGAAGGTGCGACCACTTCCGTGGATATTATGTGGGTTCTTTTTGTTATCCATTCACTCATATCCGTATCCGAAGTGTGTTTATAGTGAACTCCCCATATTGATAATCCGTATCCCAAGTTCGTTTATACTGAACTCCCCATATAGATAATCCGGATCCCAAGTTCGTTTATAGTGAACTCCCCATATAGGGAATATGAATTGTAGTTAAACGATGCGTCTAAGGTGCTCCGCAGGACGTGATATTCAGCGATGTCACTATAGCTAAAGCGACCTCTTTATTTCTGTCCCAGAAATGTTTTGTAACATGTATCCGTGATATTGCCACGCGCTCTGCCGAGCGAGCGCGAGGCCGAATGGTTACCGCGCTTGACTCTCGCGCGGAGCCTCCGGGTTCGATTCCCAGGGAGCGGACTCCTCTTTTATTTATTCTTTCAACTTGGCATTCTGGTAAGTTCGAGAACCTTGTCGTGTGATTGAGTTACGAATTTCTACGCGCGGAACGTTCTACGCCGAATGTTTCAGAAACCCACGCGGGTACAGAAGGTGCTCCGCGTAAGGCTTGCGCTGGGAACCTCCTTGGTTCGATCCCCACCGCACCCGCCCGTTTCGATCTGGATGAGTTTCGGACAGACACGCGTTCGTGTGATCACAACTGCGTGATTCACGTTAAAACCCCCAGGTTAGCGGTTGTACTGCACTGTCTAAATTTCTCATCTACAGCTAAGCGACCGGTCGCCCGTTGAGGCGTACCAACATCAAGGCTGTATAAACATACAAAAGCGAGCCAATTCTTTTTTTTTTTTTTTTTGGTCCGCAGTCAATTTTGTCTTAGCGCTCAATCCTGCTGTTTTGCCGACATCGACGCCTGGGACGCTAGCCTTTCTCTTCTTTTTTGGCACAAGTTCGCCCCCATTAGACGTTTAGTTTCTTCAGTTATTTACCGCCTCATCATTTGTCATTCGTGACAATATTCTGCTCCTTATAGTTGAACTGCATAAAATAGACCTACGATTGTTTTTTTTGTCTGTGTTGTTGCGTGCTAATAAACCATTCTGGTAACCCAGATTTGCGGAGCTGTATAATTGTCGTTGTCACTGACGTCGATACAAATTAGGCAATGCGGAAGTATCTTCAAAAGTAATTGAGTTACATTTCTAAGTATTTGTACTCTAGTCAAGATACTTTACAGTGAAAGTAACTTGAGTAGTATTTTAAATACTTTATGAAGCAGGTATTTAGTAACTGAACTTAAATACTTTTTTCGAGTATTTTGTCCAACACTGCTCTAGACCAGTGTCTGCTCTGTTCTATGAGCATTGCCATGTTAGTTTATGCTCGCGCCGTGACACAGTAAAGGGGGGGGGGGGGGGGGGTGCGCTTTTTGCGAGACTCCGTTTCTTTAGAAGCCTTCGCACGTATTGTAGTGCAAGAACATCAGAAATGCAGAAGTCGCGAAGCTCAAAGAACAACACCGATGCCAAGAGTGCCGTGAGAAGCGAACATATTGTTTTATGTGCAGCCACTCTCGTCGCAAGCGTTTGAGATTATTATTTCCTATTTTCTTTTGCCGCTGGGGTCTAGGACTTCCGACACTGGTCTGTATATACACCGGGAAATAGTTCAGAGAATAAGGTAATAATATTCCGAGCTTCGTCATTCGCTGAAAACCTTACCTTCATTGCCGTGATTGGCTCTCTTCAGTCACAGTCACTGAGTGCGTACATCAAACAAACGACACGGTGTTACGCTCCAGGCATGATGACAGTATTATCTGCGTACGTTCGGAGCATATTTCCTTTATAGATATGCATGCCTCAGGCACCACCTGCAGACTGTTTTTTTGCTTGTTTGTTTGTTTGTACGATGTATTTGTGACCATGGCTTTCGTGTTCTGCAAAAAAAAAAAAAAACAAATATTCACACACTTTTTTTTTTTTTTATGATGTGGCGCGTTCGCACGTCTTGGCGAGAATTTTTGACACGGTGTGTCCACGATGACATCGTTTTGCTGTCATTCGGGGAAACGGTTTCGGTCGGAGTTCCGGTCGAGCCCAGGAGCTTTTGTCCCGGTACTGACCCCAACTCGGGAACCTCGACTCCGTGGCCGACTGCCTGCTGTTTTTCGCCAAGCTGGCCGCCGCCTTCAACGCCCTGGTCATCGGAAGATACATCGACGAGGTGCGCTTATGCACGTCTCTTTGTTCTTCGAAGGAGAGTCTAAAGCCGCGGTCAGACTGCTACTGCAGCATTCGAAAGACAGTCTGCAGACACTAGGGAGTTTTAGGGAACTGTTTTGGCCCATCCGATACGGTACGATGGGCACTCCGGTACGCACTGCGCATGCGCGAGTCTTCTGCGGGAGGGCATGCGCAGTTCGTATACCGGAGGGCCCACACTCTAAAAAATGCCTGCGCGTCTACTTACCCGCAAAACACTCAAGGAGCCAATCTCTCCAATCTACGAAATCAGCTCTGCGAATAATGAGGCGCAACATCCGTTTAGACCCCAAAATGAAGTCTCCGCTGTGACATTACGCAATGCAAAAGGTCATGATGCTTGCATTGCGTAATGCCACAGCGTAGACTTCATTTTGAAGTCTAAACAGATGTTCCGCCTCATCATTCGCTGAGCTGATTTCCTAGGTCGCAGAGATTGGCTTTTTGAGTGTTTTGCGGGTAAGCAGACGGGCAGACATTTCTTGGAGTGCATCGTTCCGTATCGGACGCGCAAAAACGGTTCCCTAAAACCCGCTACTGTCTCTGGGGTGTTTCTTCCTGCTGTGACGTCACATTGGTCGTAGAAAGAGTGTCTTCGGACATCTTCCAAGCATGCGCATAAATAAAGAAAATACGTTTCGTTATCACATGCTTGGGGCGTGCCCGCATATAATTCTTTCATAGAGACTGCAGCGAACAACCTGTCTTTCGTAAAATGTATAAGCAGTGGACTGCGGCTTAAAAGATTTTATTGGCTTACTAAAAGAAGTAAAACAAAAAGAAAAAAAAGCAAACTTCCTCAAACAATCTAATATCTGTAAATGATCATTTACAATAACAGAAAGAAAAAAAAGCGTCATTGTCAAGAATGGCAATAATTTATTGTTTTCAATAGGCTGCGAGAATGATTGGCGTGTTGATGAACAGAGATTAGTTACCCAAAGTGTTTGTTTCGTGTAGAATCCCTATTCCCTATAGTTTTTTTCTTTTTTTTTTGGGGGGGGGGGATATTTATTGTCATCATTATCATCGTAAACTTTATATTGATCCAAAAATGGGAGGACCTTGCGGTTCCCGGTCGGTGCCCTAAAAGTCCAAGGCTCCGTTGGCCGCCCCGATCCGCGGGCACGCTCAACCAGCCGTTGCTGGTCCTCGAGCTCTGTTCCAAATAGGGCCGCCTCCCAGAAGGAAAAGGGTGGCGGAAGGGGTGATACTCTCACCGGGGGGAGGCGGAAGCGTTCCCAGATGGTGTGGTATAAGTTGGGGTGTTCGTTGCCGCATCCCAAACAGGTGCCCGGGTAGGGGTTGGTGTACCAGCAATGACGCCGGTGGGATAGTTTTCGGTGTGGGGGACTGCGTGGGTTTGCGAGCTGTCGCCAGTCCGTCGCCTCCGCCCAAGATAGTTTCCGGTGTGGAGGGGCCAGGGCCCGGCGGGTCACTCGGTAGTACCCTCTTACTAGGTGGTAGGTGTTAGGTTGGTTATCGGGTACGGTGTCAGGGGACGGAGCGTCAGCGGGTGCGTTTGGCTCTGGGTCCCGCTGTATCTCGAACCCCATCCGGCAAAGCCTGGTTTGTGGCTACTCTTGGCCCAGTCCGTGAGCACTTTCATTGCCGGATAGGTTCAGATGTGTGGGAGTCCAGATGACGCGACAGGCCGGTGTTCGTGACCATGCAGTCGGCGTGAATGGCGTTGATGAGGTGCGCCGTCCGTGGACAAAGGGTGGTGGCCGCAAACGCTCCTCACGCTGCCTGCGAGTCGGTGACGAGGGTGATCTCCTGCTTGAGGTTGGTGGTGTCCCTGCGTGGGATGGCGTGCGAGGTTGCCGATGCTATGGCTACCTCCTCCGCCTCCTGGACCGATGCGATGTGTGAGACGGAGCCCGTGTTGTAGCAGGTGCCGTCCCTGTTCGTTACTGCGATCGTTGCTGCTCCTGCTTCCTCCCTGTGGAGTGCAACATCCATGTACCATGTATTTGGGTCTGGGCTATAAACTTTCTCTAAGGCCCAGATCCTAGCCGTCCTTCGCCCTGCGTGGAGGTCTGGGTGCACGTTCTTGGGGATAGGTGTCGCCGTATCTGATTTTGGATGTCCGGCTTCAGGCCGGTGGCTCGTCCTGCCTGAGATCTGTGTCGCCAAGTCGGTGTAGGGAAACTTTCTATCACGAGCACGAACCGCCCCCGATATCCATAACCAACTTCTTGGGATAAAAATTTAATGTCGCTATGCAAACGTTCTGATTGATATATTCTTGATTGATAATTGATTTTTCTCGATGAAATTCACTAGATTGTTTTTCAGCTGATACTTAAAGAACAGTGAACGATTTTGCCAACTCAGGTATATGATTAGCCGAACGAACAATTTACAAACCCTGTAAGAGAAATAATCTTGATTCACACGCCCTCCCTTTTTTTAACGATATTCAAAGGGCCCGTTTTTTTAAATAACTCCTCTCTCCCCACAAAAATAATCAAGTATCTACGACGTCACTGACAATGGCTTCTTAAACCCTCGTTTCATAAACATAAAATACAGAGATATCGCTAATTCGTTCAGTCAGATTTCAAAGGCTGGTACACACCAATAGTGGGAACCAGCAATTAGGGTATAGACTGGAACATTGAAGGGTTAAGGCCCGTTCACACTCTTGCGACCGAGTTCGACCGAGAGAGACCAGACCGGTTTTTTAGCCTCTTGCGATCTCTTAGGACCAGCTCCGCTGCTGGTCCTAAGAGATCGCAAGAGGCTTAAAAACCGATCTGGTCTCTCTCGGTCGAACTCGGTCGCAAGAGTGTGAACGGGCCTTTATGCATAAACTTGAAAGTAGCAAGAGGGAAACAAAGCAGATGTTTCTGCAGCCAATAGGCACTCGATACCCGCAGGTTCGTCACCGAAGAGTTCACTTTGCTGACACTTTTGACGAAGCAAAGCTGTAGCCGCTGACAGTGTGAGCCGGGAGATATATTAGTTGTCGGGCCCCCAGCCCGAGCTTCCTACTTTCGATGATGCTTCGGCGTCTCGTGTATTTCGAGCGTGCGCGCGCAGTCAAAGCACGATGGAGGCGACGTGCGCGTACCGGAGTCCGGGCAATCGAAAAAGGACGTCTTAACTTTCTCATTGTGCCGGTGACCTTGACAGCTGAGCTGTCCCAGCGGATACCGGTTTCATGCGTTATTTTAAATTTCTTTATTTGAGGCGAATAGGGCGGATGTTTTAGAGGCTGAGGATCGTGGTGTATCCAGAAAAAGACAACGAAAAGTATATGTACGAGGCACTTTTATTCTTCTCTATGACGGAAAATGTTTAAAACAAAAATAAAACAGAAAAACAAAAAATATATGCATTCCTGAAAATTAACGTTATCGGCAGCGGCGGACGTCAGTGGTACGAGTATACAAAGACAATTAATGGCTATAATTAACTAAAAGTTGTTAATAAGCTGTCTAGTTATTTTTATTTGTTACATGTTAATTGGAGGCTCGCAGCACGTCGTCCATGTATAGGCTAGATAAGTTGCTACATTTCAGAAAAAAAAAATATTCTTCAAGTGTTGTCAGTACAAATAAATTTGAGTGTAGTCACGTGGCGAATTTCGGTAATTTGCCACGTGATAACACGAAGAAGAATTTGCTTTTATATAATCTGACGACTAATTTAAACCGTATTAGCGACGAACTACAAATCTTCTAGTTCAAATGTGCCAATTAAAAAGAGCAGTGAAAGAAAATAGTAATCGAATTTCAGTTCATTAAGCCCGGGAATATTGTTTCTTTAAAGTCGTGCCCTGACGTCCGCCGCGATCGAAAACGTTATTCTGCAAGAATATGTTTTTTTTTCTTCTAGTGTCTTTTTTGCTTTGGATATTTCCCGTCATAGGAAAAAAAAAAACCCGTATGCTGCCCCCCCCCCCCCCCCCTGAAAAAAAAAAAAAAGATGGAAAGGAATTAGTATTAACCCCTGCCGAGCGCAAGTTCGTCTGCTTCTTGGGCAGACGTTGCGGTGACGTCGGATCCCCGAGCTCAATCAGTAGGCTAGTGGGCGGACCTCAAGGCAGCTATAGCATTGAGCTCTACCCACTACCCTTTCAATTAGGGCCAATCAGAACTCGGCAGACGGACTTGCGGTCCGCATATCTCGCATGCCTCGGAAACGATCTCGCTCGTTTTAAATAACGTCCTACATTTTGCGTTTAATCTGCATCGTCGAGGTAACGACCACGTGCACCGTCGGCAACGGAGACGGGAGTATTACAGTTTTACAGCTGCCGACTGCTTAAGATCCTCTAACTTCTTGCTTCGAGATTTGTTCTTTTGCATTCGCTTTGGTTAATGACGCCGTCCTTGGTTGAGGAACGGTGATAAGATGCTCGGAGCTCGCCATATTCCCCGCATTTCTGAAGCCACCGGCGACCATCATTCGGCCACATACTTCCTACTGAGATGTACAATCATGTCTCGTTAATATGGACCCCGTTAATATGGATACCCCGCTATATGGACACCAGTTTCGGGGACATACTGGGAAAATACATGCCTTTTTGTCTCGTTAATATGGACAACTCGCATTATGGACGAGTTTTTGGGGAACGGAGGCGTCCATATTAACGAGACATCACTGTACAACCTTTCCTTTAAATACGCTCAAGGTCGCCCAATAAGTAACACGTCTGTGGTAAATGTGCCTCAAGTGTTTTACAGCGGAGCTGTTAAGGGCTAGTTTCCCCAGGATCGTGTCCACCAGCAAAGAAATGATGACACCGAACTCTGAACAGCTACCGCCATTTATGAGCTGTCGCCATCTATGGGCGACGGCGGCAACCAGTTGCCTGGTTGCCGCCGTCGCTCATAGATGGCGGCAACCTTTCTTCGAAGGAAAAAGAGCGGGAGCGGAACGAGCGTCGATGTGCGCAGCAGCGCGAATGGTTCCGCAACCGCCACGAAGCCGCTATCGCTAAAGTTCCACTGCGTCAAGCGCTTCAGATTCCCTTGCAAAAGAAGAGCAGATCGCTCGCCTGGAAAGACATCGCCGAGAACAGAAGCTACAGCTCCGTTGCTCTTCCTTCTTCAGCAGAGTGGAAAGACTGAACTTTTTTTTTTTTACATAGTACTTTTATCAAAAAATAAAATACTCAAATAAAAAATTAAAAAAAATCGTAGTGATAAAAAAAAATATATTTTTTTTCTCTAGGACTCAATGGATGATGTTCTCAACTGGGGGCTTTACTTGGTGGTCGTATATATGTCTTGCTGCGTCGCCAGGGCCCACCTCTCGATTTATCAGGTAGGGTCGGCCATTTCGTCAATAAATATGGCAATATGTGATCACCGAGATTTTAAGAAACGCGGGAGGTGGACTTAACGTGTCGTGATTGGCTTTTCAGCCGTCTTATCAGTTAATGCCGCACGCTGATTGGCTCAGGACCAGTAATAATAATATGCTCACGACTAGCCACGTACAGCTTTACATTCAGCGTGTGTCTGTAACCAACTTAAAAGAAGAAGAAAAAATGCGTTTTATTTTTTACGCAGGTAGGCTCTATTTTTTATATACGACAATAGAAATTAAGATTTTGGCCGATTTAAAATATAGATGGCTATACCCATCGCCAGAAAACTTTTTTTTCCTCTCAAAGATTGTAGAAATTACAATTTGCCGTTTAAGCATTTCTTTCATTTTTTACAGTTGACGTTTTGTATTGAAGTTGTGCGAGTTTTCATTTCATTGCGCCCTTTCATTTTTGTTTGCACACTTCCGCACCTGCCTGGTCGCTCGGAACCTGCAGTATTGTCAAATAAATAAATAAATAGAAACCATAGACTGCAGACGTGCGTATGCATGTATGCAGTCTGTCGATTAAAAAGATAGACTGCATACATAGAAATCCGCAGTTAAGTTCCACAATTATTTATTTTTAATGCGTATCCGTTGCCCCGTTGTATACAACGTGCACACGAACATTTTGAGAAAACAAGTCAACGCGTAAAAATGAAAAAAAATACGGGACTCTTAACTAACAAGCAGTGAGCTAGTTTGCGCGCCTTTGGCCACATATACGTATTAAAAATATAGAAGTAAACAAGTTTATTACAATGTAAATAAATGAATGAATGAATAAATCATCGAATAAATGAACGAATGCGTATTTATCTCTTAACAGGTGAGTATCAGCAAACTGAATCTGTGTTTCTGTGAAGAGAGCGAGAGGGACAGTGGATTGTCGAGATCTTACTTTGTCGCCGCAATTGTCGATGTGAGTGCACCTTACTTTCGTGTGACCAGAAACGACAGCATTCAGGTCATTGTAATTTGTATGTACGACAAGTCAAAGGTAATGTTCATCATAATAGATGATAGAGCTTATTAATATAATGTAACGTAAAGACGTCTTATTACCGAGAATTAACTCAAAAGCATGTGCGACCACAATGGAGAAACCTAAACACAACAAGAGTAGGCTTTGCCCTTCTCTAGTTAAGTGCAAGTAGTGTGACTCTATATGCGCTAGATTCCTATCACAATCTTGATCAAACCAGAAGCAAAATCAAAAGTCGAGCTTGAAATCTAGCTGACTTACTTTTTGCACTTAATTTTAGAACAATTCTCCGCCATGTTCTAGAAACGTAAACAATATAAAAAAAACACCCACCCACACAATATCTCTGTTCTGCCTGCAAGGGGAGAACCTGGAAAGAATTCTCCTAGCAGCCAATTTTTCCCTAGAAAAGTGGTTCAGCAAAACGTCGGCTAATTACCCTCCTTGTGTTTCAAGGGAGTTTCTGGTCTGGTTCTTTCTTCCAATTTCTACCGTCTTCGTGTTTTGCTTTGAACTTCGGGGGGACACTCTGTCCAACCCAAGGGAACAACCACCTAAATTACGTCATGTGTTCTATAGTCTGTCTTATTTTTGCGTGTGTCTTTTGAGCTGTTTGTTTTTAAGATTGGTCTGACAACTAGCCAAATTGTGAACACTAATAAACTACGATTCCTTTGACACGTGATGCAGTTGTCACACTGGCTTCGCGGCGTCCAAAGAAGATAAATGAGCGGCGGCGGGTATGACTCGCGCTTGTCGGCCGACGTCGCTGATCGTTTAGTCTTTAAAACTGTGGTGGCTGTGGCTGAAGCAGCGTGACGCTCTATTTATTTTTCGAAGATTTCTCGATGACAAAATATTTAGGAATGCAGATTCTTATTTTATCTCACTAGGGACTACGGAGGTGAGCTGCGTCTGATCAGCTTCCTGAGATTAATAAGATAAACTCTACTACAGTACCGTTTCTTACGATTCCCACAGAACATCATAAAAAAATCATGTTGACAAGACGAAATATATTATTTTAGGGGGCAGCGGAAAGATGTGAACGTGAAACCGCCCGAATGAACGCAGCTCCGAAACGATCGATTCTTCCGCTGTTTCGCGCCTTCGTCACGAGATGGCGACGCCACCTCGGTTAGACTGGCCGGTAGCACTGCAGTGATTTTATTGTTTAGGATACAAAATACGTAGTGCTACAACATTAATTTATTTGCCACTGGGCAAAAATAAAGCGAGAAACCATGGTATTATTCAGGATATGAGGCTACCGTGCTTCCACAAAGCACGACCGCGCTTGATCTAATTTTTTATTTATTGATTTTAAGATACTGCGACCTTAAAGAATGTCATTGCAAGAGCGGGAAAGATTATACATTGCATGCCAATACAACACAAGAAGGTACAATGTACGCACCCCACAAACAACAACAACAACACTGCCAACGGTTCAAAATGGGTAAAAAAAAACAACATATTCCAACAATAATCTAGTTCACTTCTAATACGTATACATTATTCAAGTTCAAGTGAACAAATAGCTCCATCAGTGATGTTCCAAGTATTGATAGTCCTTGGAAAAATGAATATTTAAAACTGTTGAGGTGACATGTATGCGGTACAATATTTAGAGGATGGAATCTTCGAGTGCGTGATAGAGTAATGAAACGAAAGCAATATATATTTTTTTTTGCGAATAACAGTTCTTATTTATTATTTTGTGTAGCAACTTTAGTCGTTCCACAACATGTCTCGAACATAAGGCTTCAAGTTGGATTTCTGGCAGTGACGACGTAGGAAAAAATGTACGATCATATTGATAAAAAATAAATCTGGTTGCCTTAGCTTGTATTGCGTCATGGATTTTGATATCTCGCTTTAAATATGGGTCCCAGTTATATTCTAAAATCGGTCCAATTAGGGTCTTGCACGCGGCTATTTTAACTTCCCTGGTTGAAGATTTTTTCAAAGTTCTTTTGACATAATCCGGTCTTCGCAAAGCGCGAGAGCAGATAGAATTAATGTGCCTGTCCCATTTAAGTATTGTGGTACACATCGCGACACTGTTAGCGCGAACACGACATCGGCACATTTTCGCATCTTAATTCTCAATAGTATTAGCGCGCACGAAATCTTATCGCTTACAATATTGTACTAAATGAGCTCTTTCCGTAGAAATATTAACTTGGATGACATCCCTTGGGGCCAAAGAGAAAAACTGGAAAAACCGGCCATCGCTTGTTCGCGCTAACAGTGTCGCGCTCTGTACCTGTACCATAACAAAACAGACGGCGTCTTCTTGTTAGTGAACGTTATAAACACAAATTTTTAAAGTTAGTTTTCATGATAATTGAGTTTCCGATGATAAACATGAGTCATTTAGCATGGCGCGATCATCTACGGAACAAATTTCGTTGTATAAAACGCAATCATGAGCATAAAGGCAAATCTTAACAGGAATATGATCAACGACGTCATTAATATAAAGCAAAAACAAAAGTGGTCATAAAACTGAGCTCTGCGGGAGACCAAAGCTAACTGAGACGTTGCTAGAATAAACATCCCCATATTAAACAGACAGTCCTATTTTTTAGGTAATCAGCGATCAAAGTAATTAGAGATGCGTTTTTATTATACTTTGCAGTTTCTCAAGAAGCTTAGAATGTGGCACTTTATTGAAAGCCTTTAAATGGTCAATAATGATGGCATCTAGTTGCCCTATTTTATCTAAGGCAAAAGCAATGCCATGGGTAAATTCTAGTAGCTGGGTGAAGGTAGAGCAGCCCGGACGAAAGCCATATTGTTGGCGATAGAGAATCGAATTAGCCTCGAGGTACTCAGATATATGTTTATAGACTATGTCTTCAAGAAGCTTGCAAAGATATTATGTCAATTAACTATGTCTAAAGTTAGTGACCACTTGCTTGCTACCGAATTTTAAATAGAGGAATAAAATTAGCTTATTTCCATAGATACGGTTGCACTAGAAATATATTTTTTTAAAACATACAGATAAGTACTTTGAAGTTTAAAGTGAATAACGGTGAAGAAACAAATTGAGGATACCATCAGGGCCAGGGTTCTTCTAACACTCGAGCTTCAGGACTAGATTAACAACATCAGATACACTAATGTAAACATCCGATAAAGCCAAGTATGTACTGTCAAAGCAGAAATCTGGAACGTAATCATTATCGTGACTAAATACCGATTAGTATTCGCTAAAAAGTTAGGAATCATTGTTGGTTCACTAGCATATTCACCTTGAATAACAAAGCTCTGCGGGCGACCCATTACATGTTGGGAGGATAGACCTCCAGATTTTGGCAAGATTTTATTTTATATATTCCGACAGAGTTACGTTAAAGTAAATGGTTTCAACTGCTAACATTCTTTCCTTGAAAGTCGTATTTAGAGCCTCAAACAAAGCGTCATCAGCCGTGGCTACATTGCGTTTATTACAATGTTTTGTTTTCTCTTTTTTTCGCATCAACTGCAATACTTTCCTCGTTATCCAGAGGTGCGAAGGATTTTTCTTCTTCGTTGTAACAGGTACACAATACTTATTGAATTTAGCTACAATAAAGTTGAACTGACTAAGCAGCGCATCGACATCTTCGTAATGGCTCAGCACACAAGTTATCAGAACAAAGATTATGTTAATAAATTATAGCTACATCGTCAGCCCTGTTGAGATCAAAGACAGTGACAATTTCAGGGTTATATGGTTGACTCGAAGTTCGAGAATAACTAAAACGGCTTTGTTATCGGCCATTCCTTCAATCACCTCACAATCGTAACCTAGGTTTGTAATGTTGTGACTAAGAAAAACAAGATCAAGAATAGAATTATTTCTGGTGTGAACTTTGACAGTTTGATCTGAGCCAAATGACACCGCCAAATATACCAGAGCATCGCAAATGGCCTTATCTCAGGCAACCAATCAAAAGTATTTTCCAATTTATATAATGTGCATCAACATCTATTAGTAAGACTAGCTTAAAATTAGCGAGGTTGTATTTATGAATGTAATCGTAAACATATAAAATAACTCGAAGGGAAGATCTAGGAGCTTTATAAACAGCACCGATAACAATAACAAACTTATCGAGCTGCACCTCGCACCATAAACACTCGGCGCTAGGTAAATTAGGAAAAACAAAAAAAGTTAAGATCAGTTTTAAGAAGAAATAACGCAACACGCCCGCCTCTAAATATCTATCACATCATACTACGTTGCAATTAGAAGGGGTGAATTCACAATCAAGAATGGCATTATGTCACCATGTTTCTATTACACATTTTACCTGTGGTGAATATAAAGATGCAATACGGGAAAACTAAGTGGCTTTGGAAAAAAGGCTTCTAGCGTTAAGGTTCATTACAGAAAACGGTTTATTCCTTACTCTAAAAAAAAGAGGGCGTATTCTTACAACCTTTGTCGCATATAAGACACCCCACAACTTCAGTTGGACGTACAGCGAACTGACGTCGATCTGACGGCACTAACATTCTCGAGAGGCTTGATTAGCTGTGTGGTAAAACTTTTTTAAAATAGCTTATGTACGTGTTACTAACTACAAAAAAAAAAAATCGGGTTTTTTTTTTGGCCCTACTGAAAAAAATTAATTTTTTCTTTGTGTGGTTTTTGATACGTACTTTAGTTATTTAATAAGTTATATCGCACCGTTATCAAGCCCCTCGTAAAATTTGCGGCCGTCTGTCCGATTATAGTGCTCTATACGTCGAACTGAAGTTTTGGGGTGTAATATTTGGGACAAAAGGGTGTAAGGTGATACCTTTTTTTTTTTAGAGTGCTTACGTGTCAGTTTAAGCTTCCAGTTTGAGCCAAACGAAGGACTTTTACAAGTGGGAGATTTGTTGCATCCCACGAGTATCGAACGTTGTCACCAAGGACGTGCTCGTAACGCAAACTAACTTTGGCGCCATTTTTTCTACATTGAGCACCACCGAACTAAAGCTCTTTACGATTATTACGGACACGAGGTGAGAAATCCTTAAAGATCCGACTGCCCTTAAGTTTGTAGGCATTTTTGAGGATGCGAATTTTAGCTCGAAAATCAATCACCTTAAATATTAGAGATCTGGTTTTACCATCGACGAGCGAGCCGAGGCGATGACAGCTTTCTCTGCCATCACAAGTTACAGACGAATTCAAAAACAGCAGATTAGATATGCTATCGATTAACAACGCGCGGGATTCATTTGTAGGTTCCAGCAGTCCGTATAGACCTTGGCAGAAGTCGCCTACTGCGTGCTGCCATCTTCCTCTGCTGGGCTGTGGAACGTCTTCTGAGCATACGCTGTTGCTCTCCTGTGCGGCATATCGGACTCAGCGAATGCGTCCACAACTCAGTGACTCAGCATTTTTCAACCGGGCGATAATCGACGCAAAGTTCTATACAACCAAATTATTTCTGCAAAAACGATTTTCCAAATCGTCATTCTTATCTGTAAGCTAAGAGACGACTGTTTCAAGAGCGGATCTTTCTTTTTTTTTTTCTAAAATTGCATTTGCCTGACACTATCAGATATTTGTGATAAACCCGACTTGAATTAAACCAGACGGGACTTGTAGCCATTAAAGGTAGCTACTAAGGCCTCCTGTCTGTTTTTTTTTTTATAAGGGTAGCATCCTTAGCTATCTGAGTTTGTCCAGCAAGAATTCGCAGGAGGAGAACCTGTGTACCAGGGTCAGGATTAGACCCAACATCAAGAAGAACCTGTGTATCAGGGCCAGGGTTAGACTCAACGTCGCCACTACACATTATCATAGATAAACACATTTTATACCGAGACAGCAAAGCAGAACAAATGCTAACTAGTGGGTCCGGTAGCAGCAAAGGAGAGCAATAATGAGACTTATAAGTATCGTAGGAAGAAAGGAACTCAACCTGTTGGGTGAAGTAAAAAGAACTTAAGCGGCATGTTCACCGAGCTGCCACGTAGCATAGTGGAAAGGAATGGTTCCGTCGATAGCTTTATACGGATGTAGGTGGCGCTGTAGTGCCTCCGTAGAAGCGGTGATCTGGTGTTGGCAGTTGAAGCACAATCCGATCGTCGGAAAACGTCGAATCATCCCACGATTGAAGAGGGGTCATCCACGTGAAAGCAGGAACCATCGAACGCCAACCGCAAAGAAGCATCGTTGACTCGACAAAAAGGAACCGGGGATGACCAGGCAGAACATGATCCTCCCCGGTACCTATCCCCGGTACGTATTTTGTGCTAAGAAGTATGATTGGTTATTGAAATTTTGATCATGAAGCATTTGGTTTCTTTAATTATAAATGAAGCATAGACTTAAATACCCATTACTAGTTCTTTTATAGCACTTATTCCAATTACATCCTCCTATGGAAGGAGCTTGCGAAATCTCTAAAAATTGCCTCGAAAAATAAAGTCTGGAGCGTATGCGCTGAAATCCCGCAGGAGATTGCACGAAACTCGAAGCATGCGAAAATCGCTATAGTCACATACAACATAAGAAAGACAGTGCGAGAAGGAAAAGGGCGGAAACTAGGAAAGCTGAAATGGAGAGGAGTGACCTTCTTTCCACAACGGCGTTTCTCGTGCGCGCCTTTTTTCCCTCTCGCACTGTCTTTCCTATGTTGTATCTGACTATAGTTATTAATGCGGAAGCATTAACTGTCTCATGTAGCGAGCGACGTCATCAGTTTGAAGCGCGAAAACGGCTCCTAGGTTTTGCGATCGCCTTCGGTTCCATTGGCTGGCGCGTGCCGACGGGGCTCCCATTGGCCGCTGCGCCATGGCCTCCGAGATCCCGAAACGTGCGCGCGCTAGTACGCAGCAGACGACAAGGGGAGCGGACGAGCAGACGACAAAGGGAGCGGACGAGCAGACGACAAAGGAAGCGGACGAGCGGATTGCATGCTTTCGCGTTCACAACTCGTAAGAAATGCTTAAGTGTACCTCGAGCTTTTTTCGAAAAACCATGTATTTCTTTTATGTACAGTGCTCAGCAAACTTATCTGGAACAGATGCAGCCTAATCTTGGATTGTTCTATTTCATATTTTCTATGTGTGCGTGCATATAGCTGGCGCTAGCCCTAAGCTATTTCTCTTTGTGTCCCACTATGTCGGTAGCATACCTTCAGTTCACATAAATATGCGCAGTTCTCTCATATTTTATCTTTTGTATGCATTCAATATTCCACAAGTGTTCCGTATAAGTTTGACGACGACTGTACATCTCATAGAGCATCGTACTGGCGTGCGGTCGTGTATCACTACTGCGTGATTCACGTTAAAGACCCCAGGCTAACGGTTGTACTGCACTGGCTAAATAAAGACCCCAGGCTAGCGATTGTACTGCACTGGCTAAATTTCTGATCTACAGCGAGTGACTCATCGCAACTTTGAAATGACTGACCAACTACTCGCTGTCTAAATATCCACACAACCCCAACTATTATGTACATTTTATATATGGTGTTGTTGGAATCACATTTCCGCTTCTTTTTAGGATAATTAAACAACAACGCGTAGTTCTTTGTTCAAAAACATATGGTGTCAAATCATGTTTACATGTCCCGAACTTCGAACAGCGTTCGTTTCCTTTTTTCGCACAATGTGCACAATTACTGTCTGAACCAGCTTTTCCTACAGACAGGGCATGTACAAACGCAGCACGCTCTTTGGCGTTCCACTCATTTAGCAAAGAAGAGTACTGCGGGTTCGAGAGCCATATTGTAGCTATTGTTAGGGGTCCGTGCTTTTATCGGTCGAGCGCTCGTACGATGGGGACATCTTTGGAAGTGAATTGCTCGCGTCCGTCAAGCAGCGCTCTCGCCCAGTTCATAGCACATAACCTCCCTAACTAACCGTTTCTGAAATCCGGGAATTGTACCGGAACTTTCCTTCTCGCCTTTGTTGATATTTCGACCATTTCTCTACGTGCAGTTTCTGTTCAAATTCTGTCGTTAATTATTGTATTAACATTATTATACTTATTGGGCCTTCTTTATTTGATTTCCAGAGACGTGAGACCCGTCTCAGACGGGTAACAATATCATGTGTTATGTATGAAAAGACCGACCGGCGCTCCAGACAGGCACGTAGCCAGGGCCTGGGCCCCCCCGGAAATTTCCATCTTGCTGGGACCTCCTCTCCCCCCTCCCCCTCATACGACATTTTGTCTTGGCGGGCCCTCCCCGAAACAAAATCCTGGCTGCGTGCCTGGCTCCAGAGCACATCGACTGGGTATTCATCCGCGTCATGCTGTACAGCTAAGACCAGCTCAACCGCCTTCTTCCACCAGTTCACCAATGAGCATAAGGTATGAGGATCGCACTAACCGCGGTGTAGACAAACAGACAACATAAAAACAACAACTCGGCACAATATACGTTCCCTGGTGGGACCTGGGAAACCCTACCTAAAATCATTCTCAGCTTAAGAAACTCAAGGCGTGATGATAACCGAGCATCTTATTATCCCTTGGTAGCCAGTGAAAATGGGGCATTACTCTATACGGGCGTTCTGCAAAGATCGTATCACAAAGCAAAAAAAAAAAAAAAAGTTGCGCCGTTTTTTTTTTAAGCTTTTAGTAATTATAAAGTAATGAAAACCCGCGAACGGCCCCCTCTATCCCCGCGTAACGTCATCATATCCGGATGTTTCCAACTCTGCAATTGGGCCCGAACCAGACGCCGAGCGTCCCTCGTAGCATTCATCGCGTACACGAGACCCAGCCGAATGCTCACGCGGCACTCGTGAGTAATCTGTCCCTGCGCTTGATCCTACTGTGATGTTGTTAAAATGACAGTGGACGGGCTTTGATTATTTTATAGCCGGTCACCCGCGACAGGCTGAAAATCCAGCAGATATTCCATCTCCTGCATGCGCACGTTTGCCTTCCGCGGGCCTTTGGCTTCGCACGAGACGAAGTCCTATCAAAGGCAAAAGACTCGCGCTGGGCTCGCGCAGAGCCGTGTATACAGAAAGTTTGGTAAATGGGAGGCGCGGGCAGAGCCAGGGCGTGCGTCATACTCGGAAAGAGGGCTCGGCATACTCTCTTGACCAACCAGAAGCCAAAAAGAATCCCCTAGCGGTGGTACCGAAAAACAGTTCTGGTCAAAGGTATATGTTCGTATATGGTTTTAAGAAGCACGTAAGAGTGAAGCACAGTAACTCTTTGTGGTTGAAAATAGGGTGCACGTGTTGTTTTGATCATGATCATGCAGAAAGATGTAAGAAACGAATGCGCCGTTCAACTCTGTTTTGCTCAGACAGAGTGTGACCGCTCGGACGGCAGATTCCCGGCCCTCAGCGCTTGGCGTACGGATTATGTCGATCGTTCCGCTAGTCGTACTCTTCCACCGTCATTTTGGATGAGCGTGATTGAAACATCACGTGTAGCATATTTTCAGTCACCGAGAGTTACTCCGATGCAGTTATCAGGTTTGTTTCTCGCGACCACTGCCAGGATATTAGGTCTGTTTGATTCGGTCAGAAAGTTCTGAACTAGTTCTGTCCGAGTTCAGGCGAGTGCAGGAGTCGTGCAGCGGCGGCGCAGAAACAGTGCAGCCGCCGCGGTATACTGGCGCTGTGATCGGCTTTCCGAGCGGAAGCGCATGGATGTCGTCTGCATCTGTTGGCTCTTGTTTCTCCACGCCACGTTGTATGCTACATTTAATTAGTCGCAGTTTGATGAGACCATTCGTGTTTCCTTAGTTTCAAAGTATAATAACGGAATCTTTTCTGTGAACATTTTTTACTCGAGTGTACTAAAAACGTTTTCTGCGCTAAATGTGTTTCTGTCTGCATTTTTAACTGCCGTTCGGTTCTTGTCGTTTCCATAAGCGTTCGTGTCCTTCACATTCATTTAGCAATAGCAGATTAATTACAAGTCTCTCGAGTTTCGCATTTCAACGGTAGGTTCGCGGCATCAGGATGATTTTGCGTCGGGAGTCACTGGCGGCAGCGCGCGGTCGGTACAGGTCACCTCGAACACGAAGGCCTGACGATAGCGTTTTAACCAAGACAGTTATCGACCGTAACTTTGGCGCCAAGCTGAAGCGTTTTCTGATTCTCAAGAAAGACTTGCGTGGAACTACCAAGCCAATGCCGATTCTCGGCGTCTTTCCCAGGCCCGTTAGTGAACGCCCACAGATACCAGCGGACAAAGCATGCAGTATTATGCTCAGCTACGGGTCATGCGAGGGCCAATGTACTAAATCCCAGACCTTTGCAATGTATCGGAGTCGTCAGTATGCATCCAAGAGCAACTGAAGGCGGGGACTATCAAGAGTGCAATACCTTTCCCGTGTCTGTAAGGAAGAATATCAACACTGTGGATCCCCACATAGCATAAAAAAGAAACAATTTACGTGAGCCAAAATTTCAAAACTTACCACAAGGAGACAAACCTACACGAGCAGGTGCCTAAAACGCTTTCAGAATATCATAATCAAGCAAATTGCTTCCCTCAGTTATGATCTCAATTCCGCGTCCACCGTGGGTACATTTTTATCATAAATGAGAGGAAACGCAACCTCCGTATCGGCGTTATTGTTAAACATCGCAGACATTTGAGCAAGAACTGCGAAAAATGGCACCGCGAGCAGAGATGGGCGAGGAGTGTCGTCTGCTGTCGCCGTCTGCTCTTGTCGTCTGCTTCTGCACGGACGCTGAACTGACTCCGGAGCCGGTGCAAGATTTTGAGGAACTGGGTCTGAACTCGTTTAGAACTGGGATGAATCGAGCGCGCCAGTTCAGCGGTCGTGCAATTTCCGGTTGAATCGAATGCGCCAGTTCTTGCACTGCTGAACTAGTTCAGCCAGTTCAGGCGAATTGAACAGACCTATTATTTCCGGCTTCTGGTTGGTCCCATTCGAATTTCTGAAGGCGCCCTGGAACACGCCCAGCCCGCTTTCGGCCAATGGCGCCTCCTCCTTTGTCTCCTTTAGACCATTCTAAAAAAGAGCGTGTGGCCGGTACCATTTTGAGTGTTCGTGCGCATGGCGCGTTCTTTGCTCGCTTTCCGAAGCGACGAACATGCACATGCTGGACTGTGAAGATCGCACGCTGGACTGTGATTTTGTAAACATTGGAAAGGTCTATACTTCCCAACGAATGGCCAAACTCTCTACATATACGGCTCTGGGCTCGCGCTGGACGAGAGACATCTGCTGTCTTTTTTTATTCCGTCACCAACTATTGGTGGCGTCGGTTTGGGTCGGCGTGTGATCGCATAAACATTTAAACTAAATAAAGGGGGAACCCAACCTGAACCAATACTTTTGTCGTGTCGTCTCTTGGCCCAACCGAAGCCTAAAGCCGTGGATACAATGCTAATACATCATACAAAATACAGTCTGCACAGACACTGTCTGAGACGTGCCTCTTCCCTGTAGGACGATTCAGTTACATTGGTAACACAAAAACTGTCTAGGAAAGCGTGCTGCGAGCATGGTTGGCTGTGGCTTAACAGTCAGCAGTTCTGGAACATCACCGTTGTCAACTGCACGCTCGAAATTCACGCGTGTATCTTTAACATCGCTCAAAGGACATCTGCAAGAGCTCGCTGTGTGTGTTCAGGTGCTGCGCAAACTGCTATACCCATCCGGGACAGGTTCGCAAATGGCATCACAGGGCTACATGAGGGGAGGAAAGTCGAGTCTATTTTAACGCTGCCAGATGTGTGCCCACGGCGCGCTGCTGTCCGAGGGGATCACTAGACTTTTTCGGTATAGAGACTTCCAAGAGTTTATGTATTTTAACTTGGTGTCTTCGACGTGCATCACGCAGTAGTGACGACGAGTGCATGCCTGTATACTTGCTGTCGAGCAACTATCGGTATTTGGTGCCCTTTTCTGACCACCTCATTAGATTTCTTCGAAGTCGGACTCCAGGTTGGACACACACCGAGAACGTCGGCGAAATCTCTGACCGCCGCGATTGGTCTCGGTGCCCAGTTCAAGCGCGGCGCTGTCCAATCACGGCGGTCGGGCGATCTCGCCGACTTTCTCGCCGGGTGTCCAACTTACAGCCCCTTGATATGCTGGTCCACTTTGACGAACGCCCTAAAGCTGTAGTTACACGTTGCATACATTATACAAAAGGGCGCGGTGTTTGCTGTAGACATGACGAGAGAATTACCTGCGGTCACTCGCCAAGCATGTTCGAATAATGTTTGCTTCATACATATGCATGCTTCAAGCATGTGTCCAGAAAGGTTTTGTGTGACTAATGTGACACGACCGTCCTACAATAAAGAAGCAGGTCTCAGACAGTGACTGAAAAGTGTCTTGTGTATGATTTATTAGCAGTGTGGCCGCGGCTTAACATAGCACTCCCAATGCTCTTTCGGCACAGAGTCCACAACTGTAGTGTCCCCGGGTCTTCAATGTGCATTACGCAGTAGTGAGTGCACGCCTGTATACTTGCAGGTAAAACTCCGACGGCGTTTGTCGCCTTAGCCCGACCAGATTGTTAGGTCCCTTGGACTTGATACGCACCGAGGCCCATAGATCCTGTTTTGAGGAACGCCCTAAGATAGCTCTCTCTCTCTCTCTCTCTCACCAGACTCTTTCAGCTTAGAGGCTCCCATTGCGCTATGCCTGTTAATCCGGTGTCTTCAACCTGCGTCACAAGTCAGTAACGAGTGCACGCACATACTTGTCGGCGAACAACCATTTGTCGCCCTAGTTTGTACACATTATTAAATTTCCTGCAACTGATACTCATTAAGGCCCATAGTTCCCGTATTGAAAAACGTTGTAAAATAGCTCTTTCTCTCACCAGACTTTTTCAGCATAAAGGAGCCCATTGCTGTACGTCTCTAAACCCTGGGTCTTTAACATGTATCAAGTAGTGACGAGTGCATGCCCTTGCTTGACGGTAAACTACCAGCGTTTCTCACCCTATCTGACGACATCATCAGATCGCTTGGAACGGATCTGCACTCAAACATGCAGTTCCCACTTTGACGAGAGCCCTAAGACAGCACTCTAAAGACTATTTCGTCAATGAGGCCCCTATTGCAGTAAGTCTGCTATCCTTGTGTCTTCAACGTGCTTCACGAAGTAGTGACTAGTGCACGCCTGTACTTGCAGACGAACAATTATTGGTACTTTCTGCCCTAATCTTATTATATCATTGGATCGATTGGAACTCATAGGCACCTAAGTCCATACATCCCCGATTGAGGAGCACCCTAAGATAGCTCTATCAAAACTTTTTCGACACAAAGGCCACCACTTCAGCATGTCTGCTAGCCTCGGTTCTTAATATGTACCTCGCAGTCGTGACCAGTAGATGCCTGTGCGTGTTGGCGAACAGCAATCGGTGTCTGTGGTGCTTGTCTGACTCCATCAGTAGATTGCTTGGAAATTGTAGGCACTCAAACCCGTAGTTCCACCACTAACGAACGCTCTAAGCAGGTTCTTTCGGCGTAGAGGCCCTCAATGTAGTGTGTCTGCAAACCTGGGATCTTTACCACGAAGCAGTGACGAGTGCGCGCCTGCACTTCTTGGTGAACAACGATTGGTGTTTGTTGCCCTAGTCTGACCGCATCATCAGATCGCTTGGAACGGATACTTACTTAACACCGTAGTTCCCGCTTTGATGAACGTCCTAAGATAGCTCCCTCACCGACCGGGCTTTTTCGGCATATAGAGGCCCCAGAACAGCCGCGCGGCAGCTGCCGCGGCGACTATGGTCCCCCAGCCCCCAGGAGTGCGGCGCGCGCGCGTGCAACGTTGCAGTTTGGCCCGCGTGTCCTCGAAATAAGTCAGCCAGAGCGGAGCAACACGTGAAGCTATAGAGTCGCGGGAGGCTCCGGCTGTCGCCGTGGGGCGTCAGCAGGCTGTCAGTTTCCATCGTCGTGACGCTCGTGCAGTCGGCCGACGCGGGCGCGCGTTCCGGAGACCGGAGATAGGTACAGACCATCTTTGCGTCCGCGTCGCCGTTTTTGGCCGCGACTTCGAAAGTGAACTTCGTTGTACGAATGCTTCGACAGCGAGTAGAGGGAGTCTGCCTGAAAGTCGCAGTCTGACACTGCTCGAACACGCTACAAAAGACACGGTGTTGTCTGATGGCGGTCTGCAAACAGGCCTTCATGATGGTCGAATCACGCTTGCTCCATACATATGCATGCTTCGAACATTTCTGCAGACAGTTTTTGTTTCATAACATATGCGACGGGACTGTCATACAAAGATGAAACGTGTTACAGACAGTTTCCGCAGGTTGTTTTTTGTAGGATGTAATTAGCTGCGTGACCGCAGCTTTTAATAATTCAAACGTTACTCACGCTCAGATATGGCTTCGAAATTAATCTGCTTTAGTAGCGTGAACACGGAAATTATTACAGTTTTTTAAAGCAATAATATGTCACTCGAGTCATTAATTTAATTACTTAACGAGCCACCGCCGCCGTCCCTTCGGGGAAGGCGATACTAAGCATTGCAATCACGTCGTCGGAGGTTTTTCTTCTTCCGATACAGACAAAGAAAGTTTAGTTTCTTTTCTTTTTTTCTCTCGTAGGAGACAGCTTTCTCGGTGTAGCCATTTCGACGTGTGCAAGAAGCGCATAAGCTACTCGAGTGATCGTTCCTGGGATCCGAATACGTGGTCCGCGTACTCTTCTTCGCAAATCGAATTAGCGCCCGGCTTTGCTCGTTCGCTCGCTTCCCCGGTCCCCGGTCAACATTGGGCAGTTTACCAGTCGTGCTGTGTAATCGCACAGATTTGCTTCTTCGAAGTACAATGCGGGACACTCTTAGGCGCGAACGCTTCTTTCGCAAACTTTCAATCGAAAATCGGTCAGCATCGAAGTGGGGCAGAAAAAGTAGGGTATGGGATTAAGAAGATCGCGAGGGGGAAATTTGAAGAAAATGATTTAGAAGTGTGATAAATTCGAAAGAACGTTGGCTAGAGTAGATTTTAGAAGGGCGAGTAAAAAATATAAGAAAATGTAATACGCGAAGGAGTAGATAAAGAAGAAATTGAGGCAAAGTGTACTTGCAAATGAAAGGGACTCTACCTGAAGTAGATACGTAGCCAGGTATTTTCTACATCTTATGCACGAGGTAGTGAAACGTGTCCCATTTCAACATGCATGCTATGTATAACAAAAATCTACGCATCGTATACATGAGATTCACTCTGCGCGACACTGTTAGCGCGAACACAACTTCGGCACTTTTTCGCATTTTATTTCGGAAGGATAGTGGTGGGCATCAAAATTTAGCACTTAGGTTAGTACTCCAACTGAGTACTTTCATCCACTGACTGTAGTAGTTTCGATAACACTCTGAGAAGAACAATAAAACCCGGCGATGGCTTGTTCGCGCTGACAGTGTCCGGGCGTTTTTTAAGTATTTTGTGGGCTAAGACATCATCCGGTAAAAAGCCGGTAAATTGAAAGCTTTAATATGTCTTTTTTTATGATTCTGACCAACAACTAGCGTACAACATACTTCCATCGATTCTGCATGGCGAAGTCAAGGAGGGACGAATGAACGCCCACACGCAAAAACGACAGAAAAAAAAAAAAAGGTTAGTCAGTAACATCATTATGGAAAGGTCAACAAATGCTTGTTGGCTCGCGTCGGCGCCACCCTCACTGTCAACACGGCTCGTTTCGCAAAGAGCGAGCCGCCTACAGACAGCAAAGAGGCAAAACCGAAACCGAAATCCCCGAGGTCGTCGTTGTCGTCGTCTGCTTCCCGCTCTGACTCACCCATGGTTGCCGGGACAACGAAAAGCTCTTCCGCTAATGAGGCGCGGTCGTCGCTCTCGCGCACGTGCACGCCTTGTTCCTCTCGCTTTTCTTATTTTATCTGTCTGACTTTTTTTCCCCCGAGACGTCGTTGTTTTCGTTTTTCTTTTATGTCTCGTTTGCTTTGGGTCATCCCTGTTTCCCTCTTTCCCCTCCAAAAAGCCACAAGCGAGCCAATGGTTATAAACACTTCGCTATGGTGCATGCCCTCAATCCGTGCGACGCTGGAGCTCTCCCTCACGTGCAGCGGAATGTTGCAATAAAAGAAAGTTGGAGTACCCAATTATACGTGGCTTGCAGGGACACGCGTCAACTGCCATTGTGGGCTACATCCGTACAAACGCATCGTTCACTCTAAAACAAGCCCGTGCGTCTACTTTCCCGCACAGCACTCGGAGAGCCAATCACCTCAACTTACGGAGGCAGCTCAGCGAATGGCGATGCCGAAACATATGTTGAGATCAAAAAACGCAGCCTGAGTTGTGACATTAAGCAATGCAAAACGTCACGCTTGCATTGCTTAATGTCACAACTCAGACTGCGTTTTTTGGTCTAAACATAAGTTTCGGCATCGTCATTCGCTGAGCTGCCTCCGTAAGTTGAGGTGATTGGCTCTCCGAGTGCTGTGCGGGAAAGTCGACGCACGGGCTTTTTTTCAGAGTGTAGATACATGCCGGTCGCGTGCCTTTTTTACAGCATATATTTCGCACCACCAAATATTATTAACTTGAATGCAACAACTAGGAATGACCACTAGCATAGTTCGAAGACGTCGCGTGAAAGTCGTGCACTGGACGCAATATTTTAACGGGGCGGATCGAGCCTCCACTTATATTCTAATAGAAAATTTTAGTAGATCGTTTCGATGACTCCGATAACGGTACCCGATACTCCGCCACTGCATTTGCGCATGCGTCGTATCGTTATCGGGTTTTGTTGTCGGGGGTATCGGAGGTATTGGAACGATCTACTACAGTTCTCTAATAAGAGCAACGGTCCGGAGATGGGTGATCCTCGCAGCGGTAGCGTCGTGGAAGCTTATCATAAGCTCGCTCTCAGCAGTAGCGGACTCAACTATGGCCGTTAGTGGATACTGCCTATACGCCATCTCACGAGCATTTGCAGCGCTGAAAAAGACGCGAGCGCCGCGCCTGGCGAAAGCAACTTTCGCCACTGGCTAGGCAGGCGAGCCAGACATAGAGAACGTCGGTTTTCAATCGTGCTAATCGTTCAGATTCATTTCGTAAGCAAGTACGCACGCACACAGGAGCCCAGATTCTCCGATCTGTACATCCGCACAAACGCATCACACATACACGCATACAAACACTCACTCACGTACGACAATCAGGTACGATTACTTATAATCGCAAACGCAGACGAATTCGCATTTAGAAGCGCGCTTGTGCACACGGGTAATAATAGCGTGACGCCAACCGAACGAACCCTCCCTAATGCAAAACTTGTGTCTCACTTCATGGCGGGGGGGGGGGGGGGGGGAGGGCTTGAATTCGCATTCTCCGCAGGGTGTAAGCCCGAGCCCCCCAAGCGTTCGGGTCTTGCGTCAAACTGATCGTGATGGATCTCGTTCTGTGACGGCGATGATGATAACGATAGGAGGGACACCTGGGGTGTCCAGAGCTTCAATAGTATGGTTTATATCGTACTGAAGCGCTGCACGACCGGCCATTCTGAGTTTTGTTGACATCTACCGTCATAGACAGGTTCTAAGAATGGCCCCTTTCTCTTCAATTCCGCTTTGAAATGACCATGTTTGTCGCCGTGCTGACACGACCGGCTGCTGCATCCTCATTGAAGGTGTTTAGTAATGGCGGTCCTGAAAGCGCTTAAACGAACCCCTACACATTGAGTGCACTCTATAATCTGTCACGTGACAGATTACGTGTTATAAAAGAAAGAGACAGAGGTGTTCTTTACTTTGGAGGCCACGTCTTCGGCAACTCTGCAACCTAAAAGGATTCGGATAGGAAATATGACGTTACGTTATACTAGCGTTGAGAGGGATTGATTTCCGACGTAGCCCGTTCGAATGAGCTGATAAATTCACTTTATGGAGCGCAAGGACCAGGCCGCGACTTAGTTAGAGCCCAAGGTTAGTTTAAAAAGCATGAACGTAAAATGAATAAATGCATGAACGAGTTCAATTCTTGACACATGTAACAGTCATGCGCTCCTTTCATTTCACATATAGAACTTACCAGTAGCAACAGGATGTGGGTGAACATTGGCACACATACATCAAGGATTAGTGCTGTTATTGCACGGGTTACTTCGTTCTTCTCTGTCTCTTTCGAGCTGTTTAGCTCTGTTGGTGAAAGAATTTACCAACTAGCCCAAATTACGAATTTTTGCGAGGGCTATAAAATTTATTGCGACCTATCGATGAAATATTTCATTCAATAATTGTGCACTCATTTTTAAACTGATTAGTCTATCATAAGTGTCCTGGTATTGTTTATATTATAATCGTGATAATAATAATAATAATAATAATAATAATAATAATAATAATAATAATAATAATAATAATAATAATAATAATAATACATTTATTGCACGAATAAAATATACATCGTTACAAACAGGTCCGCAAAAGCACGTGAGGGCTTGTAGGCGTGACCTGGCAACCAGCAGAGAAACTACTAACAATATCAAATATTGCAAAGCACAAAATAAACAGAAAAACGCAGTACTCTTAACCCTTACGGCAATTTAAAAACCGTGGGTATACAACACCAATTTTTAAGTTCTTTTTTTTATCACTCCCACCGACTGTAGATGTAAAAGTTCATTAGGCTACAAATTAAAGTAATGAGGAACGTAAAAAGACGGAACCCGCTTTCCGTAATTTGTGTATACCGTAGGGAGGGCGAACCGCTCTTTTTTTCTCAAAACCTTTTGTTTTTTACAGGTTTCTTAAACGTACTATTATAATAATTCCTAACTAGTATTTCATAGATATATAATTTTTAGTTGTCAAAAGCTGTAGCAAACGTATTTTAGACTCTGTTCTTATCTCGTCCCATTTGGTTTCATATGCTAATTACACGTCCAAAATATTATCTAATTTGCTTTTTCATGATTTCTTACAAAAACCATAAAGTGCGGCACCATACCAAAGCACCGACTCTCCCAGAGTTTGAAAAACCTTCATTATCAAAGTCAGGTTGGTTGCAACTCGCAAAAGATATAAAAATGCAGATATTGCGCGAAGTCGTTCCACAAGATACTCAATGTGACCATTCCAGCCAAGCCAAGCAACGGATCATTACTAATAATTATTTAATTCCAATCTTTTTTGTAAAACTGTGTTGTTCTACATCAGTGCCTCATTAGCAACATAAATTTTAAAAATATATATAAACTAGTCTAAAAATTATACTCTAGTAGCCGGTTAGCTTTCCACATAGATACCACCGAACAGTAAACAAAAAAGGGGGAGGGAGGGGTGAGGAAAAAAACACCAGCTGTGTTTCTTTTTTATTTTTTGTCCCTTTTTAAATAAATATATATTCTACACATTAAGCAAACTTGAGCGTCTACTTTCCAATGAGGCATTTGGGAAAGCCTATCGCTGTAATCTAGGGAGACAGCCCGGTGACGAACGAGGCTATAAATATGTTCAGATCTAAGAAAAACCAGTCTGCGGTCGCTGTGACATTGATTTAAATGTTTCACGTGTTTATGTCAGGGTCCGCGTCACAACACACACTGTTGTTTTTTTAGGTCCAAACATTACATTCGCCTCTAGTCATTCTCTGAACTTCCTCCGTCGAAAACAGCGACTGGCTCTCCCAAGCGCTTAGCGGAAATGCGAGTGCTCCGAATCTCTTAAAGCGTAGGTATGTGACGCATATATTACCCTTTTAAAGGGCCTGAATAGTACTTGCCACTTGGTGACTGCCACCCTAACCTCAGTAAAAAACGTTTATAGATTCCTTTCAGTCCTCTCCTGTACCTCTGCCCATGGTCTGTGAAAGTATGCCAAATAAATCATTAAATTCAATGGAATGATATCAATGGTTCCAGAACCACTAAAGGCTACGTGAATATGAATTGTTTCTGGAAGCCCTACCGAAAAACCCAGTATAAATTTTCGCTATCTGGATTATGGAACAGGAAATTTACTTGGATCCTATCTGGATTTCAGGTTTCTAGAAACAAATCCAATTAGGATTCCAGTTCTATAATTCATGTACATAAAATATATACTGGGTTTTTCGGTTGGGCAGCGGCTATGTTCTCCAAATAATAATGTCATCTTGGTAATCTCCCAGTTATCTAGCAATTCTATGAGCCTCCATCTTCGAGCAAATAATCGATAAGCTATTACAGTAAGTTGATCAATTGCTAAAACTCCTTAATCAACGCACAACCCTATAGTTTTGGTGCGTTCCTTTCAAACACGGATACTTGTGGTGGCGACTACAGGTACGAATACTAGAACGAATGAAAAACAAGGTTCTGTGCGTCCTAAAGAAGAAAAAAACTGCTCATGACGCAGCGTTTTTACGAGGCTCATACATTGTTTGTGAAACGAGATATTGAGAAAATCTAAGGAAATATTAGTCAGCCTGGCAGCGACACGGGTATAGGTCATATGTTCGGCGAGTGGAAAAAGCGCCACATCCGAATCCCGTCGCGAAAGCTTAGGGCGATCGCAGTGCCGCAACATGGCGGGCGACAGGTTGGCAACCTGGGCTGGCGCGGAGCAGACGACGACCGTGGCACGACAACGGCATCGACCGGCCCAGGGCGCGTCCCCATGCTTCCATCGATCTCTGGGAAGAAGCCATTAAAGCCCCGCGAAAATGCCGGCTCATGGCTCGCGTCCCCATCGGAAATCAGATAGAGGGAGAGGGGGCTCTGAAAAGCGGAAGACGCTCGAAAAAAAAAAAAAAATAGAGGCTTCCGGAGTGTCGCGCTGGAGGTCCCTCAACGGCGGGACCGCAGTCATTGCCGCAGTCGCGTTCCGGTCGTTGATGAAAGGGCCCGCCATTTTGGTAGAAAAAGTCAAATATGGGGGTTTCACGGTCTCAAACCAATGAGGGCATTTGGCACGCCCCAGCAGACGACTAATGTTTGTGTTTGACCCCCTGAAGATATTTTCACGCGCAACCTAAATCTTGATATACGGCGCCTTCTCCGCAATACGATAAGCAAGTTTTCTAAAATGCATCTTTGGCACATCAAAGCGCAAAAAAGGGCACGCAAATCAAAGGGCAACACGAAGAGAACGCAAAGAAACGCACGAGGTGCGCAAAGAGCAGACGAACTTGCTCGCGGTAAAGCCTCCTTCAGATTGCGGGCACCTTGGCTGGGATTTGAACCCGCCCCCGTGGGAATCCGTAGGCCGGCGCTTTGCCTCGGAGTCACCGAGGTGGCCGCCATTTTGGTCGTGCCTTTTACCATCGTCCATGTTGTGCACTGCACTCTGGAGGGATCGATATCAGTTTATTACGTATCCCCTAATTTACACAACTGAAGTAGAAGATTTCAAGCTTTGTAAGTAATCTTAAATCTGCTATCGAACGTCTTGTTGAATTAGCAGACCCAGGCGGGCTCACACCATAGTCCCAGACACAGGGGTGGAACGGCTGCGCCATTTGCGCCATTTTGCGCCAGACGCATTTGTCTGCGCCATCCTTCGCCATGTTGCGGAAACTGCGCCACAGCCAATACCTCGCGCCACTATGCACCAAATCGCACAGCGTGCCCCCCAAAAAAACTGTTTTTTGTCTTGGTTTCGGTTTCTATCGACTCGATTAACAACAATGAGCGCGTTTAGCTTTGTCGGCCTTGCAATCCTTTGTTCTGTTTATTCTCCATCTGTATCCCGACGTGCGTATTACGCACGTCACGTGGTTCGCACATATAATTACTATGTCGAGCACGTGTGGGTTGTGCGATAAGCAGTGCTGGTTTATATTTAAAGCAGCTGAAAGCCACTCAAAAATTATCAAGAATACTATCTTCAGAAAAATATGGTACTTGCTTTTTGGTCCTCATTAAGGCTCACAACGTTTCCAGTTTTCGCATCTGTTACACTGTTATCCCATCTATCTAGGTCTCTAACCACTCATGTTTATCTGTGCTGCTAAGCACAATTGAAATTGCTCCCGTGCTTGTCTAAGACACAAGCTGAAGTGCAATGAAAACTGATCTGAGCTGCTCCTAGCCTGCTCCAGAATGGAGTTTTAGCTGCTCCCAACCTGCTTCAAAACAGCTGTTTCAGCTGCTCCCGTGGCTGCTCCCAAGTGCATTTCATGAGTTCCACCCTGCAGACAGCATGAGAAGCGCAGGGTGCGGACTATTGTGTTCGCGTTTCTTGCTTTGTGATTGGATCCTCGGCATTCTTATCGGCTAACGCCGCAATCTCACTGGCTGTGGAGCGACACTAAGATGCTTGCGACTCACCACACCCTGCCTATCTTAAGTTGTGAGTGACTCTGGCTCGTACGAAATAGGTGTTGGTTCGTTTAGGCGACCTGTAATGACCTTGCTTCAAGCATCGTATACCCTCACTCAACATTCTCAGCGCAAGAAGCTTTTAATGTGTTCATCGCGCTACCCGTAAAGCCAGGGTCCGGTGGCATTAGCTTGCGTCAGGCCACTGTATGGGGAACATTTCCGTTACACAAGAACTCGAAATATCAATCGTCTTTTTCACCTCGGAATCGTAGTGCAACATACATATTATAAAAGCGTGCACGCTCACATCCGGGACAGCTATAAAAGAGGCGTATAATTAACGAAGGTAGACGAACTATAAATTCAGTCCCCCCCCCCCCCTCTCCCAACACTGTGTTTACATGATACGAAACTCAATGAAGCAGGGTAATTTAAGAGTCTCAGTCCTATGGTAATTGTAGTCACTTTAGGTATAGGTGGCCCAAGCAACCGCCTGTGACAGAGGGCATGCGTGGCCACACCATCCATCTATTCAATGACAGATTTAGGAATGCTTGGCACGGTTTCTCAAGTTAGTTCACCTTTTTTGCGTCGTGATTCGTTATCCGGTATTCTTATTAGGTAATACCACAAATTTATATGCTACGGAGGGGCAATACAATGCCAAATATTCGCCACCCAATGCGTTTCTGAACTATAAAGGGTGTCCGGAGGTAAACAAAAACGACTAATGGCCGAACTTCCGATAGCGAACTTCCGGGGATCAAGGGTGAAGTGACGAGACGGCGTTTGGTGAAGAAACTAAAGCTTTAAAAAAAAGGCGAACTTGGGCCAAAACAAAGGAATAAAATAACAGGTGTCGAGCGAGCGACGATGTCGGCGAAGAGGCAGAATCCGGCGCTGGCGTAAGACGAACCGCGGCTTGCCACGCGGAGCCCCTTTTGTACACGCGTGGGCTTCTGGAATAATCGGCGTAGAAGGTTCGGCACGTAGAACATTCTAACCTCAAAACAGCAACACGGATCTCGAGTTTAGCAGAACATCACGTTACAGAGTCAACAAAAAATGTGTTCCCGCGGCCAGGCATCGACCCTTGGCTTTTTGCGTGGAAGGCAAGCGCGATAACCGTTAGGCCAGGAGCGCGCTCCCTACTTGGTCAGCTGCGCGTGCGGCGGTATATTACTTTCTGTTGGCTATTGTTTTTACTTGTGTTTGAGGGCCCTCAGTGGGTGGCGCATACTTTAAAAGTCTTATCGCCGAAAACTCATTGCGGTACCTAACGAAATTTACTTAGGGTGCGCTCGCTGACGCTGAATGGGGCCGCTGGGGCCTATGGAAGGTGTCCGCTCTTTACGGTATTACTATAGTTCTCTATGGTTGACCGGTCTCAAACCAATGAGGGCATTTGGCACGCCCCAGCGACGACTAATTGTTTTGTTTTGACCCCTGAAGATATTTTCACGCGCAACCTAAATCTTGATATACGGCGCCTTCTCCGCAATACGATAAGCAAGTTTTCTAAAATGCATCTTTGGCACATCAAAGCGCAAAAAAGGCACGCAAATCAAAGGGGCAACACGAAGAGAACGCAAAGAAACGCACGAGGTGCGCAAAGAGCAGACGAACTTGCTCGCGGTAAAGCCTCCTTCAGATTGCGGGCACCTTGGCTGGGATTTGAACCCGCCCCCGTGGGAATCCGTAGGCCGGCGCTTTGCCTCGGAGTCACCGAGGTGGCCGCCATTTTGGTCGTGCCTTTTACCATCGTCCATGTTGTGCACTGCACTCTGGAGGGATCGATATCAGTTTATTACGTATCCCCTAATTTACACAACTGAAGTAGAAGATTTCAAGCTTTGTAAGTAATCTTAAATCTGCTATCGAACGTCTTGTTGAGTTAGCAGACCCAGGCGGGCTCACACCATAGTCCCAGACACAGGGGTGGAACGGCTGCGCCATTTGCGCCATTTTGCGCCAGACGCATTTGTCTGCGCCATCCTTCGCCATGTTGCGGAAACTGCGCAACAGCCAATACCTCGCGCCACTATGCACCAAATCGCACAGCGTGCCCCCTCTAAAAACTGTTTTTTTGTCTTGGTTTCGGTTTCTATCGACTCGATTAACAACAATGAGCGCGTTTAGCTTTGTCGGCCTTGCAATCCTTTGTTCTGTTTATTCTCTATCTGTATCCCGACGTGCGTATTACGCACGTCACGTGGTTCGCACATATAATTACTATGTTGAGCACGTGTGGGTTGTGCGATAAGCAGTGTTGGTTTATATTTAAAGCAGCTGAAAGCCACTCAAAAATTATCAAGAATACTATCTTCAGAAAAATATGGTACTTGCTTTTTGGTCCTCATTAAGGCTCACAACATTTCCAGTTTTCGCATCTGTTACACTGTTATCCCATCTATCTAGGTCTCTAACCACTCATGTTTATCTGTGCTGCTAAGCACAATTGAAATTGCTCCCGTGCTTGTCTAAGACACAAGCTGAAGTGCAATGAAAACTGATCTGAGCTGCTCCTAGCCTGCTCCAGAATGGAGTTTTAGCTGCTCCCAACCTGCTTCAAAACAGCTGTTTCAGCTGCTCCCGTGGCTGCTCCCAAGTGCATTTCATGAGTTCCACCCTGCAGACAGCATGAGAAGCGCAGGGTGCGGACTATTGTGTTCGCGTTTCTTGCTTTCTGATTGGATCCTCGGCATTCTTATCGGCTAACGCCGCAATCTCACTGGCTGTGGAGCGACACTAAGATGCTTGCGACTCACCACACCCTGCCTATCTTAAGTTGTGAGTGACTCTGGCTCGTACGAAATAGGTGTTGGTTCGTTTAGGCGACCTGTAATGACCTTGCTTCAAGCATCGTATACCCTCACTCAACATTCTCAGCGCAAGAAGCTTTTAATGTGTTCATCGCGCTACCCGTAAAGCCAGGGTCCGGCGGCATTAGCTTGCGTCAGGCCACTGTATGGGGAACATTTCCGTTACACAAGAACTCGAAATATCAATCGTCTTTTTCACCTCGGAATCGTAGTGCAACATACATATTATAAAAGCGTGCACGCTCACATCCGGGACAGCTATAAAAGAGGCGTATAATTAACGAAGGTAGACGAACTATGATTTCAGTCCCCCCCCCCCCTCTCCCAACACTGTGTTTACATGATACGAAACTCAATGAAGCAGGGTAATTTAAGAGTCTCAGTCCTATGGTAATTGTAGTCACTTTAGGTATAGGTGGCCCAAGCAACCTCCTGTGACAGAGGGCATGCGTGGCCACACCATCCATCTATTCAATGACAGATTTAGGAATGCTTGGCACGGTTTCTCAAGTTAGTTCACCTTTTTTGCGTCGTGATTCGTTATCCGGTATTCTTATTAGGTAATACCACAAATTTATATGCTACGGAGGGGCAATACAATGCCAAATATTCGCCACCCAATGCGTTTCTGAACTATAAAGGGTGTACGGAGGTAAACAAAAACGACTAATGGCCGAACTTCCGATAGCGAACTTCCGGGGATCAAGGGTGAAGTGACGAGACGGCGTTTGGTGAAGAAACTAAAGCTTTAAAAAAAAGGCGAACTTGTGCCAAAACAAAGGAATAAAATAACAGGTGTCGAGCGAGCGACGATGTCGGCGAAGAGGCAGAATCCGGCGCTGGCGTAAGACGGACCGCGGCTTGCCACGCGGAGCCCCTTTTGTACACGCGTGGGCTTCTGGAATAATCGGCGTAGAAGGTTCGGCACGTAGAACATTCTAACCTCAAAACAGCAACACGGCTCTCGAGTTTAGCAGAACATCACGTTACAGAGTCAACAAAAAATGTGTTCCCGCGGCCAGGCATCGACCCTTGGCTTTTTGCGTGGAAGGCAAGCGCGATAACCGTTAGGCCAGGAGCGCGCTCCCTACTTGGTCAGCTGCGCGTGCGGCGGTATATTACTTTCTGTTGGCTATTGTTTTTACTTGTGTTTGAGGGCCCTCAGTGGGTAGCGCATACTTTAAAAGTCTTATCGCCGAAAACTCATTGCGGTACCTAACGAAATTTACTTATACGGGATTGACATACCTTCCTGTGCCCTTGAGTGAAAACTGAAAAGAAAGAGTCTTTGTTTCTCAAGGAAATGACAAATCTGCCGAAGGTACCGTGGGCGCATCTTCAGGACTACCTATTCGACTAGTCTGGTTCATATACCTGAGAACTATATATATATATTAAAAAAAAAAAAAACTACTTATATCTGAACGCGTAAAACTATACTTCGTGAATGGCAAGGCATCGGCGGTGGGCACCTACTTCGCGCCGAAGATACGCGCCGAGCCTCCCCGCAGGGGTCGCCGAGGCGGGTCTTGGTTCTAGCAGACAATCTTGCGAAAATTTTTATTACGCTTTCTTTAGCGTGATGCGAGATTCTGTAATTCACAATTTTCTCGTGTTTTGACTTGTTTGCTTTGGCATTCAAGATTTTTTTTCCAGAGCGCCGTGCACATTGCATTTGTACGGGACGTAATCGCCCATTGCTGTACGGAGATGGTCGGTCGAGGTGCCGCGGCGTCGGTTCCGCGTTCACGTGTTAGTCGCATTGCACCATCTGTCGGCAGCACATCGAAGTAGGCTAACGCCATCTGCCAATGCCGTCATCCTGGGATCCCCCAAGCTCGGCGGCGCCGGAGGCCCGTCCCTCGTCTCGAGATCATCGAAATAGCTTCACTTGTGACACTTTGCTCGTGCCGGTACGCGTCAACAACTTAAAAGCGCGACAGTGGGGTATTCCTAGAGCGTAGCTCTCACGTAATTGCTGGCTAGTAAACCAAGAGTCGTCGCGCGCCCACCCAAACACAAGGTAAACATAAGAGAACAGAAAGTATTTGTCACCCCCTGTCATGGCGAGCGGAAGTTGGCGCGCACACCCTGTATAGCTCCAAAACGTAAATAAAGTTGCAGGCGGGTTAGATAATCAGCCGTCTATGTAGTGCCGTCTTCAGAAACCTGGCACCCACTCCTTCGTCATCCACAATCCGCCCGGCATACCGCAGCGCACAAACCTCACAAAAACGCCATCAGTGGTTCAACTTCTCTCCCCTCTCAAAAAGGTGCACGCAGCGCACTACAGATGGCGCGGCGCGCGCACGCAGTGTCGAGTGGGGAAGTCCACCTCCCCTTGGGGATAGGTTGCTGCGCTCAGCAGGCACCACCTCCGTCGAACATCTGGGAAGCGGATGAATAATTAAGTCGCCATAACGCCGGCTTCCCACCGGCCTTTTTCCCTCCTCCCCAGTCCCCCTCTCCCTCTTTCCTCTTTTCCACTCTCTCCCTCCTCGATCCGCACACGGATTAGGCTCGAAAAATGGGGTTCGACAAGCACTCGGAGCAGTCCCGCTCTCGCGCGAGTGCTCTGTGAAAGCGCAGTGTATAAACGCGTTTTTAAACCTCTGTACAACTCGGATCCACTGACGTTGAAGAGCGCAGTGGCAGGTTCGTTTGTATCACTTTTTTATAAATTTTTTACTTCGGGGAATAGCAACACGTGTTGTGTGTTTTAGAGAATACGTTTCGGGGAGCGGCGGGACGTTGGTGGCCTCCAGTCACGTGATCACTCGCCCGCGCAACGGGACAGACGCGAGTGTACGTTAGGGATGTCGTCGGACGACCAGATTGCGTCCTGCCTTAGAGGCACAGATGGTGAACAGTTGGCCCGTGCCACGGCGACTGTAATGAGATTGACGGGATATTAAACGGTCTCTCGATAAGCATAATGCATAAGCCTAGAGGCATTTCAAATTATACGTTGCGACAATAGTAAGCCGCAAACGTTATTAATGAAGTGTAACATTATTGATGGTTCCGTAATGTAATATAAAGACGAACGAATCGACCTGATCGGAATAGGTGTAGATAAGAATGGTGAACGTTGCTTCGACCTCGGTATAGGCTGTATATACACCAACGCCGGGTTCTGATGTCACACAGCTGCGGTGGTGGCGCTGCTGTCGGCGCGGTGCATGCACAGACGATTCCCCTCCAGCGAATCTGATTTCTGCGCACAAGCATTGCCCACATCCTGTTGTGGGCTTTACGCGGTCTTGTTTGTAAACTTCGCACTGGTCTATACACAAACTGCGAGCATTTTAGCTCTTCGAACCGAACAGAAACAAATATTTTGAAGACGGAAACATCTTGGCGGTGTGACTCTCGTCGCCCAACACGCATTACCGAATCGGTGCGATGTGTCGGGCTACTTGCTCGGTTAAGTGCGATCTTCGTAAATACTGAAATTTTTCGTAATAATCCAGCGGAAGAGTCGCGAGTTTAAGAGCTCATAACCGGGATAAGCGCTTACACTAATACCCCATTCACGCGATCATAAAGGTACCTTTAACTAAGGCACCTTTGTGACCAGCGGCGATGCAGTTCGCAATCCTGCGCGCGTGGCGTGTGCTCGCGACTTATGAGCGCGAGCTGATTCGCCGATTGCAAAGGGAGTCATAGCAACTTGCCCAAATGTCCATTTTATTATGGGTACCTTTAGGCTTGCCGTGTGAATGGGGTAGAAACTCCGGCTGGCCTTGCTGCTGTGTGTACGTAGCCAGCAAAATCGAGCGAAGCTTATTTATAAAAAAGAACAAAAAAAACATGCAGTTTAGTATTATTTGTCATGAAAAGAAATGCACGAGGGCAGCTCACCAAATATCGTCGCGGATAGCTTCCGAATAGGCCTATAATAGTTGTAGTTCTGTCCAATGAAAATACCAGTGAACAAGTCGGAGAAGAGAAAGACCGCCTTGCTATCGTGTGTTTTATTTATAAAAGGGCTATTTCGCTCTCCGGCGACTCTCTGGGCGCATCACGTATAATATAGTGATTTATCGTACATTTTGTTTTTCCAGAAGAAAAAAAAAAGAACTAAACTGGCAGTTTGAATCACTAGGATTCTAAGTTCGGCCCCAAGACACAAAAATAAAAACACGTACGCAAAAGATAAAAAAAAAAGTGTTCAGCCTATAGTAATAGAAGAAAGGGGCAGCTTCGATTGGAGAGCAACAAGAGAGCTACGCAATCAGTCGAAAGCTCCTGGGGGCTACTCCCGGGGCTCCGGAGCGCTAAGCCTATGGTCCATCCCGGGCCGGGGTTAGGACCTCATTATCGCCAAGCCGGCTCGGGAGCCCGAATCCGCTCTCTTCGGAGGCCCTACTGCAGCTGTAAGCGGGGACCTCGGACCGTACGGTGGGGTCGTTCTGCGTTCGCCATTGCTTTCCCCAAGCAACACTCCGTTTCCCCCAATATATAGATGGACCGCAGACATCACTAGAGTCACTCGGGAGCCAATCCAGTTTCCCCTTAGTGTCACGTGCCCTTTTGAGAGGAAAGCACAGCGATGCATGGGAAGCACAGTCAGGTGACATGCTCGTAGCGATAGATTAGCCGGTGTGGTTCACAAAGTCCGCTCTACGGTTCATCGTGAGTTGCAACAGAGGATAACTGCTGTTTCACCTTACGATTGACCACGGAGGATGCTAGAAGCCAATCGGAGCAATCCAATCTTTTGCTACTGTCACGTGACCTCTGGGTGGAACGCGGCGAGTCACTACGTTATGTCTTCGCAGCGCTTTGATTGGATGGGATAGCCCGTAGCTTTCGCTGCAGTCCATCGTGAAGTGAAACGGAGTGTAGCTGCTCTTTCGGGCGCTAGTGCCTCGAGAGTGCTTTCGGGGATCGGTGCTGTAAGCGCGTCGCGGCACCTGCGGGCTTGACGACGGCCCTTCTGCCTGGTTTGCGCTCCATTACAGCTCTTCTTCCTTGTCTTATCGTTGAAGGGGACAGTGGCCATTGAGTTTGATTTACGTCCAATTTACGGGCCGACTTTAACCCCTCAGAAAATGAACTGGCGAATGGAGTGTACGTGTGTACGTTGTGGTGTGAAATATTTTGTGCGTGTGTATGTGATGTTCCCGCGCACGCAATACCTCACGATGCTAGGATAGAACGTTTCAAATGTTGGCCCTAATACCTACTAGAGCTAGAAACAAATAGTCCCGCTCGCAGATACGTAATATACATCTTGACAATATCTGTCATCACAGGTAGGCATGCAAACCTTTTTTGTTTTGTTTTATTTTCTCGTGTGCACACGTTTCTTGGCGTCCCAATATGAGGTCATTTAAGCCGCATCCGGCCGCTTTAAAACGAGTACACAGCTTCGTTCGTGCGGATAAAATCCGGAGCCAAATCAGGAGCTTCGAAGCGCGGCAGGCGACAACGTACCGTCGGGCTCCTCTACTTTGCGGGAGGGTGCCACGTGCTTTACTTTTTCGTTCTGATTGGCTCCTACGGGTGTCGAGGTATTAATTATTTTCACAAGTTATAACGAAACGCCGTATAGAGATGAGAGATTTGGGCAGCGCAGTAGAGCAGCCAACCTGGTGTTTTTTAATGTGTGTCACGGAGTTGCGCATAGACGCCTGCGGGCGTATTACGATTCTCATTCTGATTGAAAGAGAGAGAGAGAGAGGCGTGGATAAAATCCAGTTGGCCGGTTTCATTCAGATTGAGGCAGTGGGTGGGAATCGTATTTTTTTATAATTTTATATCTTGAACATGATTCTAACCGGAGACGACGTACTGGGTTCCATAGCACGAAACATCGTTCCACGTTCTTTGATTTGATTCTCAAAACCTGCCTGTATGGTGCTGACCAACGGGACAACTCCAAATATCATGTCGATGGCAACGACGACGAACATGGATGATCTTTTGATAGTTGCTAAACCCCATTCCGATAACCCAGGTGGTACTAAAACGGAGTTTACAAACCCTGCGTGCAGGTCAAAGCCGCAAGACTCTCCCCAAACAAAGAGTACAGCCATCCGCGCACTCCGACCTCACTTATGAGTCGGGGAGTTTCGCGCACACAGTCTCCCCATACCTTACGCACCATCCGACCCGAGTTCATGATAAAACCGTCAAGTCAAATCAGCGCCGCTCCAGCGGCAACGATACGATGTGGAACCGCAAAAACCGACACCGACATAAAATGCGTTCCCTCCAGCACGCGCGGCAAACGATATACTAGCATGACGTCACTCTTCTTTATTTTTTCTTTCTACGAAGTACCTCGCCCCAAACCGAAAGGTCACGTGCCACACTATCGCCCCCCCCCCTTTCCCCGAAACGTTGTTCTGAAGCCCCCTAAGGCGGAAGGACGGCGTTCGGAAACTTCATCAAAGCAGTCACCGCGCGAATCCCTTTCGTCGAACGGACAGCATCCGCGGCACGTGCGGCGAACGGCACGTGCCGTCGCACGTGCGCGGAGTTCGCGTTCCCACGAGACGCGCACGAAGGGCTCTCGCCGAAACGTCACCGGAACCCAGTCTCGTCACGTGGGTACCTCCCTCTACCCCCCTCTCGCCCGTTGGTGTACGTTGTAGAAATGAGAAACTGGCCAGTCCATTCCCTCCGGGCGCAGGGCGAGGTCAAATCCTCCCAGGGTGGCGTATGGCGTGGCCCCGTATCGCTGACGACGCCACCAGCGCCGCCATATGGCCATCTTGTGCGTGAATTACGGTCTTTTGTGGCAGGATGCGGGGAGGCTAGGTAAGGTTAGACCGATGGCGGACGCCGTGTGATAGCGTCGTAGCATGTCGCTTTAGAAACGGGTCTGTTCAGATCCCTTTTTGTTGTTTTTGTTTTTGTGATGGTAATGGGATTGATAAATTCGTCGAGGTGTTCGGTAGAAATGTTGGGTTAAATTCACACGTCTTACACCAGGCGTTAGGTAGTCAGTCATTAAATATGTTCTACAAATTTAAAACTAACACTAAAACAAACCAAACAAACAAATTAGGAACGGTTTTCTATAGGGGTGTGCGAATAATGGCTCGATTCGAATGGCGCAGGTTTATCCGTAGATTCAACACGGTTAGGATAACTAGTTGTTGTGGCTTTCCATCGCACGGTGAACGATAAGAAAGAGGCTGAGCTATCCGATTAGAAAGTATATTAGCACATCCCTAGTTGCCTTATCTCGGTACAAGGACACTGCGATAACTGGGGGTTTCTGACGTAATACTATTATGAAAGTAAACTTAAAATCTAATAAAAAAATACAATATTTTCATTTCAGCGATTCAAATAATAATGACGTTGCAGACATCTCGCACACCCGGCACTGGTTGTCCTCTCAGGCCAATGAAGCAAAACACGGAAAATCGGTTTTCTTGCTCTACAAGCGGGCTTCTTCCTACGCACTGGTGATAGACGGCGAAGCACGCTTCGGGGTGACGACTCTGCGCTGTTAAATATTTTTAAATGTGATAAGTAACATAAATCGTCATAAATGCACTTCAACGAGTTTTGCATACTACTAATTTTATGTTCTAGATGCAATATGTTTCCCTGTATCTTATAAATTGATTTTATTTGCCTAAGTTATGAAGAGTCGGAAGTATTTATTAGAAAACATGAGCCAGTACCAGCAACGGAGGATAGATTGAAGATTTACATCAAACGTTAGATAAGACAGATGTAACTATCGTGGGGCGATCCTTTATTTTTTATTATTAGGTGACCGCAAGTGTTGTTCTGAGTCACACAGACATAAAAAGCACATTGATCAAACACTGTGATTTGAAGATACACCTATGCTGTGAAATATTTCTTATTTACAGATTATTTTCGTTAATAATGTATTAAAGCTGTTTCATGCAAATTTGTCGTCTGGACCAACATTACGTATTTAACATTTGGCATCATAATTTCTTCTCTGTTTTTTTTTAAATAATAAACGCACTGTTGAACTGCCTTGGACATTCAGAAACTACTCGTCATTCGTGTTTCTGCGAGATAACCAGACACATACATCGTTCAACATTATCGATCCAATTAACCAATGAACAATACACTAAACCCTGACTGATCGATATAAAGAAACTCCCTCGGATTATTATTTTCCTACCGTGGGTAGAGTTACTACCCATGAACAACAAAAACAAATACGAAAAGACAGAACGTAAAACAAAAAGAAAACCAAGGAGGGGGAAAGGGAGAGAGCCAATCAGGGCGGTCTCCGGCGGGCTTCAAGAAATGCGTGTCTCGATAGCAACAGCGTTGCCGGGGCGGAGACGGAAGGGAGACGTTGCCATGGAAACCCCGGAAGCTTGAGGAGGAGCCAACCTCGCGGGGGGCCCGGCCTCTCGGCTACACTGCAACGCGGGAGAATTTCATCATGGCGGTGCGATGCACGCATTTCATCGCGAATCGCGCGAAGCACGCCCAAGCAACGCTCGTCGACGGTTTGGGTTTTGCGTTTGTTTCTTTGTCGTTTCGAATGCGCACTACAATTTACACATAAGGGCAACTAACGGCTGAGCGTTACACTTCCGCGACGATTCGAACAGCACGTCTGTTTCGAAAATTTACCAAATATATATACTTCTCATTGCTGTATGATCGTCGTAGTGGTTTACCATATATATATAAACAAAATTTATTGTAAGGACTAATTTTTATTAAACGCGTCTGAAGTTTTTTAAGCGACTACAAAAAAGTCATGCAACCTTTTTTTTTCTTTTGTTTTTACGATTGGAGTTAAAGAACTGAAATTCTCAGACTAATATAGCAGAAAGCACGACACACATCGATTTCTAGCCCCAAATAAAGCCATGTCTGCTTTTTCGACAACCCAACCAGTCCTACGCAGTTCGGTTTTGAAGAGATCTGGTGCTTGTAGCCGGTTGGCTGAAATACAACATATATATCTGTGCGTTTGTGGTGTTGCGAGTTAACCATTGAAAAAACACATACTGCCTAGGTGGCGCAAGACGCCGCCCGGCTAAGCCAATCACGCACAGCGACTGCCCCATGATACTGCGTTTTTTTTTTTTTGTCTGTGCGGAATTAGTTTAGCCGGTGATATATCAAACGCCCGAAGATGACAACGCCGTGACTATGCCCATTTGACGCTGCGTGGGTGGCTCTATCGTATAGTAACGTCGGTTTTTTTACGGACTCCAAGCGAAACTGAGTTTACTGGAACCGGCAGTGTCGCCTTTTGTCACGCCTGAGTGAGGCATGATGTCACACGCGCCAAGACTCGAGTGATATCAGTGCGAATGCATGTTGGTAGGTTTTTGAACTTGGACCTACTTTGCGCTGCGTTTTTCCTTTAAACACCGAAGTTACACCAAGCTAACATAATGGGCATTTTAGCAACGGGAGCTTTCGTCGGCTGCAGTACTTATGCAAAAAAATTAAGTAACTTCTTTCAGTTTGGCGACGCGCTCATACCTTAGCGACTAGCACCATTTCCCGGTGACGTGTTGAAGCTAAATTAATGAAAGCACGACATCTCTTGCTAAAAAACAAACTTAATTTTTCTTTTATAAAATTAGTTTAGCAGCGCGCGCAATCCAATCCGAAACTAAACTGCCTCTACCTATACTTTCATTTCCGAGAGTCAATCACTACGATCCCCGCAGGTCGCTCCGCCAACGACGAACCCGAGAATGAAGCTTCAACTCCCCAATCTTACGCTGAGCACGACATACGATGATGTGAAACATCGCGATCAGTATCACATTGCAAACTTTGAGACTTACACTGTAACATATATCTACGAGACGCATCCGTGAAATGATAATCCTTGAATTAATTATTTACTCCAAACACGAAGAAAGCGGGGACAGGGGGTTGAAGGGAGGGGGGAGGGGGATCTTGTTCGCGTCGAATCAACACGTCGAAGGACGCCTTGTGTCCTTCGACGTGTTGATTGCACGCCAGGGTCAGCCGAATACTGACGCAGCACTCCTGCCATGTTGTTCTTCACGCTCAGTCTCACTGTGATGACGTCGAAATCATATTGCATGGGTTTTGATTGTTCTAGCTTGTGTTGGCCCAGTACATCGCAATGCAGAACCCAGGGCTGCTGGGTTCAATCCCCACCCCTGCCCGTTTCGATCTGGATGCATATCGCACCGGCGAGCTGTGGTGTATCACTTCTGCGTGGTGCACGTTAAACATCCCAGGCTAGCGGTTGTGCCGCAATGGACTAAATTGCTCATCTAGAGCTGAGACAGCAGGCGCTCAGTTGGAGCGGACTAACTTCCGGCTGTATAAACAAACACACACACACTACACAATTACAATTAGATGGTTATCTGTTCCATGGAAATACTTGTGGCCAATCAGATATCGTCCTCATGTTACGGTGGCAAACGCCCACCTTCATCACGGGGTTCTTTTTGAGAGGAAAGCAGGTAAGGAGGCGATCGAACGAATAATGCTTGTTTACTTGACTGGACGGAGGATGAGTTTCAGAGAGGTTACGCGGCTGCAAGTCATGGAGTGTCGCCTGTTGTAGTTCTGGGACCATGGCCACCGTTGTTGTCGCTTGCCACGTGTCGTGGTCCGGAGTCGTTTGAGGCTGTTTCGGGGACCGTCCCACGGGCCACAGGAATTTCCCTAGCTCCACTCCTCTTTCAAGCGTTCGGGGTGTCCGTTGCTAAGTTCCCTTCCCCACGCCGTAGCGAGAACAAGCTCCCAGCGCCTGCGCGGCCTGACCCTGGAACCCCCCCCCCCCCCCCCCCTTTCCCGTTCTCTCGCATCGTCACACTGCTGTACAAAACGACCGTTGAAAGTGGCGTTGAACCTGAATGATGAAACTTCTTCGGAATGCAGACATGTTTGGTACCTTAAACAGGAGCCCCTTTTCCTTTATATCCAATTCATTGACCCTAACATGATTGAGTTTTGTTTATCCCACAAATACCTCTGCTTTTTTTATTTATTTTTTTCTCCTCCCATGAAAAGACCTCGTTCGAACCCAGATTGCATCGTCACCGAGACTAATCGAAAAGTTCTCGTGCACTCGTTAGTTGCCATTTAAGCATCAATGATTAGCTATCGATTGTGTTGTTCTTTGCCTTGGTGTCTTCTTGAGCCCTAGTCCCTTTGCTCGTACATCATACAAAAGACGCACTGATCGTTGCAGACACAATAGACGTTTTAGGGAACCGTTTTTGCCCATCCGATACGGTACGATGAGCCCTCCGGTACAAACTGCGCATGCGCTACCCCAAATACTCGCTTATATGCTCAGTTCGTACCGGTGGGCCCATCGTAACGTATCGGATGTGCAAAAACGGTTCCCTAAAGTTCTCTAATGGCTGAAGTATCTGCGGACATGCCCAAGACATGCTGGGAGCATGTTTGCTTCGTGCATGTGTGTGCATCGAACATGTCTGCAGGCAGTTTTTGTATGACCGATGTGATAGGACCGTCACACGGCAAGAGACTCTCCTTAAGCAGTGTCTAAAGACTGAATTTTGTATGATGTACGAGGCAGTGTGAATGTGGCTTTATAGTGTCATTGTTTGTACGTTTGTTATCTTTCCTTTTGACTTATGTTAAGTTATTCTTAAATAGTGTCTGAGCTATTTATAAGAAAAAAAAAAACGGGAAGATTTATTGGTGGATTTTTAGGGAGCTCGTTGGCATGACCTTTGGAAACGGCACACACGTCCGTCCCCATTTGGGAAACGCTAACGCTGACGCCTTTCACTTTTCTCTTCTGGCTTTCTCTTTTGCTTCCTCTATTTCTTGCTGCCTCTTTTTGGCCTCGCTCTTTTTGGCCTCGTTACGGAGTCAGTATTAGCGCTTCCCAAAAGGAGGACGTGTGGGGCGTTTCCCAAGAGTCATGCTAACGGATTCCCTAAGAGTCCATCAATAGAGCTTCCTGTAATGTTTTCACCCCTTTTTCGTACTCTGCCTGTCGGAGTACGTCGACGTATCATTCGTGGAAAGAATCACATCCCTACCACTCGCGGAAGGAACCGCATCAATATCCCTTGTTTTAACTACACAGGCACATCACAGCCCAACCACCTCTACTACGAAAACCCAGAGCGAAGAACAACGGGCGACGGCAGAGCGGCAACTGAGCACGTCCGCATTCTAATGCGCTGCGGCGCAACACCCCCTGCATAGCAAAGCCGTAGTGCTGAATGTGATGGTGTCATCAAAGAATGCCAACGCTGGGCACAGATGGGACACGACGATTGCGTCAACGTTCAGCTCAAACTTGACTCGAAGACAGCCGCTGACGCAGCACTCGTTTCCAATCTATGTTCAGCGTTGTCCTTCTCTGATGACGCCATCTCATTCAGCTCTACGGCTTTGCTATCTTTGCGCGGCGCCTCCTCCTCTGTGGCTCCGGGCCAGCTGTGCGCGTCACTTTGACGAAAACGAAAGGGCTCGTTTTCACGAAAACCCGCTGGTGTCTGTCCGTTTGTCAGCGCCGGGGAGAGACGAAAAGGTTTACGCGTGCTAACATCAGCGTGTTGGACTAATGGGAGCATCGCACGCGTCACTCTCTCCGCCCCGGCGCTGAAAAACGAAATACACCGCCTGGTTTTTGTCAAAACGAGCGTCCTACTGCTAACGCATTAACACAAGTGAAATGCCTCTACCCGGTAACAGTCTGGTGTCTCATCAAATTTCAAAATGACTCTCGCCTTCCTCTGAACATCGGTGAAGCCCATTGTTAGCTGGAGTTCTGAACAACCACGTCGTATTGTCAATATTAAGTTTAGACCTGCGGGGGAGGTGGGAGGGGGTTGCGAAGAGAGCGACATGGCTTCAACGGGGACAGTTGGCAGCGCGCGGGAGAGTTGGGCACCATAAACTAATTAAGAATACACATTGCCTCCCCTCCCAAGGGGTACATTATCAATAACTTTGTGCTGGGCCACAAAGAAACCCAACAGCAGGTTGGACAAAGGGGATTTCCCCTTTAACAATATCGGTCGCAATAATTTGCATAACCCCAATCTTTGATGCAGTGTTCGAACAGAAGGCCACCGACTGCGCGCCCAAGACAGCGGACTCGTTGTATTTGAACATATGGCGTGGAACACCCGGGCAGAGAAACTAAATGGAAATAAACGGTTATACACTAGTCCTAACAACGCGACTGGCAATCGATGCTCGTCTGCAGACGAATAAAATTAGCTTTTTGGTGGTGACCCGAAATAATATTTCGTGGTATCTTTTGTTCATAGACAACTTCACTTATGGTGAGCTTGTGACGCTTAAACGTAAAAAAAAAAATAGTTTTTCGAAAAGCTATATTTATAAGTCAGGAAGAAGTGTTTATTTTTTTCTGGAACAATAGTGGCAGAATGTGCCCGAGAAACGCTCGCTTCTAATCTAGTACTGCACACTTTTCACGAGGATGTAAGGAAACGTACGCCACCCTCTCTAACATTTTCTGGCGAAACAGATCATATTTATATGTATGTACATACCTTGTCAGCGTATTTTAATGCACAACAGAAAAACAATGATGTTTTGGAACAAAAACATCCCCACTTCGAGGCATTGCTGTTTGCAGAATAAACTTGTCAGTGTAACAAGTGCAGTTGTAAACATAATTAGCGCTATCCGACACTCAAAAACGTAGGCTAAAAAGAGGCAATAATAATCATCATAATAATCTTTAATGACTCCGGAGAGCCACGGCGCCGAAGAAAGGCGACAGCACGCGTACCAGAGAGGCCCGCGGTGTCGCGTCTATAAAACCTGTGTTTCATGATAACTTGGCTAACTGTGGAGGCTAGGGCCCCGCGACCCAATAAGAGCTTCGGAGCGAGGCACGTGACGCGACGTGACGGAAGCATTTGGTGCCACCACGCCAAATGCGAGGTGCAAGGTGCGAGTCCCGGAGGAACAGATTCGTCTGCTCCGAAACCAACCAACTTCGGATGAACGTCCACCGCAGCAACATTTCCGTCCGCTAGAATAGCGAGCACTTCGGGAACAGTTCATGAGACAACTATACGCTCAATTTAGCCGCGAATCTGAGAGGTGCTAATGCCAGGGCACAGTGCGATCTTTTGAGCGGAAACGGCTGATTACACGGCTGCGATCGCCGGCGATCGCCAACGGCCACCGCGCTACAATAGGAGAAAAAAGTCGGGAACGGATACGGATGGGGCGTCGCTTTTTTGTTTAAATATAATTGAAACTCATTAATTTGTGATTATTTATTTTTTACTCTTCATATCTTCTTGTTAGTGCTGGAATCGCGTGAGTTCATTTGCCGTTAAAGGAAAAAGAAGCCTAGGACTACATTTTGTCGCGGACGGCGCTGTTGCTGTGGCGGTAACGAGGCCCCCGTGGCCTTGACCGTGGAGTGTTACCACGTGCCTTGCTCCGGCGCTCTTATTGGGTCGAGGGGGCCGCAGCCTCCACAGTGCGCCAAGTTATCGTGAAACGGAGTATAGTAAGCGTGACTATGGAATGGTATATGATAGAGCATGCATGACGATGTTGAGATGGAGCTTGTGGGCGAGGGTGCTAGTTGATGTTGCGGGTGATGAGGGCTTGTGGACTGTATGGATGTGGAATGATGATGGTGATGGGATGGTGAAGAGGGTGAAGAGCGTTAGACCTAGAGCGGTCTTTGCGATGGTGTTCTTCGCGGGGCCGCCATGGGCTGCTGACTTCTAGCCGGTCGGTCTCGAGCGCTTGGCGAGGGCTCCCAGCGAGCCCAGGTTGCTGATAAGCCAGACGAAGTTCCAGCGACGCAAGGAGTCCGGCGCCGATGTGCTGGGGCTCCAGGGGTTGGCGCATGATGTTGGCCGGACGGCTGTCTTCGCGAAAGCGGGTCCTGAAGTTTCCCAGCTTGTGGTGGAGCTTGCAATCCAGCAGAGTGGGCACTCTGTCAATCGTAGACAAGATGTGGGCCACCGGTCCGGCTGGCTCTCTGACGGTGGGAAAAACACCTCTTACTCCCAGCTGGCTTCGAGCTGGGCATAAGACACTACACTCCAAGAAATGCCTGCGCGTCTACTTACCCCCAAAACACTTGAAGAGCCAGTCTCTGCAATTTACGAAATCAGCTCAGCGAATGAGGAGGCGGAATATCTGTTTAGACATCAAAATTAAGTCTGCACTGTGACATTACGCAAAGCAAAGCGTCATACTTGCATTGCGTAATGTCACAGCGCAGACTTAATTTTAAGGTCTAAACAGATGTTCTGCCTCATCATTCGCTGAGCTGCTTTTGTAGATCGCAGATTGGCTCTTTGAGTGTTTTGCGGGTAAGTAGACGTGCAGACACTTTTTAGAGTGTATGCTGGTGCATAAAGCAAGCGTCTGCAATATCTTTTGTGGTTCTTTTCTTAGTAATTTTTAAGTGCTATATTACTTCTTTTAATCTATACCAACGGGCCGAATACTCAATGTTCTATAAAAAATTTATTTTTAGAGCGCAGCTCTTAAGCACCCGTTTCCGGCTTGAGCGGCGTCGCTGTCGGCGCCGCAGTCGGCGTAACCGGGCGTTGCATTATGGGACGTTTCCCATGCAGACGTGACGTCACGTGTTACGTCGCGAGGGTAAAATTGTCCCGCTACATTTGGCGAAAACTTTTTTCGCTAAATTTGGCGGAAAACGTTTCCGCCAAATTTAGCAGGAATATTTTACCCTCATGACGTCACACATGACCCTCCCCTCCGTACCCTCCCCTCCTCCTCCTCAAGAGCTGTGCCCTAATTCTTCATACAGAAAATTGTAAACGTCTTTCATTTTTTTTTCTAGATTCCAGCTGGAATTAATGCAAATAACTGCAACATGTACTGCTTGAAAAACACCATACCGAAATAAAAGGCTACTTGTTTTTCTATGAATAAAAGAGCGTTTTTATCTTCAGATCAATATAGGTCAAATGCAATGATACGACACCTTATTAGTCCCGGGAATCGTCCTGAAATCAGAAGAACTAACGACCAGATGTTGACGCGGCTTTTGAAAGTGTCCTACAAATGTGGAGGACCATTCCGAATCTGGCGGCAGCAGGAGAGTCGAACGAGGAGCGGCTGCAGAAACGGGGCGACAGTAAAAACGCAAACACGCCACACAAAAGCGATTCGGGCGACGATGCTCCGAAAAGAGTGTGCAAGGGCCATGTTGTGAACGGGGGGAGGTCGCGGACCGTAGCGAAACGGGTGGGGCGGAAGGGGGGTTGAAGGGGGGTCGAGAGTATTTGAGCTGCATGTTTGCTCAGGGTGGCTCTCCGCCAGGGGTCACAATCCGGTGGACAGCTGCGTTACAGTTATGTATTCATCCGACCGTCTAACCCCCCCTCGGCATTCTAACCGCCTTTGTTCCAGAGGGAGCGAGGCACTAAATGCTCGTTCCTAAAGTGCAGATGTACGCAAAGATGGATTGATGTGTGAACATGATATGCATGATTGCGTAGGATTTAGACGAAGCCCATCCGGGGAGCACTGGTTATTGAGGTGTTTGCGCTGTTTGCTCTACACTGAAAGGAGGCCTAGAGCTCTGGTAGCTTCACCGCTTCCGCGGACAAAAAAAAAAACAAAAAACGAAACATTAATTTAAGTTGCGTTCGTGTTTTTGTAGTCACTGAAGGCTTGAGATACGCAGGATGTGGCAAGCCCCAAGCATATTATTATCGCTCCACCGCCAATCAGAATGCGGCATTGGCAAAAAAAAAAAAAAAAAACGTTGCGGTAGGAATGCATTTCTAGGACCTACACCTAGGGAAACCTTTATTGGCGTTCTATAATATAAATGCGTGAGCGCGGCGGACAAGATTAAAAAAAATATATATATATATATTATGTCGAAGTTTGATTGTTGAAGTGTTTGCAATGTGTATATTTTTCTGTGAAAAAAGAAAATATCTTTGGAGCTTTGGAAGCTTCGCAGAAAGTTGTGTCAAAATAAATATGATCTGCATGCTTGCGAAAAATATATTGTTCAGTTTTGCCAAGCAGATGATAGACACTGAGAGTCTAAAATTGTTGATTGAATTTTATGTTGAACTCTCGGCTCTTGATTGGCATCATGTATCGAAAGAATAGGTAATCTTCGCGCTGCCCGCAACATCTATATGGTTTTCGATGGCAGACTGAATCTCTTTATGTCGACTGGGCCTCTGCAGCAAAATAATTTAAATTTGAAAATACGAGCGCAAATTGTTACGGTAGTAGGCAAAATCGAATTAATTTTCCTCTTGAAAAACCTAGTACCATGTCGGACTCTAGCACAAATTTGGCAAGCTGTAGTCTTTACTTAAACCGAGCATACATCGTGGGTACATTCGCACCACGGAACTCCCGGCACGTCCTATACAGATGCTGAACCAAACATTTCAGTGTTTATAATAAGTTGCGCACGATCTCTCCACGAGCCAGCAGCCGCGGGTGTGCGTGAGCACGCGCAACGAAATTGACGTCATAGTCCCCCAATTACGCTTAAGATAACAGTGAAATGTGTGGGCTCCGGGGAAAAGGACGATAAAGACCAGCTTTTAATCTACATAGTGGGGTCTGGTATAAAAGGTAAGCGAATAATTGGTTTAACAAGCACGTAGCTTTCACTTGTGGAGACGAAAAGCCTGTCTTTATTCTCCTTTGGCGCCCGGAAAAAGGGATTACTGTTAACATTCCTGGGCGCTCGCAACGTCTATGTGATCCCTAAATCACATTTCTGCTTTGCTATATATCGCTTTTAAAATGACATCGCCTTTTGTAATCGTAGAAAAGGCGTGTGACGAGATTTGTACTATCGGTAAAGTCGTGCATTAAAGTCGTGATCTTCTAAGACGGCGTACTTCGTCTTTATCTTTTCTTTTTTCATCCACTCTGCCCTGCGAGCCTATTCTGGAAATAATAATAATAATAATACTAAAGTATGAGCTCATAGAAAACTGTCTGTCCATTTCCTGTTAGACCAGCGAGCGGCAGCGCGTCCTCTTCTTTTTAGAGGCGTCGCAGAAACAGCTGACGGCGGCGGAGAAGCGGTCGTCGTGCTGACGACCGGCTGCGCTTGTTGCAGTGGTTGCAGGAGTGTACGCGCGACTCAGAGCGATTGTTCCGGTCCCAACGGACGCAGTCGTAGTTAACGCGCTCGTTGTAGATGTCTGAACCAGCACCCTTGGACAGAGGCACATACTTTGGAAGCACGTCTTACATGAAAGGCGTTTTTTCAGGGGGGGGGGGGGGGTATGGTCAAGTTCTTTTCTCTGCTTTGAAAGATGTTCTAATTATTGTATATTAGTGCTCCCCATATACCTCGTTTGTATCAAGTTTCCGTTTCAGAGCGCTTAGGCGGGATCTGTATTAAAAACCTCGGGAGAGAAACATCTTCAAAGTGACAATGGAAACAAAACACTTTGCATTGGGCTCGAGCATAGGAGTGTTCTCACAAAACCACCTTAACTACGCACCAAGATACATGCACATATGCACAAAAAAATTTACATTTACTCCCGCACGCACATAGACACTTGTATGCGTAAAACCAAACACGAAGACCAGCAAGAGTCTGCATTATGACTCGAGAATTAGGCACCTTTGCTTTAAATGAGTCTGATGACTCGCATGAGAGTATACGCCACAAACGGGCCACTCAGTCCACAAGCGACAGCTGGTACGACGACACGATACGTGTCATCACCTAAGTGTCCACAGAGACGCTTCTACCAGACTTTGTGCTTCAGACGAGACAACGAAACGCGGACGACGAAGGAGCCGAAGCAGCAAGAGCAGCAGGAGCCCATCGCAGGCCCTATCGTCCGTCTGGCGCTCGGGCCGTGTTAATCAAGTTACTCTGCGGGTCCGCGTTCCCCGGGGTCCCGGCCGTGGGTTCGCCTTGCGCCAATCTGTCCCCTCGCGGAGAGCCTCGGGAGACGACGCCCGCAGGAGGGCCCCCGTCGCCACATCTGGCGGGACGCCGCCACAGCCATGGCGTCATCCTGCCGATGGAGATGCGCACGCAGCTCGCTCGCTGGTTGACTCTCTGCTGCTGCTCACTTCTGTTGTCAGCACCACGGATTTGTCAATCGAAGTTTCGAGTGAGTTACCATTGTGAGATGGATACATGACCTCGAAGGGCTGATCCCGGGTGCACTCGTTTTTTCGTCTGTGATCGGCATTTGGTATCATGTATGCGTACCCGCTTTACCTTTTTCTAAGAGACATTACATCGCAAAGTTAATGACGGACTTTATAATTTGTCTCCACTGAGGTATTTAGATTGCTTTAAGCCCAAGTCACGCTCTTTATACGGGTTCATATCACATGAGCGAATGACGTTTTAGTGAAAGGCTGTCATTTGAGCGAATTAACGTTTTAGCGAATGACGTATCACTGGGGCGAGTGATACTCACCCCCCCCCCCCCCCCCCATCTTCGTTCACGCCGCTTCGCGGCGACAGTCTGCGGCGGCTCATTACAAAAATGTTAACCCACCTGGCCCACTCGCACACGCCGCTTCGCGGCGGCCGACCCTTCCCTGAAGTGTCTTTGGATGAAAAGTCGGGGACGGGACTTGGCTCGCTAACACGTCGTTCCACCGACTGGGTGCCACCCTGTACTAAGCACGTTTGCCTCATACAGATGCATGTTTCGAACATGTGTGCAGGGTGCTTTTGTGTGATCATTGCGACGGAACCGTCAAATGAAGAAGAAATCTCCCTCAGACTGTCCTTTGTACGATGTATTAGCAGTATGCCAACGGCCTTAAAGGGATGCTGAACCAAACATTTCAGTGTCTATATTAAGTGGCGCACTATCTTTCCACGAGCCAGCAGCCGCCGGTGCGCGCGAGCACGCGCAACGAAACTCACGTCATCATATCCGCCATTCACGCTTAAGCGTGAATGGGGGAGAATTTCGTTGCGTGTGCTCGCGCACACCCGCGGCTGCTGGCTCGTGGAAAGATAGTGCGCCATGGTTCAGCATCCCTTTAAGCGTCTGACCACAGCCGATCTGCTACAATCCCGTTGAGCAAATCGAGCAGCACCCTGATTAAGTGCTTCGTCACGGCGCTCTTGGCCTTTGTATGTTTGCTACACGCGACTAAACCAATCATTCACAGCGAAGGTACCGCGGTCCGCGCTTCTTCTCATGACGGATCGGTTAAACAAATAATAATAAAAAAAAAACTCGGTAAGAATGCATTTTTGATGCTGCTTGTTTGGCTCTATTGGATTGCGAAGAGCCCGCTGCTGGTAGGATTTAAAGATAAACGAAGTATAGTTGACAAAGTTTAGTATAGGCGTTTTAATTGGTCTCCACTTGCATGATTAGATGTCCTTGAATGTGAGTGAATATGATGACTATGTCGAATTTTGGTGTTTTCGAGGGGTGCGAGAATTCTTCGTGCGAAAATGGCGGATTGAGTTCCCGTCATTCTCGCATCCGGAGCGAACAAATACGTATCGGATTGACAAAAGAAAAACAAAGAAATCGTTATAGTCAGTTACAGATTAAGAAAAGTATTCGAGGGAAAGGAAGGCTGGGAAGGACGGAAGCAGACGGAATGCTCAAAAAGAGAGAAGCAAACCTTATCTTCTCCCCAGCGTTCCGTCTGCTTCCTCCTCCTCAGCTTTCCTTTCCCTCGAAAACTTTTCTTAACCTGTAACTGACTATAATAATATATGTATTTCGGCGTAAACAAACTGGCTATTCTTTATTATCATTCTCGCCGTATTAAGTCAGAGACCTGACGACGTCTGTGAACACAAAAACAGACGATTGAATGGTCTTCATGAAGCAGTCTTGCAGGTGTTCGAAGAGCAAAATGTAACACATGTGTCGTAAGATTAATAACCTCGTCGGTAAGTGCCGTGTGCTCCAAGGGCACGCTCGCAATATTTTATTGTCATCGCCGCCTCACAAAATGAAAAAAAGGGCGAATAGGAGCTGTTCTCCATAACCGACGATTTCAACTTGCCGCTCCAAAAACAGCGTTCGACACGCAGTGATTCGCTCTCGGACACGCCCACTTCTTGATCACGAGCACGGAGGGACGCGCCGCCAAAAAAGGAACACGTGTTCGCAACGCCACTCCACCTGGCAACATTGAAACGGCGCGATGCGTGTAACACGCCCCGGCAACGTTGGAAAGACGGGGCACGGCAAGCTACGCGCAGCGCGAGGCGAAACGAAACGGGAGCGACGCTGCCATGCTTCCTGCGCGTCCCGGGGCATGGGGTGAGGGCGGCCACGCGAAAGCACTCGAAATGAAATTCCTCGCATAACACACGTCCCCGTCCATTCTGTTCGGCTATAGCTCGAATTCCGGACTGAATCCGTTCCCCACCCCGCATCGTATATATCCGGCCCCTCAAAATGAAATTTGGCGGCTCCGGTGTGTTTTGTTACGTTTTAACTTTCTATCTTCTGCGTCCCTAGCTATATGAGATAAATTAGGGGAAAAAAAAAGAAAGTCAAGGAAGGATAAAGCCCCTTCGCTGATGAGCGTCCTCACAATCATTCGCATGGCTGCTTCAGCAAGGGGCTTTGAGCCGTAGTCACACTCTTAATACATCCTACGAAAGAGAGTCGTAAAACACTCTTTGAGGTGTGTTTCTTTCCTTTGACATTGGTTATACAAAAAACTGTGTGCATACATGTTCTGAGCGTACATATATGGAGGAAGCAAACATGATTGAGGCGCGCTTGAGACGCCTCCGCGTTTAATTCTGTCATCGTGCATCTGCAGCGACCGCCGGTTCTTTTGTGCGATGTTTGAGCAACGTGTATGCGGCTTTGATGCGAGATGGGCGCTCGTACGTTTGCGTAAGCAGCCATTTTGTTTAGGGGCGTCAAAGCTCAACGCTGCGGATACTGTCTCTAATTGTCGAGGCTTCGATCCACTTTAATATACGTGCGCGCGCATGTGTTACCATCGATGCAAGCGCACGTCTTGGTTGTTCCTAAAGTGACTCGAGTTCTACCACTCAGGACACTGGCGATGAAAGATGATCGTGAACACTCGCTACTGAAAAGCCGATACTGTACACTGTCGCGGGTCAAAAATCCGTGTTTTGGCGCGCTAGTGAGACGAGGTCCTATATAGATATATATATATATACGACTGCGTTCATTTTCGGCAGACCTCGGTGTGGACTAAGGGAAGTTGTGGACGAGAGGCGTTCCTTCCAGAGTCTGGGGTGGTGGAAGGGAGAGTGTATCCGAGAAAGACGGACGTGCGCTGACTCGAAGCGACGGCCGGTAAACAGCTGCGCTGCTGGGGATGAAAAATGCTCGCACGAACGTCGACCAAAGAAGACGCTGCTGCTGCTGCACATTTGCCACGCTCGCGACAGCTCGACGCTGCCGTGAGGTCAACGGACCCTCGCTTGCTTTCCCCGCTTACTAATTCCTGAGTGTTCTGGGGCTAAAAGCTATTCCGGCGCTTGCCTATTCAAGCTTTATTGTCCACTCACGGCAAGGTGGTACAGCCCTGATATGACAAATTTACCCTAGTTTGGGTTCAAAGTTTCAGTAGGTACCTCTCACCCCCAGAATACAGTTTAACCAGAAAGCCGCGAGGATCTGCTCGCTTAGGGCAGACTTCGAAATCCGACGTTTGGAGGCGGATAGGTATCCTGCCAATGAATGTCTCGGCGCAGAGTTTTATACCGCATGCTGAGGGAATTTTCAGCCTTGTGGTTCTGTGTGCCGAGAACTTAGGGCATGTCGCCAGAAAGTATTCGATCGTTTTTGGAAAACCAGAAGAACAGTAGCGGTGTCGAGTAAGGGCGGTCTCATCGCAGAAGTGCTATACTTCGTTTTAGACTAAGTCCACACGCAGCCGACGCTACGAGCTGTTGGAAAAAATCATACAGCCTCAAAAGCGCAACGTCATATTGTTCGTCATGTTTTTGTACGTGTTCCATCATCGCTGAACCAATCGTAAACAGAAAATTGCGGTGGCTTAGCTCGGCTATGCCAGGATATACCTAGCGTGAGCTTATGCGCACGAAATGAGTGGCGCTATAGCGCCTCTCATTTCGTGCGCATAAGCTTGATATATCAAGCGGCTCCGGTGCAGCGTCAGACTTGGCTACTGCGCAACGGAGGCGCACAGTTGGGCACGCGGTGGCGTCAGTGCGTCTGCCGCGGCTATGACGTCACTCCTCTGGAATGCGCAGACCGGCGAGGCGCGCGCGGTGGTGGCAGGGCGCGCGGCGGCGGCGGCTCCGGCGCGCCAGCTGTGCGCCGTGTGACGTCATTGCTCCTCGCGCTTGCGCAGTACGGCTCTTTGACAGCCACGCAAAACTGTTCAACCTCGGCCAGTGTAGCTCACGCTACAAAAAACACTGGGTCATTGGGTGAGAACGCACGCCCGGCGTCTGACATTTCGCAGAAGTGAGCTTCCGTGCGCGCTCAGGGTGTGTTCCACAGCCCAGCTAAAGATCGCAGTGCCAAGAAGTCTATTATTGGAACTGTCCATGAGGGCTTGTCCTTGAGCCTCCTGCGCGCAAGCAGAGGGGTTGTTTTAAAGGAGGAAAGCATCGGCGCGTGCTTCGTTTCGCAGCATATGACGTCATAAGTCATGTTCATGACGCCAAACGCTTTGGTGTGACGTCAGAGTCGTAAGCATAGTATAGTGTCCCCTCGGAAAACAAAAAGGAATAAAGAGCGTGAGGGAGCGTACAGGAAAGGTCTGCTGTGAATGGCGGGGGAAACCCTGTTACAGTGGCGCCTCAAAAGGATACGTTCGAAAACATTCAGGAACAAGAAGGTGACGGGCAAAAGCATCGCGCTTCAGAACGCAGAAATCCTGGTTTTCAATCCCCACCCTATAGCCCATTTTGATCTGAATGAGCATCGTATACCGGCGTGCGGTCGGGTATCATGCGTGAGGCATGCACGTTAAAGACCCCCATGCTAGCCGTGGCACTGCACTGGCCAAATTTGTCATCTTTACAGCGGAGACACCGGAAACCCATTGGGGCGGACTGACTCGACCGTTGTCTAAACAAACACACGAGACATTTTTTTTTTTTTAAATGGCGTTATTGAAGAAAAAGTGGAAATGACGTCCCGTTGCTCACGTTAAACACGAGAAAGGTTGCATTTTTCTCAAAATTTAAGGCCGCGGCCACACTGCTAGTGCATTCTAGTAAAGACAGTCTGAAGACACTGTCTGAAGCACGCTTCTTCCTCGTGCGGCGGCCATGTCACATTGGTCGTAAAAAAAATGTCTGCAGTCACGTTCGAAGCACACTTTTTTATTTATTACCGATCCTGCGGCTCTCCATTGAGAGCCGTTGCAGGAGTATATGTATAAGGCAAATATGTATGTATATGGAAAATATATCTATAAGGCAAAATGTATGTATAAGGCAAACATCCTTGAGGCGTGAGCGCAGGTAATTCGTTCATCATGCCTGCGGAGAAACTCCGTGTCTCTTGTATTATGTATACTAGCAGTTTGGTTGCAGCTCAAACGCTGCGATCCTTTTTTCTTGACTTTTGCAAATCCGAAACCAAAAAACCAAAAAAAGAAAAAAAAAGTCACGGCTTTTTTATTTGTTTTAAGGCTGAAAGTTCACCAGATGGCCTGCGTGTTTTCTGTCATTTCTACGGCACTCTATGCGTAGCGCAAGTTCGTCTGCTTCTTTTGCAGGGGTACTGGTGACGTCACAACGCAGAGTTCTGATTGGCTCTGATTGAAGGACAGTGGGTAAACCTCAAGGCAGCTTGCGTTGAGGTCTACCCACTATCCTTCATTCAGTACCAATCGGAGCTCGGCGTTCTGACGTCACCAGTACCCCTGCAAAAACAAAAAAAAACAACAAAAAAAAAAACGAAACAGAAAAACAGACGATTTTGCGCTCCGTAAAGTGTTTATACAGTTCGAGAGATCGCCTTCTTTTTTCAAAATAAGAACGCATTTCGACCCGAAGCGCGCGCACTCAGTCTTGAATCGATGGCGGCAGTTTGTCCCGCCGAATTTCTCCCAAAACGTGCTCGAGTGCTTGGCGAGATTCCACCGTTGAACTAACGGATGCTTTTAAAGGCTCAAAATAAAGCTGGCAGAAAACGGTCGTGCCGTCGCAGAACGAGTAATCTGCGGCACGGGTCTCCCCCATTAGAGGATATAGGGTCTTCAAAAGACCACCCGGTACACAACTTACTTGAAGTGAGCGCGCCTGTAATGGATCCATATCCGAATAAAAACGACACATAGGGACATCTAGTATCACCCTCTGAAAGGCACGTTTTGAGCAACCCAGAAAATTAGATCCTGACAGAGATAGACCGTGTGCTTCGTGCTACCCTCACCCTCAGAAATCCCCAAAGACGCGATCAAACTGCTCATACTTTAAACAATAAACACGTCTGTTCGCCACAGACATGATGTTTGTTTCGTACCTTTGTAAGCTTCGTGCAGACAGTCTTTGTACGACCAATGTGTCAAGACCGCGCTGTACAAGGAAGAAATGCTCCTCAGAGTGCAGACTGCCTTTTCGATGATGTATTAGCAGAATGGCTGCAGCTTGAGTATACGCACCGCAGTGCGCTGCGCACGCGGCACAAACCACTGGTCTTATCTGAAGGTTTCGCTTATTAATAAGTGCGATTTGATCCAGTGGCGCATTTTCGGTTGCAAAAGTGCGTCGTCATCTTCTTGTCACCGAGACTTTTGGCCAGAAGATTTTTTCGATAACAATATTCTTATAGGCGAGCTTGATTCAAAAGATAATCAATGATGAGCGTTTCGTTCGCATCATGGCACGCAGTGCAATGTAGAATGTTTCGAGAGTGTGGATAACACGGCTATGACAGCTTAAGAAAGCGATCCGATTGCTAGATTAGTTAGCCGGTAAGATCTCCGCAAAACGAATCGCGAATTCAAGAATCGCTACCGCGTAATGAGCCACTCCTCGCGTCGTTCCTGCACCAGAAGTTAGCGTGAAACGTCGATCCGCATTTGTGAAGCACCCGGCTGTATGATGCGAAATCTGATTATCTTAAATGTGCAACCAATAAAACACGCAGGGAGTTGCGAGTATCCTGCATCTTATCACCTCTCCGCAGACAATGAGACTGCCCCATTAGACTGTAAGAACGCTAAAAAACGCATCCCGAAGCGAGAAGTGTGTACGAAATAGGCCTCGCCATCTGTTTCTTAATCTGTCAGTGGTCATGCGGAGCCCAAGTTTGTCTGCTTTTTTTGCTGGGGACGTGGTGACGTCAGAACGCCGAGCTCTGATTGGCTCCGATTGTAAGGATGGTTCGTAGACCTCGAGGCAGCTAGCATTGAGGTCTACCCACTACCTTTCCATCAGAACCAATCAGAGCTCGGCGTCTTTCTGACGTCCCCACAACCCCTGCAGAAGAAGCAGACGAATTTGCGTTCCGCATAGTTCCGGGACGAAGGCTGTAGGACGTACGCCAGTTGTCTCGGAAAGCCGGTAGGGCTGGAAGGGGCTGGTAAGCCCTTTCTGGGAAAACGTTCGGCGTAAACCATTATCCAGGATCACTCATACGGTCATACCGATCTCCCATGTAAAACAAATATAGCGTATCAGCCAGGCACGTAGCCAGGGGGGGGGGCCCCTTGGGGCCCGGCCCCCCCCCCCCCCCCCGAAATCTTCCATTTTGCTGGGACCTCCTCTCCCCCCTCCCCCTCATACAGCATTTGTCATGGGCGCCCCCCCCCCCCCCCCCCGAAACAAAATCCTGGCTACGTGCCTGGTATCAGCATATTTTAAGCTTTACGTTTGAAGATCTAGTGGACAGTAATAAATATAGGTGTGATTTTGAGATACAGCCAACTCATCACGAAGGAAGCAACAGATCATTTATTTTACTATTCAGTCACCCATGAGAGCTTGGCATATTTTCGTTGGACTTTTTTTTTTTTTTAATAGGAAGTTTTTGAATACCGTACGCAAAGGCTTTGCGTACGCAAAGAATAGCGTCGTTGCTACTGCGCATGCGCCGAACGCGAACTGCGGTTCACGCTTTGCGTGCGCAATTTTAGCGTACGCTATTTTTGGGAAATTGCGTGAGTACGCAAAGGGTCCTTGCGCTCCTCCAAGGAGAATTCGTGATGAGAAGTTGGCTAAAGTCAAGATGAGCACAGTTAAAAAATGGCGGCTCCAAGGACCGCTGCTGCGGCCGCTTTGGCGGCGTTGTGAGCGCGACGTCGGAGGCAGCTCCGCGACTGCTATTTTCAATACGGGACGGCATTGCACTCGTACGAGAGATGCACGCCACAAGCGATTTGGAAGACCCAGCAAGGAGCGGCAACGTTCGCCGGCAACTTGCTGCTTGCAACGCGCGAACATTTCCCGCTGAAGGTACTTACCTTCGCACACCGTACCGGTGTGCCAAGGTAAGTACACGAGACCTTTCTCGCCGAGGCGACGCAAGCGGACACGGCCTGTCGACCGCATCCCGTGGCATTCTCGTATTTAGCCAAATTTAAATTTTTACTCTGGGCCCAAAAACTCCTTTTTTTCTCTCACGTTATAGCATTTCGTGCGTGAAATAAAAATTGTTACTGAATCTTGGTGACGTTGCAAGCGCGAGATGCTTGGACTTCTGAGTTCCGGCGGAGAAACGCTATTCTAAAACTCTCTGTGTATCGTTAGCGCTTGCGCTAACGATACACAGAGAGCGCAAGTGCTAACGCTAGCGCTTGCGCTTGGGTTAGCACTTGCGCTAACGCAAGTGCTAACTTTAGCGCTAGTGTGAGCTATAATTGCGTACGTTATTCTAAGGCTCCTTCATAAGTGCTATCTAGCGGCACTCACGACACCCTTACAAAAATATTTATCCATTTTCTGCCAAATTTCGGTAGAAAGTGGTGTATATCGGCTATATATATTTTAAAGAAAATGTATCCACTTCTCTATCCAGTGTCTATAGCTTATTGGACGCTTTTTTAGACTTTCTATAGAACTTAGTGTATGAGGTTGGATAAAAATTGTATAGGAAAAGAGATAGAGATCATAACGACGTTTCTATCCCCGTTTATAGACAATTAAGCAGTTTTCCGTAAAAAAACAACAACAAAATAATCGTGAACAATAATTGTAGATTTTTCACAATACATGGAAACGTGCACATGACCCTTGCCATGTGCACATACACAGACATCACAAATACACACGCCTCAGAGCACTCATAACACTAGTACTTTAGGAGTGTTGACTGCTCCACCGCAATATATGCCGTATACAGTTGAAAGGCAGCCATTTGAACGAGATCAACCCCAGAAGATATAAAGACTACAAGTATGTCGTTTTTTCTCGCCAATATTTTGTACGAAATGTGCTTTCTAAGTGTTGGTGAACTGTATCTCCAAATATAAAACATCGCAAGAAGAGATAACTACTTGACACGGTCGAAAAAAGCAGCCTCCGCAAGGAAGCTTTAGCTGGGTGTTATGCCAATTCTCCGTAATGCATCCTATTTTTCTAACAAGTCTAGTCTATTGAAATTATATATAAATGGGGTGACAAAAAGTATTGAGACATGGCGCTAAAAAAATTCTATAGCATTTATGACGTCTGTACTCTATAACTTGGTTTGAAAAAAAAGTCTATGGAACGTCTATTAAAAATTGTCGCACAAAATGACTAGATTGAAAGTTAAAAGGATCGTTAAAATGCGGATAGGTTTTCTATAGATTGCCTGAAATATTGTTTGAAAGGGCAAACGCCAAAAGTTTTACGTGACTGAATAGAAGTATCGTTTCCTCAAATTGTCGCACCCCGTTAATTTTGTGATTTTAAGATGGTTGCCTATGCACCACACGCATGCAGATGCGCGTTCTCCACTGCCAGCGCTAAACCTTCGCAGACATTTTAAATTTCGTGATGTCGGTCGGTGCACCATCAGGCTGGCATCAATACACGAATGACTTCATGAATGGTAGGGCTTGTGCACTTTATGGCTGGAGGTAGCTCGCGGCACCTAGCCTCGGGTCCGCGGCACAAGACAAGGTGGCCAGATTGACTTTCTTGAAAAGTACCCAATCCTCACGCTCTACAAGTACATACATTCGGAACAATTTTTTGTTCTTTAGCTCTGTTATGCGGACCGCACCTGTTTGCGTGTATAATGTGATTTTTATGGGTTTTCTTTTTAAGATTCAAGAACGTTGAAGCAAACACAGACGGGTCAAAATAAGGAGAGCTTATTTGGAAAATGTGGGGCCTCGCTCACCCTCCCCACTTTCGGGCGTTCCTCCCTCAGACGGAGCGACTTGAGAACCGGGAGAGGCGCGGTGGAAGAAGGAAAGATGGAAAGAAAAGAGATGTTAGGGAATGAGGAAAAGGGAACCGGGGGTGGGCGCGAATCCGGGGCGAGGGAACGGGCCACGGCTTCATCGATCCTCGGTTGCCCCGGCGACGCAAGAACCGACGTGACTGTCGTCGTACACTCCGACTCGTCTCATACGACGAACCGCGGAGTACGCCAACGAGCCAACAAAAGCCGATGCAATGACGCGTGAGCGTCACGTGACCTTCGAGAGGGAAAGCGCAGCAACGCACGGAGAGCGTAGTCACGTGATCCGCTCACGGCCCCGGATCGGCTGGAATAGCTCGTAGCGTGCACTTGGGGTCCATCGTAAAGGGACGCGGAGTGCGTAGAAGTCGTCGGAGAGGGGAAGCAACGCCGTCGTCTCCTCCCGGGATTGCCCATTCGCTACGCTTTCTCGGCGACATTGTCGAAGGGAGTCGACGCGCTTCGGAAATGGGGGTAACGAGAGAAAGCGTGACGTGCGTGAGTAACCTAAAAGCCGCGGTCACGCTGCGAATTCGTCGGCCGAAAGACAGTGTGCAGAGTATATGAGGCGTGTTTCTTCCAAGGGTACGACAGGATGGATGGATGTTAATGGGTATACCCTTTGTAATGGGCGGTAGCTTGCGCTACCTAGCCTAAGTCTGCCACATTGATCCTCCAAAAAACTGCCTGCGGACATGTTCGAGGCACACATAGGTATGAAGCAAACTTGCTTCGAACTTGCTTTAGGCGTGTCCGCACATAATTCTGTCATAATGTCTGCAGCCGACACTGTGTTTTTGGTACGATAAATGAGCCGCGTGACTGGGGGCTTAAGGCGCGGGGCATTGCATCCCAGAAGTTGAAGTGCCGTCATCTTATCAATCCTCATCGCCGCAGAAACCCAGAGGGGTCCGGTGAAATGTTCTAAGACGCGTCACCTATATCGTTACATATCGACGTTTGTCGTGGTGCAACTGTAGAAGTGCAATATACTGATTTGAGCACATGCACAGACTTTCACATGGGAGCTATCGGACATCATTTTGAAGCGGGCTTATTTTCCCGACTTCTGAACCTTCCCGCCCCAAGTTTGTATTTACGTTTTTGTTCAACAAGGTACTCGTGTTTATGGCGTAGCTGCATACGAGAGTAGAACCCCTGGAACGGAGGCAGAACAACGCAGATGGCAGAAGGGCTATGCGAATACTTTCAAGAATCGAATAGCGCAATGTCAGATTCCACATTGCAGAAAAAACTGACATGTCGTGACTTACCCTTGCCATGGTGCAAGTTCTGAATGAATGGAGATACTCCAAATCGGACCACTTTTCGTACACCCCTAAATATCAACTTTTGAAGTGTTGTGTTTGCTATCTGATGTTGGAATTTATCCCAAAGTTCCTCTTCTTCGCATTTTATTTATTATAACTTTGTCGATGCGGGCCACTGATTGCTATCACTCGAAAATGTTCCTCAGAGGTTGGACGTGTTTTCCAGGCGGTTTTTTTCGTGATCAGTGCTTCTATTTAAGCGCAGTCTCAGCCTGTCCACAGAAACCCTATTCCATTCAGGGCCTCTAAAGTAAGCTTAGTCACTCTTTTGAGTACCTAACACAGCCGTAAAACCTTTCGGAGTCCTAAGCCCTTCCGGGCGAATCCCCAGACCCGTCCCCACTTCACGAAACGCGCAATTCCCTAATTTATGTAAATGAATTCGCAGTACACGGACCGCTTTCGAGCCTCGCGCTTTCATTACTGAAGTGCCCATCCCGACGTACATGATACTCGTTATTCCAAATCCATTTGGCGTTTTTTTTTGCTTCGTTTTGTTTTGTTTCAGTCCCCTTCTGCTACTCGTAGTAGGGTTTGCGTAAGAGCGGAGAGAAGTTAATATACAGAATATGTACACCCCTCGATTTAAAACAAAAATTACATAATCTCAAAGCTTGCAACGGACACCGCTTTCCGTGTTCATAGTAAAAGTGTATTGATCATAAAAAAGAAAAGAATGAATCGTGATTAAGTAGTGATTGAAATGGTAACCTTCAGTACAGAATAGCAACCGACGCATTCCTCTCTAGAAATGAAGAAGCTCAGCGAAGCGTCGTCTGCCAAAATCTGAGGATTTCCAGAAGCTGGTTGCTTTTAGTACGGTGCCCAGAACGGTGCGTTTTAGAGACGTCCTATTCCGCCCACGCATCGAAAAGAAGTCTCGAAGTGGCAACAAATGTCGTCACAAAGGTCGGAATCTCATGTTGACGGCCGTCACGATCCTGGTGGTCGGTCGTAAAAATGCTGGCAAAAAAAAAGTACGAGCGAACGCGAGTGTCGCCGTCGTCGCAGCGTCCCCAGAGCCGTTTATTGAGAGAGTTTGGCCATACATTGGTTTGAATAGGCGAGCATCTCGGGCCAACCACAGGCCGCGAAACAGCCCCTAGCGGTGGTCGCGTGCTCTAAATTTGTGCCACGACTATACCGTTTCACCTTATGTGCGAGCGAAGGCAAAACTGGAAGCGCGAGCACGGAAGCTCCGTGCGTTCAGGCTTCGCTAAAGCGCGCGAGCTGGGGAGAAATGCAAAAAGCGCTGGTCTCGCGCTTCTAGCTTTGGCTTCGCTCGCAGGTAAAGTGAAACGAAGTATAATTTGAGCCGTGCCGAGCGGAACTCCGCGTCTCAAGACGCTCGCGCACCCCACCCTTTGCACTGCTTTCTTTCAGCCAGTCTCAGGACGCTGTTCTAGCAGTGCAGACAAAGGCATGGGCACGAGCGCGTGGCTTTGGAAAGTGCCTCCTATGCACGAGGTCTCGTACAAACAATAGCGTTTCGCTGAGCTAGGCTCACGCGCCTGTGCCTTTGTCTTCACTGTCGACATTTGTGAGATGGAGTAGAGGTCTCCTGATTGGTCGACGCTGTGTCACAAATTTAGTTTACGCTCTAAGCGTGGGGGGAATATTCGGCGCTGGCGGCGGCCTTTGCTCCGCCTATTGTCAAAACTCTCCTAATATACGACTCTGAGCGTCCCAACTCCTGGCTGCCGAAGCATCCGTTTACTGTCAAGCATGGAGAGTGTCCACGCAGCAGAACAGGCGTCTGCCACATCCAGCACCGCTGCTGGGACACCGCCAGGATCGCGAGTGGCGACAGCATGACACTTCTATGACGTCATCAGGGGGAAATCGAGGGACCACTTTTTGGGGCGCGGCGGACACACCAGTCGGATACGCGTTCCAAGCACCATTCTTTTATTCCTATGCTCAAGTTCGTCTGCTTCTTGCACAGGGGTTGCGATGATTCCAGAACGCCGAGCTCTTATTGGCTGATTGAAAGAAAAAAAATTGTGGGTAGACCATAAGGCATCTAGCATTTAGGTCTAGCCCCTATCTTTTCAATAAAAGCCAATCAGAGCTCGGCGTCGTTCTGACGTCACCGCAAATTCCGCGCAGGATGAAGCAGACGACTTGCTCTCCGCGTACTCACTAAGAGCTCTGGAAACGCAGGGCTTGGGGGAGGCACGAGCGTGCATCGCATTATCGCTTCTTAGCCAATCAGGTTGAGGCATTGGTCAATAAGAAGGGCGGAAAACGAATCACGAAGCACGGAGCGTGAATATAGTGTGCCGCGCCCTGCGTCAATCGAGCTCTCAGTGACTCTGTGGAGCTCAAGTTCGTCTGCGCCCTGTGTCGTTGTTATTCTACTCTTTGCCCCTGTTCCTTTGGCGCTTATTTTCCCATGATGTACCAACTGGCCCATCTAAGCATTTTATTTCTCTGCTTCTTGTGCAAGGGTTTGCAGCGACGTTAGAACCCGGCGCGCTCTGGTTGGCTCCGATAGAAAAGATAGTAGGTAGACCTATATGCTAGAGCTGCTTCGAGGTCTACACACTATCCTTCCGATCGGAGCCAATCAGAACATGACGTTCTGACGTCACCTCAACACCCCGCCCGGAAGTAGACGAACTTGCGCTCGGCACACCACTCCCGGTAACCTTTGTAATTTATTTCAACGTGCGCCCCGCAACCCGGAGTGGAAAAAAAAAATCAATTTGATTTAATTTGTGATTTAAATGAGTTCAGTTTTACTAGAGTGATTTAAATCATACATTTCCCGCAAAAAACACCTTGAAAATATTTTTTCTGCTTACATTTGTCTATTATTCGACACCTTCTATATGTATCTCTCTTGTATTTAGATCAAAGAGTCATAAAGCAAGAGGGATTGCTTTATGACTCTATGCTTTATGAGCTATGCTTTATGAGCTATGCTTTATGAGTGTTGAGCTTGGTTTCCACTTCCCACTTTGTCTACGCGACATCCTATTGCAACAAAATTAGAACGCAAAAAAAAAAAGAAACTAAAACTAGTGATGTCCTATTGCAACCAAGTCAGAACTTTAAAAAAATAAAATAAAGTTTATTTTTTATTTAACTAGAAAATCGACCTGTTTTTGTTCTGGTGTGGCAGGGATTACAGCAATAAAAGGTTGATTAAACTGTACTTTACATTTACAGTATTTCTTTCTTCCGCATTGTTATCAGTGATCAGTCGAATCGATCAATCAATCTACCATGTTAGAAAATACAAATATTGATAAAGAAACTGCTTGTTAGCTACAGGTATTTAAATCAAATTAATCTTATCTAAATCAAATAAGTATGAAGTACTTAATTTTTTTCAAAACATCATGATTTTTTTACGGTAACTGAGTCAATTTCTATTACTTGTTTTAACTGCAGAAGTATATTGATGATTTGAGCCTAATATTTGACTACTAATGACACAATAAAGGCTGCGCTCCAGCAGCGTTAAGAACGGAAGAAAAGCGTGTCTGCATTATTCCCAGTGAAACCGCGGAAACTGCATATTCTCTCGCCGATAATACGAGTTTTTCTCAGTAAACGAAGCGAGCCCGTCTCCTTTGCGACTGGGCACACATAATGAAGTCGTTGCAGAACGTGGAAAGACCGCAGGAAATGATGAGGCAGCGACAGTGTTTGGGCTAGGAAATGCGAACTTCACACTTTCAATTCGGAGCACGTAAATTTTAAGGTCCGTGCGGCTTCCCCCCCTTTTTCCGTTTGAAATAGAAGCATCGGTGGTTTAAACGTTATTAATGAAATGTCATTCTTTACGCAAATTTCGTAACTATTAGCAATTGCTTTCGGTAAGCTACACGGCGAAAGCCATTGTCTTCATAGAAAAATGGTGAAGTTATGAAACAAAGTTTACTTTTACTACAAAGTACGCTGAACGATATTCGGTTTATATCTACAGGCATTGCTCTTACTAACCGGCTGATGTAGACGTTTAACCAACACTGCGGGTTATTCTTGTGCACGAACGGATATTTTAAACTTTGTACATGTACGTTCAGCAACAAGAGCGTGGCTTTCTCTCAGACGCCGGGCGCCGGCAAAAAACCCCAAACAAGGCCAAGCGGCCATGAAAGACACGCGCCTGCTGACTACACTCTACCATCAAGCGGCCATCCGCCTCTAAGCCGCAGCCTGACCTGGAAACCATCTCACCAGCTAAACAAAACATAAAGCAATAGGCGCCACCCAGATTAAAAAAAAAGAAAAAAAGGGACAACAAGGGATACAATTGTAAAGTTGAAAGCATAAAAAAGGAGACCATTTTTAAAAGCCTGCGGGCATCTGATTGCTGTCAGCGCTTTTACAGCAAAACACAGCCGACAGAAGGTTCCTCAACGGAACCACCGCCACCCCCGTACCATCTTATCTCCGGCTTTAATCTACCCGGAAACACCCCTCCCCGAACCCCCCTATTTGCCCAAACACTCCCTCTTTTTTTTTCTTTCTTTTTTTCGGTAGAGACCCGCATTCATTAGCAACCCTAAATCTTCCAGCACTGACTGGCCATTTCATTAGAGCCGTCCATCTTCCAGACTACCCCACAACTATACTTCGTTCGCCCCTAAGCTGATGATAGTGCAGTGGAAGCTGTGCGCTCGTCGGACAAATCATACGTCTCTCTTTTGTCACGTGATCACGCTCCCGCCAATAGACCAGCGCAGAGAAAGTGACCACGTGGCGGACGATAGACATGATTGCTCCAACGAGCCTGTAGCTGAACTAGGCTCGTAGAAAGGACTCTCTTCCGCTCTTTCATGAAAAGGGGGAGAGTTAAAGAGATGAAGGAAAGGAGGAAAGGGGCACTCGTGTAATCTGTGTGGGGTGCCATTGTGCCGTGAAACCCAAGTCACTCTATAATCCCACCGTCTCCCCCGTTCCTTTCATATACGAATATATATCTAAGCTTTTGCTGGATGTTTATGGTTCGATTCCGTTGGCATCTTTCTCTATCCGTTTATTTTTGTTTTTCCTCACCGTACGGAGAGCTCGCCACGTGCCTTCCCATTCCGTTTTTTTTTATTCATTTTTCATTTGCACAACACTTCAGTGTGGGAGAGATACGGCAGTGCTAAGCTCCTTGTTGAAGACTAGTGGAGGCAATGTTCCAGCCCACCCGCGGTCAGAAAAACACACTCCATGTGAATTGAGCTCCGTGGGATGCCGTACGAAAAGATCCGAACAGCAGACGCATTGGCGGATCCAGGAGCACAGAGATACACAATCCCCATCTCCCTGGCTTCTGCCAGCCCCAAGTCGTGGGAACCCGTATGCCAAAAATAAATAATTTGAATCTGGAAATGAGGACAAATAAGCTAATAACGTCCACACGGTTACAGCAGTACGGTCCTCTACTATACGTTGCTGTTTGAATCTTTTTCTAAAAAGCAACCGCTACTAATGGTATTTTAAAATCTTTTTCTTTAATAACGGTTTCTCACATATATTCACACAGGTGCACACTCCAAGATTAACTGGCCTTGTAAGTGGACCCTCCAGGTCATATCCTGTCTCATCCGAGACTCTTTGTGTCCTGGGTAGTAGACCTCCCGACCTGTAGATCCAAATCGAAGGGCCCTAGTTAAGTTCTTGATGTCTAGAAATCGCACCTGCACCCTCCAGGTTTGTACCGGCCTATGTCCTGAACTGTTTAGAACCCTCGATGTACTGGGGAAGGAACCTGCTCCACACAGGCCCAGGTTCATCCAGGACACAGATGCAGAGAGGCGAACCTAGGCTCCGCACACTGATATGAAGCTTTTTTTTCAGAAGGCATTTTGAACTTACTGATTTACTCGTGTAAGAACTTGTTATAGGACCCGTAGTTACTAAATGTTTCTTCTTTTTTTTTGTTTTCACAACTTTGCTGAATGTAGTACTTGTGGGTGCGTATCCGGAATGAATTGGTATACTCCAGTAACGATGGGCAGGAGTAACTCTGCAAAGAAGACAAACAATGAACGAGCGTTTCAAATACATCTGAATCGTTTCTTATAAATAAAGCGCTTCTACAACGCGCCAGTCATCCTTCCCAAGCTGCTAGACACACAGCTCGAAGAGTCCATTCTCTTCCAGGCTCGCGCTCACACTCGCCAAGGATCACAAACAGGATCACATCGAGAGCGCGCCCAACCGTAAGTCATGACACGGCCGCGGGGGAGGTCGCCGCAGGGGCTATCTGAAAATGGCCGCCTCTTTGAGCCCGCCAAAATGGGGAGCACAAAGGAAGAGAGACACGTGCTCGCTCGCGTGACAAGCCACGTGCCCTCGGGAAGAAATGACGCGTCGTGGGAAACGGGGCGCTCGCGCTGCTCCCCAAAGTCCCCGTCGTGCAAAAAGGGAGCGGACATGCGGTAATGGGCTCAAAGTCGGGAAATATTGACAGCACCGCCCGCCACGACTCAAGACGGGTCTTTGCGCGTGCGTGGGAGAAGGGGAGGGGAGCCCGCTTCCGGGCGCCGGAAGATGCGTCACGCTAACTTCCGGTCTGTCTACTTCCGGTTTTGAGTGGATTCGCTGCGTCACTATGAAGGTAGATACGGCATTACACAGATTTCTTTTTTTTTTTTTTCCTATTAACCGAAGGCGAATGAATTGTCTGTTAGTGCTCTTTTCTGTTTGTTTGCAGTCTCGTTGTGCCAGCTATATTTACTTCCGGTGATATCATATCCTGTTTCGAGGACCGGGGAAAGGGTTCTTACTGGAGAATGGACAAAGGGATCAGCGGGGATTTTAGCTGAAGGATATGCGATGGTCGTTTATCTGACTTTGCATTCATTATTGATGTAATAAAAAGTATTAACATAGCGCTACTGCGTAGAGCAGTGTTGGTACCAGGATATCACGATTGGCCTCGAAGCACGCTCTCAAGCACGTGCCCTGAGTGCTTCCGTGGTTGCGGAATTCAGAGGTAGCACTGTGCTGAAACACCTAGTAGATGAACGTCCTACTTCACGTTGCATTAATGATGATACAAAAATGAGTGTTTGCCTTTGACATCAAAGTTTTAGTAGATCGTTTAGTCGCTCCCGCTACGCTATCCGCAATCTGCTACGACCTCCGCTACGTGTAGCGTAGCGGAATTGCGATTTCAAGTTTTCGTAGAACGTTCGCAATCTGCTACAGATTATAGCGTTATGAGAGCTAACGCAAAGCCACTAGCGGCTCTTTAAGGCACGAAGCTCGCGTAAAACGAACTTTCTCCTCACCGGTCCTGGTTTGTAAAGCAATTTCTTGTAATTTTTATTAACGTAGCTATCTGAAGAGAATATTATATTTTTATCAAATAGACTGCTTCTTTCTTCTTTCCTCCTTTTGTAAGTAAATGATTCTTATGTTTGTAATTTAATCCAAATGACAGCCAAGCTGTCCAAGCCGACCCAATATCAGACATGCGCCAAAGCCATTAAGGGAAAGCTTCAGAAATGACAACAACCGTAGCCCTTCTGTTCTGTCATTGCAATCAGGCCTCCTTTTTACTGTTCCCGAAACATGAAACGCCACAGAAATCGCTCGTATCCGCCTGCTCGCTCGCTTCTTTGGTTGGTTATGCTTTCACTACAAAAGCGGCCTAGCAGGAGGCCGCACCCTTCGCTCACAGCACGCATTGCGAATATGTTTTTTTTTTTTCGTGGCCGTATTTAGCATGTTCTTTATAATTCGCTACTTAATGCAGTCCTGGAACTGCTCGGTCGCGGCTACTTCTCGCAGCAGCAAGACATACTGAATTAGGGTGGCGATGCGTGCTAGTTGGTTCATGCTTAGTGGATTCGACACAGCGCACAAGAAACGAAGACAAAGTAGAAGGATGTACACAGGAAGCGCTTGTCCTGTGTACACCGTTCTGCTTTTTCTTCGTTTCTTGTGTGCTGTGTCGAATCCCCTAAGCAAGATATAATCCGCCCGTGAGAACCGCGATCGTGAAGCGGACAGACGCGGCGTGGCAGCCATTTTGAATTGCGTCCCCCGCTAGCTCTTCCTAGAGCCACTAAATGAGCTACGCTTAAGGTACGTTTATACTCCAACGTAACGTCGACGGGCGCGGCGTAGCGCAGCGCGCACAGATACTGATTGGCCGCAGATATCGAGTTCCTGGTTGCCGGCCAATGAAAGGCGTGCGTTCTGCGCTACGCTGCGTTCACTGCGTTCGACGTCGGAGTATAAACAGCCCTTTAGAGTAACGTCACTCCAATCCCCGATATGCTAGTGCAGTGGTTCTCAGCCATGGATGTGTCGGGGACCCCAAATATTCGTTGAACTGGATTGATTGTTGACGAGCGCATACCCTCGCGATTGACGCAGTTCTCGCGTGTCCAATGCGTGGAGCTGGGCGCGGCTGACGTCAGTTGGCACCGCTGACGCGCTTTGGAACCGCGGATGATTCATAAGTGAAAAGGCGAGCGACTTTCGAAGGAAACAAGGTACAAAATCCGGCTCGCTATATTTTCAATGTTCGTACCGAAAAAGCTGGCTTTTGACTTTCTACCCTCTTCTTTGGCCAACTAAACGATATGCGATTAGTAAACTCCCAATTTAAAATCATTCATCCCAGCCCAAAATTCATTTCATGGCCCCTATAACTGTAAATCGTCACAATTAAAAAATGCGACTTCCGCTGCTTTAGATAGGGTGTTAGGAAGCTCAGGTGATATTGTTTTGCTTTGTCGCGAACTGTTTTAACATTTCTGGAGCAATGAAAAGCTTTTCTTACTTTCAAGCGTAGCTAATTTAGTGGCTTTAGCTCTCCCTATCTCGCTAAGACTCGTTCTCGCGAGACTCACGCTAGGCAGCGCCCTACGTGCGCTACGTTTCTCGCAATTTTCGTAAAATAGCGCGCCTCCGCTAGCTTCGGTGGCTCCGCTAATTCTCCGCTAGCATCGCACATGCGCAGTAGTGACATCGCTCCAGCCTAAGGCGTAGCGGGAGTGACAAAACGATCTGCTAAAACTCTCTATTCCTTCAAGCATTCGTCTCAAGGCTTGTATTCTCAAATAAAGCCGCAAAGGGCTACCCCTACATATGAATACTCAATTACTCGTAGTTGTTAGAAAGTGCTGTTCCCTTTCGCCTGTATAGCATCAGCACTTCGGGAACTATTCAGAGCACTAGTATTATATCTGCGAAGGACCTCTGACTTTTTTTTTCCACACCCCACCTCGGCATCACGCATTCCAATATAAAATTAATCTGTCGTCTTGCTTACCTCAACCCTACGAAGGTATCAACGAGCAAATGAGGTCTTGGTATAGTTCGTATAGAGTATATACGTAGTTTCTTCAATATAGTTTCTTCGAGGAAACCAGAAAGCTTTCATACACTTCAACTTGAAATGTACTGGACCATCGAAAATCAATCCCATTCATGCGCACCTTACGACACCGAGAAGTATGAATGTGGCAATTTCAAACAAATTCAAGGTTGTATAACACTGAGATAAGCAGTGATGCTTAAAGGTTGGTTCATACATCTGCAACGAGGGTACTCTGGTAAAGTCGTTTGCTCGTTACTAACCTTTCAAGCACCAATCTCTCACTCTTTCTTCCTTTCTCTCTTACTTTTTCCTCTCTCTCTATCTCTATTTTGTTTGTCTCTGAAAAATAGTACTACAGCCTTTAGAAGGTGCCAGCGCTTTTCCGACCATAGAGTTAAATATTACATTAAACGCTAGTGTCTACGGGACTTCCGGTTGTAAATTGAAGCAGACAGCTACCAGTCTACTTTTCCAGTCTACTTTTCCAGTCTATGGGAAAGCGTACGTGATATTTTTTTCCCCAGGGAATGATAGAAATCAGCGTAGTTTTTTTACTCATGACGTGTACAATGCAGTTTTATTCACATTATAAAAGTGTATAATTTATTTAGTAATGTTTTTTTTATTACTGAGTGATGTTTCATTTAGCGAAAATTGAGACCCAGGTCCATGTTGTACAGCATGATATGTCAATACAAGCTATCAATTCAAGCAAAAAGAACAATTAAAGGGCATCTGACACGCCAAAAAAAATATATTTTTTTTCACGCTAAACGTTGCAATGGCATATCAGGACATTACAAAAAAATTGTTTCACTATAGAGTTGCGTAGTTTTTTTATAAAAAATAGAAATACGAGGCCCAATTCAAAGTTCCCACCGTGCATTGTGACGTAACAGTGTACCGCAAGGTGTCGGGGCGGTCAGAAAGGAGGCATCGAGCTACGTCACTAAAAGTGGGTTAACCGAAAGTCGCGTGAGTTTCACTCCTCGTGCTCTCCGCGACCGTGCCTAAGACTTTTTTTCTTTTTATTATTCTGCTCTTCGTACGAGCGATCGTAGAAAACGAAGTTTCAGTTCCACTAGCTCTTTATCCCTGCACCGTTGGTTAGTTTGCGTGCTGTAAAATTTGAGGACGAAGAGTCAGTGGATCAACGTGATGGAGGTCAATGATGAAAGCGTTGCGAGTACAAGCCAGTGTACGAGTGCATGCCGTCAGTCCGATAATACAGGGCTATACTGGGCGCAAAACAAGCTATCAAGTTTTGAAAAAACAAATTTAGAACGCTCGCAGAAATCCACCTTTTTACGAAGTCACCGGTTCGAGATTTTCGGGTAGAGAACGCGCGTGCACACCACGAGCGCTCTCACGAGATCTCGCTTGAAAGCATGCAATGGCCGCTCTTGAATCCATGGAACGCGAACATGTGTTTTCATACCAGAAACTCTGGAACCATGATTTCGAAAGAGGTGGATTAGGATTGCTAGCATACGACACGCCCGATCGCATTGCTGAAGGTTGAGACACCGAGGTCGTTGAATCATCGGATACTCTCCAGGCTGTAGATGCCTGCCGTCTAAAGAATAGGAACTGGTGAGTGTACCAAGTACAAGTAAACGTCGAGCACAAAGTACGTATTTTGTCTAGAGCATGAGTAGAACTTGTTTACTGGGTGCTCATGCGGCCGATGTATGTCTCTCAGAAATGCATGCAGTGTGATCTCTTCTTCAGTTGCTGAAATACCGGGACAGTCCCTCACACAGCACCTTCTAGGCAATGTAGTTGATCACGTCAATGGACCTTTTGTAGAAATACGCGGTGCGCATGCACGGAGTATTTCATGCGCCTGGGTTCGAGAGTATCTAGTTCCAAACAATCCGCCATCTTGCATTTCTCGCCTTTGAGCGGTTTCGTTGTGTCGACCTCGGGGCGGAAGATTACGCACGATGGGGACAAAGGTGAGCTTGGGGGAGCCGTATCTATAGGTCACATCGCCTCAATGGGTGAACAGGATGTAGCTGACGTTTTGGGTGTGGAACGGGTGGGAGAGGCCTTGGGCGCGCGTTGTTTTCCAGTCACCTAGTCTCGAACCGATTCGCGTGTCTAGGTGGCAGCACATATTCGCCAAGAGGTCCATTCACTGACTCCGCTTCTTCTACCTTTACAGCAACATTAAGCGATGAAAAGCAAATAAAAGAAACCTTGTCTGCTTGGATCGCTCGTGGAGGTGCGGAGAATAACAAAAATATTAAAAAAATATTACACGCGCTCGCGGTAAGCACGAGGAGGGATACAACTCACGTGACTTCCGGCGATGCCTCCCTTCTGACCGCCCCGACACCTTGCGGTACACTGTTACGTCACAGTGCACGGCGGGAACTTTGAATTGGGCCTCGTATTTCTATTTTTTATAAAAAAAACTACGCAACTCTATAGTGAAACAATTTTTTGTAATGTCCTGATATGCCATTGCAACGTTTAGCGTGAAAAAAAAAATATTTTTTTTTGGCGTGTCAGAGGCCCTTTAAGAAGTGCGTAGGGTTTATTCAAGCTCTAATAGCATTCAGATGACGGAAACGAAACGAAAAAATTGACCGCATCTCCACGTGGTGAATGATGTTGATTGGGGCGAAGCTCTGGTGGTGCTTGTCTGCGTAGACGCTGAGCCGGAGCATGCCGAGCCTTTCGTTCGTTTTCATTCATGTTGGAAAGACAATGTGTGGTATGGAACGTGGTTATATATATACGCATTTGAGCATTTGACCGCAGCGCCCTCTCGTCTATAAACGTTGAGCCGATGCATGCAAAGTTTAACGCGATTATATACGCATTTGACCGCAGCGCCCTCTCCTGTATATACGTTGAGCGGCTACATGCAACGCTTCATTCATGACATCCCCAGCTCTTGAGTTACTACCACACCTCAAAGCCCCCTACTCGTCCCGCAGTCGTGGTTGAGTGGTTAAGGCGATGGACTAGAAATCCATTGGGGTCTCCCCGCACAGGTTCGAATCCTGTCGACTGCGCAAACATTTCATAATTTTTTTTATCGTTTTTTTATCTTTATTTTGTTTGCCCTACACGAGCTCGTGAGCACGTGCTCACGTGCTCGTGACCACGTGAGCACGTGAGCTCACGAGCAGGAGCTCGAGCACTGGACGCCAGACAGACATCAGACAGATGGACGGAACGATGGACGGACGGACATGGCTAGCCCCTGGCTAGCCCCTAAGGAGCTTCGCCCCTAAAAATCCAGTACGTGATCTCTGTTCCATAACTCCAGGCTTCGTTCTTGTCGTCTGTTTTGACTGTTTGATATGGCATATAATGGCATCCTTTTGTCAAGCTGATTCACTCTGCGTGCTTCATAGCATTGACTATATGCGTAAATACGTGTCCTATAATAGCAGTCTGCAACGCCCACACGTAATATACATGTATAATGGGCTATTTGAGAGCAGTGTTTGACGCCACGAATTCTAAAGAAAAACGCTGTAACTGACACATATTTTTGTGAATTCGATTGTAAAACATTCCGAACTTTTTATTCTGTCACAACACTAAGCAATATTTGCTCTTATAATCGAGCGCGCAGAAAAAACGCATTTGCGTTTTCCCATAGGAATGCATTACCGGAAGTCAAATTTAGACTGGTTGCTGTCTGCTTCAAGATGCAACAGCACACTATAGCGACACCTGTACCTCTAGCGTTTATTGCAATAATTCTATTTTACCGACATACCGTCTGCCATTTTTGTTTTTTAAATAATTATTTTTTTTTGTCAAGATGCATGCCATGTTTGGAGTGACAAAGAACACTTGTTCCCTAGACAACAAAGAGACGGAGCGAATGCCCCCCAGGTAACCGCAAAAGGCAAGCGCTATTAAGGCCAGGGGCCCACGCGCCCACGCGCCTCCAGAATGCCACATAGACAGCTTCACAGATACACTACGTATAATAACAATATCGCAGCATCACAGCCAGCCTACAAACCACCTTCGGCAAAAAAAAGCCTTCATCACGGGTCACGCGAACCATATAGCCAATATACCGTGAGAACTCAGGGTCCGTGTCAATACACACGAGAAGAACTGGGCACCGTCCCTTATGAGAACCGCACGCTCGAGTGACCAGATATATTCGCGTCCACATACGAGCGCAAGAGAACTTCTCAGTGTTGACGTTGGAGCCGTGTTGACTCAAAAAGGATGGGAGGAGGGGAACAGGTTGGTTACTGGTACCCAGGGACGAATCGACCGGCAAGGGCCTCGGGCGCTCTCGCTCGCGAATCAATAGCGTGCGACAGTTGCCCTCGAACGAGATTAAAGCTGAGTCACTGTCACTCGGGGGACACGGGAAAGCCATGGCCATTGCCGCACCATGTCCTCGTGTTTGCACGAGCTTCGTGAATCGAGAAAAGCCAGCCTCCGGGCGAGATGGCATTTCCCCGACTGTCCCATTGCCCTGGAGCCTTCTTTTTATTTTTTTAACAGAGATTGTGTTTTATCAGCCGAATAATATGAGAAAAACGTAATGAAAAACCGCCGCAAACAACCGTTATGAGGGACGGTGACATCGCGCGACATCATGACGTAATGCGACACCATGATGTCTTGTGACATCTTGAAGTCATGAGACGCCGTGACGTAACGTGTCGTAATGATGCCTCGTGACATCGTGACGTGGTGAGATCATTTAACTCGGTGACGCCACTTGAGGTCCCGAAACACCATGCCTTCTTGTGAAGTCACAGTCATATGACCTCCTGACATTACGTGACGACACACTTACCGTGGGACCAGCTCATTCGCAATACATTCTGTGCTTCCCGGCCTTTTTCAACATCATCAAGCTACTGTAAGATTTTCTTTGTTCTTTCTCGAGGTCCCTTACGAGGTGCTCGTGAAGTCGACGTGGCGAATGATGAGCTTAGCTATGTTTACACAACACTTGCTGCATAGTTATTGATCACCCTTGTAAGTTGCATGTGCGCACTTCTCATCTCTCTTTGTTCCTACAATCAGCGCGCACTTTCTATCCTGCGTTCAGTCCGAGCGATACTGCTCACCCGACAACATATTTAGCTGGTTTCTTGGCTGCGTATGAGACATGGTTTCGATGAACGCATGTTCGTGATGTCTGGGGTTGCACATGTGGGACTAGAGCATATCGGCAAAATAATAAACAAAATTGCGCCATTAAGAACACCCTATACACCTTAATCCGTATACGTTCTGAACACGCGCTTGACCTGACGTGAGCCGCTATCATAGCGAAGCCAGAAGTGTTCTATAAATTGCGGATGCGATGAAAGTTTCAGCTCCAAGCACCTGCATCCGCCCGACATCAAAGCGCATATCGCACCAACTACACGTCTCTCCGCACTTGGAAGCCACAAAACGGCCATTTCAGCAAGTAGGATTACAGGTTCGTGTAGCGATACGCCTCAACGCGGAAAGAAGAAGAAAACAAAAACGCGAGAAAAAAACGCGAAACAGTTTGACCCCATAAATTTCCGTCTGGCACACAATCTTGGAGCGACCTTTAGCCCTCGCCCCGCCTTACGAGAAAAGCGAAAGAAACTCGTCCAGCGCTCCTCGGCGTTTTCTAATTACTGCTATCGTGTTGTTAATTTACTAATGACCCTTCGCGTAGCGTGCGCGCGGTTCCGTCGACTTTAACTGCCTTTACGGCCTGGCAGGTGCCTCGGCCGTGCTGGAAGGCTGGATCCCCGCCCATCTGTCGTTAAAGGCTCTTCTCGATAAGAAGAAAGGAGGAAAGCGAGGGAATAAGCTACGAAGGCGGGGGCAAGGGGGAGGGGGGTGTATAAAGAGCAAGAAATCGAGCGTTGCGAAGCCCCGCAACGCCCAACGAAGCGAGCGAAGCCGTAAAATCGGGGACTGCGCAGGCGCAGGATCACCGGCCTCATCCGCACGCTTGCACCACGATCGCCGCGTATTAGATGGTGGGGTACCCATCCGGATAAGCGCCGGACTCCATTTGTTCGATTATTATGAACAGCGGTCGCTCGATGCGAAACTTTCCGGCAGCAAGATGGTGTGCGTCCGAAACTGTGGTTCGACCGATGCATTCTGTGCGTTTCTGCATTTCCTTGTATACATGTATATGGTTCTTGTAACGCGTCACCGACTGGTGTGTTTACCGCGTCCCAAAAAGTGGTGCCTCGATTTCCGCCTGATGACGTCAGAGAAGTGTCATGCCGTCGCCAGTCGGGATCCTGGCGGCGTCCCAACAACTGTGGTGTATGTGGCAGACGCCTGTTCTCTTGCAGGTTGCTCTCCAATGTGACAGTCCACGAAAGCTTAGGCAGTCAGAAGTTGGGAAGCTGCGACGACAGCAACACTCGCGTTCGCTCGTGCTTTTCGCCGGCATTTCTACGACCAACCGCCAGGATCGCGACATTCAACAGCGCGACACTGCGGCTTCTGTGAAGTCATTGGTTACTAGTTCGGGACCGCTTTCGATGTGTGGGCAGCATAGGACGCTAAACACACCAGCCGAAGACGCTCTCCAGGGCCCAGGCACCATAATACGTGCGCCCCCAAGTGATTCGTGTTGATGATAATTTGTTAGATCATCCACGCTTATAGGCATTCAGATGACGTCAAAGATACGATTTCGGGTGGTCAATCTCTGACATCGTCACTGCCGTTCAGACACACTTGGCGGGACATTTTAATCACAAAAAGTGGAGATAGTTTCACATACAGCAGTTGAAGCTTCAAGTAGTAGAGGTAGCCAATGAGAGCTCCAAATATCATAGATGCGAGTTCCACAATCACCCATTTAGCATTCCTTTATATTTTATAATCTGTCTTTGACGATATGTACTAAAAGATTTTCACAAACTCTATGTTCGGATACGCCCCTTGAGAATTGCACCGGCGAGCGCAGTGATTTCAAGCTCCACGGTGCATGTAATGAGCAGATTATCGTCTTTTTTTCTAACATTAATTACTAATTTTAAAGACATGTCAACAAACACAAAGAAACAAAGCTCAAACAAGTTTAGTTTAATTGATTGTGATGTCAAATATTAGTCTTCTCTGGCTAAGGTTTACTTCCCAGTCTTCGAGACACCAGTAACCTCTGGAAGAATTCGAGTTTCCGCGCTCGCTAGCGATCGTTCCTTAAACCGACGTGACGGTATATCAGACATCCCCCATTTAAGGGTATTATCGCAAAGAAGCAGACGACGATGCGCCGTTCCGCCTGTCCGGTTTTGCGGAGCGTGAGCTTCCAGAAGCGTGAAGAGTCGCTCGTGACCGTTGGTGGCCGCACGCGAGGGCCAAAAAGAAATGGCGCCTTGGCGTGCCGTGCCTCTGTTGTTATCGCTTCGTGGCTATCACGTCTTGCCGCTCGAATCGTGATCACGCCGTTCCTACTATTAACGGCGGTGGCGGCGGCGTCGGCGGCGGCGAGTGGTGACTGGGATACTCGTATTTTCGCGAGAGATCCTACAGGTTGCCCTAACGTCCATCCCACCCTGACGTGGACCGCAGCGGAGGCTACGGGACAGCTGGACCAATCCATTGCATGCGCAGCATAGTGCGTCCACTCCCTTATCAGCCTGCAGATGACCCGGTTGTCTTGAGACCCGCATGTATCCGTCAGTTAGCTCAACCAATCAAACTTAAGGAATGCACCATTACCTGTGTGTAGGATGAGTGCCTGCTTGTTGTTGTGGGCTTGCTGTCCGCTCCATGCTGGGCCGAATCGTTGCGTATGTGTTTTGCCTTCTGGTCGGCGAGTTAGCTGGCTTGAGATGATTCATATGGTAATGGTCCTCCTGCTTTGGATGCAAGCGGCCATCGGCAAAGGCGCGCTTGATCGTGTTCGTGGAAACTTCGCGTTTCTTTCAACACACTGTTGATACTGTGGTGCTTGTTGCTTGAGGGTTGCGAATTTGTTTGTTGTCGCGGCCGACTGAATAATTTGGCTTTTCTTTCGGTGTGATTTACGTCCTACCTTGGCACGCCTGAGCGAGCTCGTGGCCCGTTGGTTGGTGCTATCAGTCTTGGTTGAATAGCGGAGCCTCGAGGAGCTGTCTTGCCCGAAGGCCTGGCATCGTCGTGACCTCCGTAAGAACTGTTTGGATCATGAGGAGGGAAGGCACCAATTTTCCTTCTTGTTCATTATTATTTTATGATAGGCCCAGGCTAAGCTGAAATGTCCGAGGAGTGGATGAGAGGTCATAAGAATAGACCAATCTCACCAAGCGTTCAGCGCATTTGTGACGCCGCCATAACTTTAGTTCACAGGAGGCAGGCTGCAGTGCAGAGGCGGCTCCTGCCGTCACGTGCTCTTTGCGCGCAGGGCTCCAGCGAGGTTGTCGCACGCGCATGAAGACTAAAGTTCCCTCGATGCATTGCGGCAGCGGTGGCGTCGCCAAACTTGCTGGTGACCTCGGTTTATTGCCAATGCGACTTAAAAATGGACGTGAAACGAGAAGACTGTGCAAATGTCCACGAAAGTAATGCACATAGGGATCATTTGAGACAGACACGAAGTTGCCGACATGATGTTTTATTGTTTTTTCCAGGTTATATCGTCTTTTCGATGACAAAACTAGGCAACAATGAGCTAGAAGCAGAACTATGAAGGTGAGCTGGTTAGGAAACGACATAATTTAAATCTTGTTCATATAGCCTTGACGAAGGTTATCATGTCAGGTGGCGCGGGAGCAGTTGTCTGCTGTTGGTGAGGTGTCTAAGCTGGAGGTTAGTCTGGCTGGGTTCCGTCAAAACTTTGCCGCGGCCCATCTTTAGTCTTTCCTCTTTCCTGTTTGTCTGGAAGGCTGTTCTTTTGCAAATAAACCCAGTTGCGTTCGAGATTTCGTGTCGTCTTGTCGGTTATATTATTTCTCCGTGTTTCAGTGTTTAAGCCTGGCTCACACAGCCCTGTTTTCTTATGTTACGTTACCAAACCTTACACTTGCTTACGGCACAAGTCACCGGGACATCTGTGCTTTATAAAAAGGAAGGCTACCAACTCAAGCAGAGAGCCTGGAACGTGACATTTGAGACACGAATGTTTCGGTGACGATACGTAACGTAAGAAAACGTAAAGGCCCCTACGCACATTCGCGTTTGAAAGCGTTTGAGTACGTTTGACTGCGTTGCGTCGCGAAACGAAAGCGAGTCATCGGCACTTCTGTGGTTTATATGAAGCGTAGAATCCAAATAGAGGGATAGCTTGGCACGCGACACAAGAAGCAGGGATATCCTGGTTTCTCGCAGCCGCAACGCAGTCAAACGCACTCAAACGCTCTCAAACGTTAATGTGCGTCGGGTCGTTAAGAAAACGTTCCTGTGTGAATTCCAGCCTTTAGACTATGATGTATCAACGAGGACTGCAGCTGCGATAAATAAATATGTATTATGCCGTACCTGCGTTACAAGTTCTAAAGGCCCCTACGCACATTCGCGTTTGACAGCGTTTGAGTGCGTTTGACTGCGTTGCGTCGCGAAACGAAAGCGAGTCATCGGCACTTCTGTGCTTCATATGAAGCGTAGAATCCAAATAAAGGAATAGCTTGGCACGCGACATAAGAAGCAGGGATGTCCTGGTTTCTCGCAGCCGCAACGCAGTCAAACACACTCAAACGCTCTCAAACGTTAATGTGCGTAGGGGCCTTAACTTTGTAACGGCACCGTCAAAAAAGCGTTTTGATGCCTTTACAGTTTAAGGTAAAACTCAGCGATTACCGGCAACATCGTTTGTCAAGGCACGATGAAGACCAAATTGACCTCAAGACTAATCGAAAGCAATAAACGGTCGTTCGTTCTCTACTGTTCTGGGCGGATGTGCTCAATTAAAGTTTCCCACTTACCCTTGGAACCTCTATGTTTTTCTAGGGGCATGGTCTCGTTGGACCGACAAGCACCAACTTTTCCAGTTTGACAAGACAAACTGAGCTTTTCGGCGTTACGTGCAAACCTTTGCAGTCCGCAAAAGGCCCATTCTCACAGTTTCCTTTGTACGTTTGATTATAGACCAGTTTGGGTGCTATGCTTGCAATTGTCTATGGGCCTCCTGCGTTGCCCAGGGGGTGCTGCGAAAAGGCCTTGTTTTGGGTAGTACAGACTTTAGCGTCTCAAACTGCCACGCATGCAGAAGCGTGCCAGCTCTGGTGCCGAGCGCGAGATCACGATGAAAATACAAAGAAACAACAAAAATTCGAACGCCGTCAAAGCTAAGACGCTAAGCGCGTGAGCCAAGAACAGCCGTTCCGCGCGTTCCAAAGTAGACATGACAAAGAAAAAGAAAAATTAAAGCGTCGCTTCACAGGTGTTTTGACGTCACCACCCAGAGATAAGAGACGCGTACCCTAGCGGTGGTGTCATGAATTTGGCACTTCTGATTGTCTTGCGGCGTTGAGTCTGGCCGATTTCTTGCGTCCAAAGGTGTTTTTTCATTCTTCAGCACAAGACAAAATTAAAAAAAAACTCAACCAACGTGCCATAAGTAGTGCGAGGCTCAATCAGTTGAGCTTGTACTACCCAAAAGGAGGGCGCTACAGTTTGTTCGAAGCTTCAGCGCAGGAGGCCTATAGACAATTGCAAGCATAGCGCCTCGAGGAGAAGCATTGAGGAGAACGCTGGAAGTGTAGTTACACGCGTTGCACGTGCTGGCGTATGCAAATTGTTCTAAAGCAAAAAGTCTAAAACAAATTTTTGCCTTGCATGCGCGTTCGTCAAAGCCTTATGATTATTTACTTCGAATCTTTTATAAGAGGAAGGCCAGCGCACGCGGACCGTAGAATTACACTTCCAGCGTTCTCCTCGAGACTTGGGTAATTTAGAAGAAGGTCTATTGTGACGCTGTCTGCTTTTGTGTGCTATCAATACCCGGCCGATTGAGTCAAGGCAATCCACTTTCCAAAGACGTTGCCACACCGACAATTATCGCGTTCATTTAGGCTTAGGAATGGCCAGAATCGAAAGACTATCTAAAAAATGCGGCGAGGTCATTGCTCATGCTTTGCGATTTAAGTGAGCTAAGGCAAAGCGAAATCCTCCTGCACCGTTCGTTGCTGACTAACGCGCCCGGTATTTCAGCTACAACGACATATTAATTCCAAAGCGAGCGGCGCTGACCCACTGGGGCACCGCCATGTTTCCCCACATCCCTACCGAGCCCGTCACGTGATTTCAAAATCCCTCTCCTAGGTACTGCGGCTAACTTTAGCCGTGGTTAGCGCTTCGAGCAAACGGGCCCAGGTGTACATCGAAAATTAGATACTCCAATCATCCGAAATATTTCTGGGCTTGAAAAGTTTTCGTGAAAGAAGGTCCGTGGTTTTTGCCGTCATTGGTATCCTTAACTGTCTACAAATTCCGTGACCACTCAGGGAACTTTGGCTACGAACGTGACTGAGATTTCTCGTTGGAAACCGTCCTATTTCTCAACAATAAAAAACACACACACACACACACAAACGCGTTTTTCAACAAGGCCATAGTCTCACTTTGCCGAAAAACGAAAAAAAAAACCATAAGCGGCTAAGCCAAATGCACATTGTAACAATTTCTTCTTTATGCGCAATCATTCATAACATCGAAAAAAAAAATAACGCGTCTTTAAAAAAGACCTCTACTCGGCGTCAACTATTTCGCGCAACATTGTCAAGGCTAGCGTAGCTTCTGCAATTACCCATTTCTGTCAAAGCTAGTTGAGCGACAGTATTCAAATATGAGACCCAAGCCGCAGCTCTCGCAGGAGTTCGGAGCTGCAGCAATGTGGAGGCTATGCTAGCCTTGACAATATATATATATATATATATATATATATATATATATATATATATATATATATATATATATATATATATATATATATGTCTACATATATATGTGTATATATGTGTATATATATATATATATATGTATCTATATATATATATGTATATATATATATATATATATATATATGTATAACGCAAAATAGTTGACACCCAGTATAGTGTGGTTGCAAAAGACGTGGTCACGTAGTGCGAGCCTGACGGTCAATTGTTTCAACAGGCACGTAGCCTCGTTTCCGATTCCCACCTTAATTATAACCAAAAGTACTTTAATCAACTACGAGTGACGTTCAGACAATGTTACCCTACATATAGGAGGTATTCACTGGCCGCCATATTTGAGGTCACTGTTTAGAGCGCATGCTCAGAACGAGCTCGCATTAATAGGCTGCCAAGACCGGCAATCTTGGTGGTGCGGAATGCACGTGGCGAAAGAACTGTGGAAGCTCGTCGTCAGCACGCGCTCCGCAGCCGAGCACACAGCTATGGCCGCCAGTGAATACTCCCTATAGCTTAAACCATACGGTTTAGTGAACACTAATGGCGAAGTTCACTTATTGGTTACAAGAAGCCTTCTGTCCACGGTATGAGTGACTACTGCTAGACAAGGACTGTGATCCGTTTCCTGTATAGTGACAACGCTCTCAAAACTGCAGGTGCAAGAGTGTATAGCGGGTATTCAGTGGACGCCATATTTGAGGGCGCTGTTTAGAGTGCATGCTCAGAACGAGGTCACATTAATAGGCTCCTAAGACCGGTAATCTTGATGATACGGAATGTACGTTGCAAAACAACTGTGGCAGTGTTGTACGGAACGGCGTTCCAAGGAACGGCGTTCCTGGAACGCGTTCCTTTTAGGTGGAACGAAGGAACGCCGCCGTTCCATTTGGCATCGGTGGAACTGGAACGGGGACGCGTTACGTTTTTACTGGAACAGAAAAAGGAACGGTGTTACCACTGGGGTAATTTTCAATTTATTTCTAAGAGGGAAATTTTGAAAGTATAAAAACAATGTCTTTACGAAGAGCAAAATCTCGTTAACATTTTGGTTACATGTATTAGGGTTTATTTTCTGTGGTCCTCACTTGGTAACAGTTGGGTACATGAAAGCTAGTGGACATTATTTCTTTTTTTAGTGCCCGAGGCTGCAGTCCAAAGAGCAAAACCTAAAACCTTTAGTCAAAGGAAAAGGCACAGAAGGAGGGACGTTTCAAACTCAGCTACTTGCTTTGCTTCCACAAATCCTCATACACGCAGAAATCTGAGGGCGACTACAGCCGCCACTGAACTTGCACAAAGAGAACCACAGTTACAACAAAAGAACAGGTTACTAGATATTGAACGCACTCCTCTATCCCGAACATTGGTCACTTAACAAATACACAAAAATTTACCGTTATTCCTTCTCCCCTCCTTCAAACTTCTTCAAACTGAACAACGAATCCAACCTTCACTAAGAAGGACTTGTAGTTTTCAAGACTGACCTCCCAATAGACCTACCCTCTTCTTCACTCGCTCGTCTTGCAGACGGCAACATCGATAAGCAACTGTTGTTAAGTTCGAACACGGGACTTCGTTAGATTGAAACGTACGAGGTTGTTGTAAAACGCTCGTGCAATGCAACAGTACATTTGGCTCGCCTGCATAGCCCACCACAAACATGCATATGGTAAAAGCTGAGAGTTTTAATGGTGAATATATCATGAAATAAATCTCTGCTTCCGCTTGTTTTCTTCTCCAGGTGCCTTTCCATTACGGCATTCAAATTCTTACGTTGGCATTTGATGGGAAAGATAAAAAATATAAAACTTGGTTCGATCCAACTCAATGTGGTAATCATCAAAATACAAATGTAACGTATATGTAACGATACGTTCCATTTTTTCACTGTAACGGGAACGAGTTTCTTTTTTAGATATGGAACTTGTAACGGGAACGCGTTCCAAATATCAGAAGTAACGAGGAACGAGCTTTCGTTCCTTTTTTTGAGGAGCGTGTACAACACTGAACTGCGGTAGCTCGCCGTCAGCACGTGCTCAGCTGTCGCTCACACAGCTATGGCCGCCAGTAAATACCCCCTATAAGCTCTATTTGCACGCACACTTATGCAAATGAGACGACAAATAAAGTTATGTACTCGCACGCGCCAGCAGCTTCCGCAGCGTTGTACACTACGATATACATGATGGAACGGATTATATTCCAAAGTTCTAAGGTTCTGTATCTTTTTTTATGTCTAGAGTGACCAGACTTCTCCGGATATCGCTGCGCAGACGAAACAAAAACAAAAACGAAAAGAAAAGATGGACGGTTCCTCTTCGTGGGAAGGGTAGCATTCCATAAGAGAGCACCAAAGAATCCTTTTAAAAAAATCGGCATGGGAAGCGAGCCGTTGCCTTGACGACCGTATCGATCCATTCCGCTTCCCCACACGACACGGCGCGGTTGTCACGTATGACTTCTGATCTTCTCGGCTTCTGCTACTCCACATCTCTCTCCCCCTCTTCCCTCATTCCCGAGGCTTCTTCCCTTCCTTTCCCCGTCTCGCTTCTTCTCCCCGTTGCCTCGCCACAGGCCGCAAGAAAAAGGATGGGGAATCTAGGGAGTGGAAGAGAGATAAATGGGAGAAGGCCCTGCGTCGGGAAAATTGGGATGCTCTATTCATGGCGCTGCGTTGTTTGGTCCGGGAGACGGGGAGGATGTGGAAAGAAGGATAGACGCGACTGGGAGGGAAAAGGGATTGAGGGTCATAAAATAGGTAGAGGGAGGCGGCCGCGCTAGGGGAATACGGGCAGACGGCGGCATTGCGAAGCTGCTTGGAAACGGTGGTATCCCGTGGCGAGGGATAAAATGGCACAGCAGGTGTCGCGTAGTCTTTTCCCCTAATTTGAATAAACTGTTAGCGGATGATCGTGTTTTGTTGAACATGACGAGTAGTTTCCATCTCAAACAACAACACAAAAATTTATACTATGGGAAAAACTTGACAGTTTGAAACCATAAATGTTTTTACGAAAGAATTACACATACAAGACAGAACACGAACAGCACATCTTCCGACTTTCAACCCACGTATTTGCCGACAGGTTTGTTTCTGCTCTAGATTATCTCAGTCATCTCCAAACAAAGACTATGTTGTCAACGCGCTGAATGCGGGAAAACCATATTCAAGCATTCTTGACATTAACGAAGACTAATCGTTTTGATATGAGGGCCAATGTATACTGATTGTTTAAATGAATGCGAATGTCGTAGCCGTGCGTTCGAAACAGCGCCGACTTTGCCAATGTAAAATATATTGACTCCATATATACAAATATATATGAAATCATTCTGCAAACACTCGCCGTAAAACATTTTTTTTTTTCCAATTCTCATTGATTCTGAAAACTAGATTTTTGTATATATTTATCTAAAAACGCATCATATGCTTCTGCTTTCGAAATGTGTAAAAACCGACGACACAGTTTTTTTTTTTCTCTTTGTCAAAGTGCCTTCGTGGTTTTTTTAAACATTAAAAAAGCCTCTATACGAGCGAATAATAATCTAGCTAATGAGGGTCAGCTTATGAGCGCCCTAAATACATACGGTGAAGAGAAAGAGAGAGGGAGAGAGAGTAGGAGAGAATGAGATGCAAGTTCGAGGGGAATTAACTCTGCAAATATAAAAATAGGGTTTATTCTGCCACAACCTGTTCGCATGTGTGCAAAACAAGACCCACGGTATTTCTCAGGAAATTCATTTGGAAAAGGATGCATCCAATTTTACGGTCCTATCCCCTCAACGTAAGGTCTCTTCGCTTTTTGTGCTGTAAAGATGCATCTATACGATTATTTTGCAACATTGGCATCATCAATTCATTATACACCACTGGTCACATGCATCCACGCCGTTCTCGCTCAGTTAATTTATAACGCATTTTGCACTTGTAAAACCATCCGTGGGATGATTATAATTTTGTAGCGCTTATCCCTGTATAAACTTATGATCTGTGTTAAGAACGAGCAATCGGCAATCAAGATGGCCTCCTAACGTAAGATTTTAATTTTGATACTCCTGATTTCAAATAAAGATTAGTCCCTCTTTATAAAAAAATAATGACGTAGGGCTACAAACAAGCGCTGCGTCATTTTTTTTTTTCTTTTGGTGTGGTTCCTGTGTTGTTGTTTTTTTTCTCTCGCAAGAAATGATGATTTTCAAGACGAGAGGCAAGAAAAAGAACAAAATTGCCAACATATGGCTCTGAACCGCACATAATGCCGTATCCAACGTCCGATTCAAAAGGTTCAGCTGCATACGTACCAAAAACTTTCGGGGAGTTTTTTTTTTTTTTTAGTTTTCTTTTAGATAGTTGATATTTTTATAAAATATGTCAAGTGAAGAAAATCGAAATATCAGTAATGATTACTATGAGAGCATCTCTTTGCCTCTTCCCTTCCTCCCGTCCTTCCCCCAGATGTCACCCTCTTCCCATATTGCCTTGTAAGAGGAGAAGTGGGGGAAAAAAGCGGGAAGATAATCCAATGACGCCACCCCGGACGAACTCGGGCTGCAATCAGAGGACCAGCCCGGTCCCCCACGCCGGAGTCGAGCGGGGAATTCGGCGCAAACACGCAGTTCGCGCTGTAAACGTATTCCCGGTTAAATTACGGCCGCCACCGCCCCCGCGCGGTCCGCTCTTCCCGTCTTCACTCTCCCTTTCCCGAATTCCCAATCTGGGAGTAGGGAGGAGGAGGGAAGTATGTACCTTGCTCATCCTTTAGACGACAGAATGGCGAGGGCTGGTTGTTGAAATTGCCCAATCGCACGCGGGCCTTGTGGCACGTGACAGTGTTCTTTGCCTGCGTGGATGCGTGGTGTACGCGTGGGCACGTAACTCAGGGTTTGCAGCTGATTGGTATGGGGAACGCTTACCCAAAATTATGCTGTCACTTCAGTGGGGAACGGGGAGTGGGGAAGCAGACTTCACTCCGCTTTGCTTTTTTTTTTTTTTTCTCTCTACATACATAGAAACGCTCTTCAATTCTGTGTCCCATTCAGCCTTTCGCATTGATTGCCGTTATATCCAGGATATTTTTATTTATTCAATTCTTTTCGTTGATTGGGTGCAAAAAATAGTGCTTTTTATTGTGCTTCGCAACAATAATTTTCCGAAAATAGTGCTTTCGAACCTACGGTGCGTAGAATATTTAGGTTGTAAGGACAATAACAAGAATGCATGTTGAAGTGGTTGAGGTCATCTGTGGTATGGTTTAACCAACATCATCGAATCAGCATATATGAGACAGAAGGAACAATGAGAACGAAAACAAAAGCGTGAGCACGAGGAACGTGCTCGATGCACGAGTTGGAATACCAAGAGACGTCCGGTCGGCCTCGTCATGTCAGATTTCAACAAGAGCGGCTTCAGGCGAATCGGTCACGGGGACCATCACTGCAAGGACACAGTCGCCGTCAACAAACTTTTAACATTACCAAAGGGAACTCAGCTCGGACTTGCGGACCTCAACGGGAGTTCAAAACGAGCCGGCAAACATCACAAGGACAGGGCACTAAAATGCGACGGCGACCGGAATAAGGGATTAACAGACGAACACAATGAGGAAACTGCACCAACAGCCGAGGAAAAACACGCGAAAATCTCGAGTGAGTCCGCCGTAAACGGAGAAGAAATTGTCCCTGACGTCGTCATTGGAATGAACAGCGCCATGCCCAGGTGAGGTAAGGCCTTCTAAGGCCTTTTTGAAGAAGAGCTCCTTACATATGCATGCGCTCTTCCAGTGTACGGTTTGCTCTTTTTTAATACTCCCGTGGAAATGAGAGAGTTTGCACCCTTAAGCCTGGTTCACATGCAGCGATTTTGGCCCTAGAGCGGCGCGATTTCTGCCGTCGCGGCGCTCGTGCCGCTCAACCGCTGGTGCTGGCCAGAGCGCCGCGACGGCAGAAATCGCGCCGCTTTAGGGCCAAAACCGCTGCATGTGAACCAGGCTTTATGAAGTGACGCGGAAGTGCAACATCATCACCTGTTATTCTCTGATATTGCACAATTCAAATTATAATACTTAGCATTTTATAGATATGGTAGTTTGGCTACTGTAGAAAGGTTTTATGCATTTTCCAAAAATATATTTTTTTTAAGTCTACTTCATAGCCTCGGAAAATTTTGGTGTGAAATGACCCTAATGGGAGGCAATTTAGAGCAAAACCTTCTTTGCCCTAGAGTGGAGAGTTGCGTCGATTGAATCTAAGGAGGATAGAAGGATAGGAGAGGGCACGACGTCGGCCCGCGTAGCCTCCACAAGCCATGCTCCCTTGACGCCTCGTCTCTTTCTCATTTTCCTCCTTACTCTCCTCACTTATCAGCCCGACACGTGACCGTAGCTAGCCTTCGTCTAGCTATGGTGTACTAGAATACACCACAGTCTAGCCTTCGGCCTGATAAAACCTACCGGACGGAGCGCTCGCAAGCCTGCGAGAAATCCTCCTGCAATCAACCATCCATCTCGCACGTGACATGTCACGCGCACCAATCGCCAGAGAGATCTGCGGTCACGCTGGGCACAAAATCGTTTGACTAGGCTTCACCAATATTGCAACGTGCCCCCTCCTAGTACTTACAACCTCCTTGATTGAATCAGAGCCACAATATCATAGATCCCAGACTTTGAACTCTGAAGATGACATGGAGTACGTAACGCGTTATAAGTAACGAGTTACTTCTACCTAGTAACTATTTTCGGTAACGAGCAACGTATTTAGCTACTTTTTTTATAAAAGGAACGAGTAACGTACCTAGTTACTTTTAAGGCGAAGTAATGAGTAACGGTATCTCGTTACTTTTGAGGAGTAACGTGTACAACAACGTTTTTACAGCCTCGTTTTAATTCCTACCTGTGTATGCGTTTATTGCGACAAAACGGTAGAGAGGCAACCCGAAAAACAACTATACAGTATGGCTGTATAGCAATGCATACCGCTGAACACGTCAGTCGAACAGTTCGACAGACGTGTCCAGCGATAAACGTTGCTGTACTGAACTCTACAGCTGGGAATGTCCTTCACCCAGCGAACATAATAAAGTTCGTTAATTGAACCTTCTAGAGCCGGGTACGGACGGAATAAAAACCCGGAGGTTGTGAACACGCGGGAAGGCACAGAACCCATTACCCGCTGTCCTGAATGAAGGCGCAGTTCCCGAAGATTGACCAGGTCTTCCTGATGCCTACACTGCTGCTCCTTCGAGCGCGTCGGTAGAACGACTCTTCAGCGTCGCCGGAAATGCATTTTCAAAGAAGTGGCGAAACATAACTGATGAAAACTTCGAGAGGCAGCTACTGCCTAAGAGCAACGACTACTAAAGAGAAACAATAAACCATGAAACAAAAACAGATTGTCTATTTGGTCGTCAGAGTAACGTGAAAAGTAACTCATTACTTTTGAGGTAACTCACGCGTTCCATTTGAGAATCGGTAACGACGAGTATCATATTTAGTTACTTTTTGAGCGACTAACGAGTAACGGTATTTAGTTACTTTTTTGGGTAACGTGTACATGTCTGGACATAGCTCACGAGCCGTTTAGTGATCTGTAAACCTCATTTACGCGCCCTACTTTAATGGTAAATAAAAAAAAACCTAACTGTGTTTTTTTTTTTTTTTGCAGGACACTTTGTGATATACATAGCTTGCATGTGACGTCATTCGTAGCCATGCCACTATTTCATGCGTGGCAAGCGTTTGATTCGCCGTGTTAGTTTCACACCGCAGAAGTTGTAATTCGAAGAAGCCAGTAAGTAGAGATAACAATTAGTACACAGCAATAGCGACGTTTGCAAGTTATGCATAACGATGTTATCTTTTAATAATAGCTTCACGTCCTCATGATGCCCTCGAAACGTTGTTCCTTACCAGGCGACCTTCATCGCACGGGAACTTGTACAAAGCCTGTGCCTTCGGTAGCGCCTTCGGCGTGCTCTTCCTACTGCCACTGGGACTGTCCCTTTTCGCCTACTACCGCCGCCACCGCACAGCCAAGGCGAGCAGAAAGCTGGGACACTTCGAAGTCACGGGGGACACGGACAACCTGATCGCCAATGTGGAGGGAGGAGTCCCGTGCGAAGAAATGTTCCCCGCTGAAGGAAGCCACATGGGCACCTCGAGGGCAAGGGACAGCCAGGTCTTCTGCCTCTTCAACGCGTCAGCCCACTACCGACCTCTCGGTAATGCAACAAAAAGCTCGTCCACACACCGTTACGACTACTTACGACAGTGTGCCTTAAAACCTCTCAAAATCTCCTCCTACGACGAGAGAATACACCGAAGTAACCTATCGGGTGATCGGGGGTTACCTGGCATTTCCGTATATTTCCTATTTATTCGCGAATTTTCTTTTTCTTTTTTAAATTGAACATGTTTTGGCGATGTCATAAACGACCATTTCTTATATACTGTCCGTATATTTGATCTCGCATACACCGCACAAAGCCTTCGCTCTAGAAAAATGCAGTTCCAGGGTCACCTCGTAGATGGCGCCAGCCCGACCAGTGTTAAGTGCAAAACGAGCGTGTTGGTAACAGTAATTAAACATGAGGAAGATTACTAAAAAGGGGGGACAGACAACGAAGACTTCCAACGAAGACGTGGAAGTCTTCGTTGTCCGTCCCCCCTTTGTATGTATCTTCCTCATGTTTAATCCCGCCAGTGTGTTTTCTTGTCGTAAGATATCACAAGAACTCGGTCGGAAGCAAACACATGTGTTTGAACAGGCGTTTAGGCGAACAGACGTCAGCTACTGCTCACAAATACCTCTCAAACAGCGTTGTTAGTAACCAGTTTTGGGCGTGAGCATCGCTAGCTAAAGACAAGACAGAAAACGGAATATTTATTTGAAGAAATAGTACTACCGAAAGTTTTCTCCAGAAAACAGCTGTTACGTATTATGACGCCTTTGAACTTGACCATAAATGATGCAATCTACGAGGCGCATTGTGGTAACCCCTTCCTGAAAGAGGTGTTGGAACGTCTGCTTTCTGAAGCCTCCTGACTCGTCTAAAGAAGTGAGTGCTAGAGCGAAAGATAATGCTTTTTGTACCAGAAATTCTTCTGCTAGGGACTAATGAACGTCTTTATAAGAACAAAAAAAAATCAAAAGTGCTAATCACAGTGATTTAAAACTAGAAAAAAAAAAAAAGCTTTTAATTGAGAATGACTCTCCTTGAATCTAAAATAACATCAGACACTCCTCCACAGTGGCTGTTATTCCAAGACACCTTCTTGACTAATTTGCTTTAAACGAGTGCAAAACTAATGGCACTGAAAACATTCGTTCAATTATTTATATTTAGGTTGGTTTTTCTGTTAGTTTTTTTACAGCAAAGCTTTTAAGTGCTAGTTTCCCCAGGATCGTGTCCGGTACAAAACAAATGTCGACACAACACTCTGGTTGCCGCCGGCGCTCATAGATGGCGGTAGCTGTCCAGAGTTTTGTGTTTGCCGGTTGTATGCTTGCCGCCGTCGCTCATAGATCGCGGCAACCTTTCCAGCCTTGGCAACCAGACAACTGGTTGCTGCCGTCACTCTTAGATGGCGTCAACATTTTTTTCGGAGGAAGAAGAGCGGGAACAGAACGAGCGGCGACGTGCGCAGCAGCGCGAATGACTTCCGCAACCGCCGCAAGACCGCTATCGCCTAAAGTTCCACTGCGTCGAGCGCTTCAGATTCCCTTGCGAAAGAAGAGCAGATCGCTTGCTTGGAAAGCCACCGCCGAGAACAGAAGCTACAGCTCCGCTGCTCTTCCTTCTTCACCAGAGTGGAAAGGCTGAAAGTTTTTTTTTTTCTTTTTGTTTGTGAGTTTATTTATACTAGTAATTGTGTTTTACATATACAACCACATTTATAGTCCTCAGTAAATGAATCAAGCGTGAGGTCTGTTCACGTGGATTACTTAAACAGTAGCTAGCGCTTAAAATATTGCTCAATAAATATATACAAAATAAATGGATAAATTGATTGCGCTCTGCGGCTCCGAAACAAGCATGTTGCTTTGTGCAGCGTATCGTTTTCCGCTTGGCATGATCCCTGGCGCCCTCTGCAATCACGTGCTCTACTCGTCGATGTCCGTCACGGCCAACGGCGACCTGCAGTCCCGTGCCGAAGAGTTTGACTACACGTGCAAGGGTCTTGAAAGCACTACAACCCTCAAGAAGCGTTTCCAAGCCCTAAAGGTAAATCCCCAATAGACAGACCACATCCAAAAATAATAAACGTTATTAGAATTCAGACCTCATACATTTTACAGCGGTAGCTGTCAGTGCGCCTTTCCGGGAAAAAATGCTCATGTACGAACGCAAAACCCCACTCTACAGCAGATGCACTGCTCTCCCTCTCCCCGTCGTTCATCACAGATTCACGTCAACTGCAGCAACGCTCCCTCTCGCCCCCCCCCCCCCCCCTTCCCCCTCCCATTTTTCTTCTCCTGTGGGCCGCCGCTGCTCCGAAAAACCCACGTGATCACGGAGAGCGCACGGGCAAAGCGCTCTCCGCCTCCCCATCGTTCCTGCTACAATCTACGTACTCTCCAGCGACGCACTCCCGTCCTCCCTCCCCCCTCCCCACAGCTCCGGCAGCCGCCGTTGCGAAATACCAACGTGGTCGCGCTGTGCTGACACGCTCCCTCGCCTCCCCGCTGCCGCCGCCCATGGTTCCGTCCTCCTGTGCTCTCTGCTCCCCTACAGAACAGCTCGCGTACGTACTTCCGCTTCTTGCACCGCAGGCGCACCAGAGGCACACTGCAGGCGCGGTCATGGGCGCCCCTGTTCTACAAAAAACGTTTCAGCCCCCCCAAAAACAACACGAAATCCGTTTTTGCGTACTCCAACACATGCCACATCCCGCACAATAGTTCCACCAAAGCGCACATTTCCTCACGCACGTCTGCTACATCAATTCTACTGAAAGCAAAGAACCCATTGCAAACATTGTACAGCACAATGGCTAAAGCAAATCTCCTTCAATATGACTCTCCACAACGCAACAGCTACCGTGTCAATACATGGCTTGCACGTGACGTCAGTCCCTCTCTTCTTTCTGATGGCAAGAAGCGCCTCTTAACGCAGCGAAAGCAATACGCTCTCACGCGCCTTATCCTCCAAGTCCACCCCTCTTCCTGGTGGCAAGACGCGTTTCGTTAACGCAGGGAAAGCTACCGTTTCACGCGCCTCTTCCCATCTTACGTCTGATCAAGTGACGTCAGTGCAAGTTATGTATTGCAGGGCACTGTGTAGTCGTTTGCAATTTTTTTTTTTGGCAATAGGGATTTTTAGTGAACCCTAAAATATAGCTTCGCTTTGCTAGCAGGAGCTCGTGCCGCCACTCAGAAGCATGCATTGAGCACGCGCTCGCTTAGCCCACTTTTCGCAAAATACGGTCTACTAAAACTCTCTAATGTCTATCGAAGCTATGCGGCCTACCTAAGGCCACAAGACACAAACATGGAAATATTTATTTCCGGCGTTCCATCGCCGTTATACCGAAGTGACAATGTGAAGAAATAGAGGTCAATTAAAAGGCGCTACGGCCTAAACATCTGCTGTTTAAACCATACAGTCGAAGCTGCCTGTGGTAAAAATAAGGGCAAGCTACAAGCCTGCCACTACATTAAAGACGGTCGCTTCACATTTTTGACACTTGGTGCCAAACAAATTAAGACTGTTATGAAGTATATTATATGTCTACAAAATTACCCACGTGGAAGGTTTTGGTGTGAGCTGAGAGTAAACATGGCGCAGGCGAGAGCACACCTTTTACTATGACAATGCCTTATCGATCGAAATCTCACGCTGAAGACCCTACCCTTGTTAAGTGCATGTAAATGTTACCATTGTCACCGAAAGCTTCAGAAACGCTGGGTGAAACGAGTTCGTAGCATTTTCTTATCTCTCCGCAGCCAATCAAATTGCTGCATTAGCCAATAAGAACTCCAAAGAACGAATCACGAAGCAAGAAGCAGCTAGTATCATAAGAGGCAACGCTCCAAGTTTCTCAAGATGTCTGTGACCATACTCAGGGGTAGCTTCCTGTGGTAATGCAGTCAAAGCTATGGATGCACGGGCGCTCATGCACCTTGAGCACCGATCAAAGCTGTGCACGCAAACGTTCCTGAAATGCTACAAGCCGTTGTCCACGAATAACGTGCTGTGTAAGGTTTTTTGTATTCCGAACAAAAACCTTATTATTCCTTCTACAGGTGCATTTAGTCATCAGCGCCGAAAGCCTGTTAGAAAACGCTCGCCTCTTGACAATTTCAAGAAGTCACGCCCTCAGCATGAGGCTCATAAACGGCCTGATGACGTGGGCCCACCGTTACGGCTTCGACGGAATCTTCGTGTCTTGGTCCGATCCTTTTGACGCCGGCTCATCGGGCGTCTTCTTCAAGACCCTGGGCCTGACACTCCGACCAAAGCTCACGCTTGGCGTCATACTTCCGACGTCTAGAGATGCCCTCGATCACTACGACCTCCCGAAGATGGCTTTGGCCGTTGATTGGATGATCGCAACGACCCACGGCTTCTATCCGAACGGCGACTGGAGCCATACATCGTGCCCGAGTCCGTACAAGTGAGTGGGTCTTGTTTCAGAGATCGCTGAGGGAATATAGCTTTTTAATAATAGAACTTTCCGGAAATAAATATTCGCCCCGTTGCCTGCCAAGCGCATTTTGACGATCCGATGTACGGCGCGTGGAAGAAGCGAGGTCGACATTTCTTTGTTTTGTGAATAAAAGAACACAGAGAAGACAGCACGAAGGCAAAACTGAGTACTTAAAGGACACATGCAAAGAAAAAAAAACATTTTTTTTAAACAGCTTAGATGGAAAAAGGATATTATAAAACGATTTTACAACGAAGAAAAAAAAATTTTAGAGCTATATTTACGGCGCTATACGAATTTGTAGTTGGCGCCCACCGGAGCCGCCGCTGGTCACGTGGTAGGCCCGCGCGCCACCAACCTCCGTCACCGGAGCCGTAAAGCGACGCCGCCGCCGCACGCTGAGCGTTGTGCGAACGCCGCTTCAACGCGTTTCTCCACGCCGCCGTCGCCGCCGCCGCACAAGTTCGTCTGGTTCGGGGCGCCGCCGCCGTCATCTGACCGGCGCACAGGTCGATCACGTCTGCTTGCGCTTTTTCAGGAGTTTCCTTTGGGCTCTAAAAGTTACTTAACCCAGATCTTCCGCGCGACAGTCAAGCGCGGTAACCATTCGGCCACGCACGCGCCCGCTCGGCGACGCGCGTGGCATCCGGAAAGGTCTTTTGCCTTCTGCGCACTACCGCATCTTTGTACGGGGCTATAGACGATTGCAAACAGGGCATCTGGCGGCCGCCATGCTCTTCCTCGTGTGAGCAAGCACGTGGAATTCCAGGCCTGCCAAGGCTATCTTCACGTGCATGCTGCACGTGCTTGCACGGATGGGGCACCAGCCGGGACGCCATGCTTCCAATCGTCTATAGAACGCTCTCTGAGCATGCACAGTTGCTCTCTTTCACGAAATATCAGACGCCCCGCATGTGTCCGCAATTCAATTACCCGGTATTTTTTTATCTGCACGGGAGATAAGCGCTACAAGGCGTGTTCTGCCCCGCAGTACAGGATGCAGCACCAATTTTACTGAAAAGTACGCTCGGTGTCATATGGTCCTACGACTGCTATTCTAGCGGTCAAAGTGGCGGAGGCCATTTTGCCACTGAGAGTACATGACTTGTCTATTACAGAGTAATATCGCTCGTCCTTCTTATTAACTAAACGTACTAAATGAACACCAGTGATTGGTGTTCATGTGCATCATGTAGAAACTTCTGGGAGTGAACAGATTTAGTGTAGTGAAAAACGAGCTATATTTGCTTTGCCTAATTTCTGATATATTTGTGGCACATTCAATTTAATTTGAATGCGTGGTCAAGAATATGTAAAAAAAAAAGACTATGCTTTGCAAGTTCATTGTCGGCAACATGACAACAAAAATAGGCACGCTATATAAGCTGTTATCACGGACCTTGGTATATGTACTGACAGTTTCTTTTGTATGAGACGTTCCGTAATGAATCGTGGTTTCTGCGTTTCCTCCTGTACATCTCGGTCACTGTACAAGTTGCGATGTAACCCTCCATTTGACCAATAGACCCTCAGAAAGAACGCGCCATCTAGTAGTGGCTGCGCCAATTATTCTAGACGGCCATTGTTTGGGCACGTATACCGTGATCATGTATTGGACGCAAGGGCTGTGTCAGCGGTCGGTTGAACTCGACTCAGCTAGTATCGAAAACGACTACTACATGCGTCAGTGTTCGGTGAGGATTCGAATCCAACCGTAGGCTTTTTGTGCCCAAAAAATGTCGACCCACAATGTTGCTTGATGGGCTTTTTTAAAAGGGTCAATTTTTCCAACAAACAGAAGCTCAAGGCCGTTTTGACTCTTCCAGAACTACTGACCCCAACAAGCAATCTGTGGAGACGCAAGTCGAGTATATAGCAAAAAAGTCGGAGGGCGCGCTGAATTTCACGACCCTCTGCTTCACGATCTCGCCTCGGGCCTCCGGCTACCTCGTCCGGGCTCCTGGTACGACCATCGGCATGCCTGCTCTGGGTCCAGGGCTTCTAGAGGACAGACCTGGACTCCTGGAAAACGGTCTTCGCGTTCCAGGAATGCTGGCCTACAGTCAGGTCTGCAACGTCCAGCGGAGCGCCTCCGAAGACCCTCTGGGCCTATGCGTCTTCACGAGGATCGGGAGGACCTGGGTGGCCTTTGAGAACCTTAGGTCCATGGAGCAGAAAGTGAACCGAACCCTCTGGCTGCTTAAGAGTCTGCGAGGTCGTTCTGTGGGAACCTCGAGGTTCTGTCTGGGCGTGTGGGACTTGGACCTGGACGATCACCAACCAGTGTGCGGGGACGGGCCATTTCCATTGGTGCAAATGGCAGTGGCTAAATTGCCTTAATCGAAGGAATTTATCATATTTTGTTCAGTTGATATGCAGTGTGTTTTAATCGATATATTTTTTGTAGTACTGGGCATGACTATTATTGACAGCTCCTGCAACTTTATCAGGTTTGAAGAACATTAGATGCAAGAATGAGCCATATGATCAATTGGCTGGTTCGCTAAATTTCGTTAATTTACTTCTTAATTACTGGTTTGAGATATCACGCTGCAACGGCACTTTCACAAGTACGTCGTGTTCTTTTTTGTCTACCATATCGCCTTTTGTAACCTTATAGTTTACGTGTGTGTTCAGTGTAACTTCGCAGCGCAGCATACGTCATACTGCAATTGATCAAATTATATAAGTATTTTATTACTTCTGCAAGAAATGTCCGTGTTCTTTGATATAACACTCGGTCACACTCTAGTTCTCTGGCGGCCAACTTCGCAAAGAGGCTTTTAAGGACCACTATTATGTCCATATTACGATTATACAATGAGGCTGAGGTACCCCGCGAACAGTACGAGCTGCAACAGCCAATTGGGATTTGTCTTTCAATTGTTTTCTCTCAATTTTACGGAGGATTAAAAAAATCCTGAGCTGCACGTTTTTTCTACCTGTTTCAACCAAGTTTTTCTTTTTTTTTTTATGTGCAGCTAGACAAAAAAAATGAGAAGTCCTGTGTAAAGGCCGGTTCAGACAAGGCGTTGTGAGTGGTTTAGTGCGGCGGGCGAGAACCGAAAAGCGAGTCACGGCACATCTGTGCTTCGTATGGAAGGTGGAATACAATACAAGGACTCATCTTGGCACGCGATATAAGCAGCAGGGATGTCCTGGTTTCTCGCTGCCGCAACGCAGTCAAACGCAGTCAAACGCAGTCAAACGCAACTGTCTGAACCAGGCTTTAAGGCCGGTTCAGACACTTGCGTTTGAGTGCGTTTGACTGCGTTGCGGCGAGAACCGAAAGCGAGTCACCGGCACATCTGTGCTTCGTATGAAGCGTGGAATCCAATTCAAGGAATCTTCTTGGCACGCGATATCAGCAGCAGGGATGTCCTGGTGTCTCGCTGCCGCAACGCAGTCAAACGCAGTCAAACGCAACTGTGTGAACCGGGCTTTAGTCTATAATTACAGCGGCGATATCTGTGACACTTTACGGCAAAGTCGTTGTGCATCAGCGTCGCGTTGACGCACCGTGGCTTGCGCAAACAAAAGCGTTCACAACAAAATAGACATCTGACCATTCTGTTCCGAACGCTGTTTTCTTTTTTGTTGTTGTTGTTCTTATTTCTACCGGAGCACGTGCAAGCGCGTCTCCTGGCACGAGCTCTTGGCATTAACAGTGATAGAACAAATTTTCTGATCTGCTATTTTTTTCTTTTTTTTTTTTTCGGGGCGCGTGCAGGGGGCATTGGGTACTATGGAAACCCTAAGTATAGACCTTTTTCGCATAACGTCATAAGAGCGCGAAACTGACGCACTCTCGATCCGGTCTATTCTTAGATTGCCCGCTGACACACCGGTATGCAACCGCCAAGCTTGGATATGGGCGAAATGGCTTAAAGACGGACGTCGTGCGTAAGTTAGTTCCGACGTTTTTTTTTTTTTTTTTTTACAGCGGAGCTGTCATGGGCTAGTTTCCCCAGGATCGGGTAAAGCCTGGTTCAGACAGTTGCGTTTGACTGCGTTTGACTGCGTTGCGGCTGCGAGAAACCAGGACATCCCTGCTGCTTATATCGCGTGCCAAGAGATTCCTTAAATTGGGTTCCACGCTTCATACGAAGCACAGATGTGCCGGTGACTGGCTTTCGGCTCTCGACGCAACGCAGTCAAACGCACTCAACCGCAAGTGTCTGAACCGCGGCCTTAACCCGCAAAGAAATGAAGACACCGAACTCTGGACACCTACCGCCATCTGAGCGACTGCGGCAAGCCATGAATCTAGGTATACCACCGTCGCTCATAGATGACGGCAGCCTTTCCACTCTGGCTTGCCGACTTGCGGCCGGCCATTACTTTCCATTGTACAGACAGCTCCGCTGGTCTTCCTTCTTCACCAGAGTGGAAAGGCTGAAAGTTTTTTTTACCGTGTTACAATTTCCGAAAATCTACGGTTGTCTGGACCTGACTGTTTCACCGTCGAGTGCACAAATAATTTTGACGTTTCATAAAAATAATCGCGGAAAGTGTGAGATGAGCACAAGAAGCTGCCGCTTTTACACAGCACCAGATGACGGCCGCCACTGGGCGACCAGACTCGAGATTCTGCAAGGCAGAAGATCCTCCTCACCCTGGGGGAGGAGAAAGCAGGCAATGGTGGGCAGCGTAGAAGGGGGAGAGGGGGAAGCGGGGGAAAAGTGGAAAGCGCAAACTGATCGTCGGTCTTTAATTAAGTCCGTGCTCCGGAGCGCGAGAGTTTGGCGCTTTGTTCACTAAGCGGACTGGAGTGCCGCCGGAGACATGACGCTCGGGCGAGCTCTTCGTGTACCGAGTATTTCTCGGAGCGCGAGTAACTTCTTCCCGCTCCGCATGAGCGCGAAGCGCTCATGCGGCTCGTTGATAGTTTCGGTCTGTAGCGCTCCCGTACGCTGCAGTGTGCTCCGTTTGGTTGCTGTAGTCGAAGTAGGAAACTCGGAGCGTCGGAGTGGAGTAAAGGAGCGCGGACATAACGTGCTCATTGCTGACCTTCTCTTGTTCAGGCAGCTGTGCGTGGGCGCCGTCATAACCAACCTCAGGTTTTTGTTTCTTCTTATTCCGTCCGCTTCACTTCGTCATTGCCGCAGCAGGGCAGGTTATTGCCACTTTAGGTGCTACTGTGTCCTTTTCCTCTGCATAGGCCTTTGTAGAGGATCGTCAACACCCGCTTCACTGGCTCGGCATCTCCGTAAGGGGGTGTCCAAACAGAACACTACAAAACGCACGACTCCGACAAATCGTGAAAATTGAAGCGTGAGGCGTCCGCTTCAATTTTCACGATTTGTCGGAGTCGTGCGTTTTGTAGTGTCCTGTTTGGACACCCATCTGGCGCGTCTAGCTGCTATGCCCGTCAATCGACAGCCCCTGCACGGCCACCGGTGCCTCTCCGCACAACTGTTTCGGAAGCGCCATCCCGTGGCTGTCGTGGCTACAAAATGATCTGCGCACGATGCAACCCGCGCAGGCTCGCGCGAACGTACGGCTCTCGCTCAAGCCTGGCGTATCCAGCGGTGTCTCGGCATTTCTGAATTTACCAGGGTTCCACGTCCCGAAGGCATCAAAACACCCGCAATATTAGCGGGAGAGTAACGGGACGCAATGACAGAGCTGCCGATGCTAAAGCTTTGGGTCTTAATTCGTTAATTCGCAGCGAGACGCCGAAACACACTTGTCCCGAGCAATGGAATATCCGCTCGTGCTTCTCGCTTTCCTCGGGCTACTGCTTCTTTTCTCGTCGGGTTTGAAAACCATGTTTCGGGTCCTTGCCGATGCAAAAACTGTGCGCTGAATACCAGATTCCCCGAGAAATGTTCTGTGTTACCAGATCCTCGCGCTCTAATACCCTTGTTACACGGGCGCACTTAACTGCAGTTACGCTAAGCCACAGTTAGCGCACAATACTTGCCGACAACATTCTGCGGCTATGCAGTCAAAGCTATTTAGAAACGTGCGCTTGAGCATCTATCGAAGCAGTGCACGCGCGCTCTTCACTTGTTATGGAATAGCTGTCCGAGAGTATAGTGCGGTATCTGTGGTGCCGCGTAACAGCAGTTAAGCTGAGTTAACCGCGGTTGAGTGTGCCCGTGTAATACCCCTGTTATACCCTTGTTACACGGGCAAACTTAACTGCAGTTATTCCAAGCCACAGTCAGCGCACAATACTTACCGACAACATTCTGCGGCTATGCAGTCAAAGCTATAGGCGAACGTGCGCTTGAGCATCTTGAGCATCTATCGAAGCAGTGCACGCGCGCTCTTCACGTGTTATGGAATAGCTGTCCGAGAGTATAGACCTTTCCAAAAAAGGACACTTGGCAGGTTCCATTTTCAGTGTTCGTGCGTATGGCGCGTGATTTGCTCGCTTTCCGAAGCGACGAACGTGCGCGTTCTGGACTGTGATTTAACACGTGTGGACTGTGATTTTTGTAAACAGTGGAAACGTCTATAGTGCGGCATCTGAGGTGCTGCGAAACAGCAGTTAAGCTGAGTTAACCGCGGTTAAGTGTCCCCGTGTAATACCCCTGTTACACGGGCACACTTAAAGGGATTGTCCGGTCGAAACCGGAAGTACTTAAGTTCTTGCGCTCGTTACGTCGAGGGAGCCTTCATGTAGACAAACGTCATTTTTATTTTGATATATGATCTCCCGTTATTAATTAAACCTTTCATGAGCCTATGTACGAAACTGCACCCCGAATTTCGCCAGTGTCAATGGCTGACATCCGTAGGTGCTGCGTGACGTCACAAAACGCAAAGGCCTGTCGGATGGTCGGGATAACAAGCGTTGGTCGATGGATGTCTTGTATTTTGTTTCGAATTATATAGTCTCCTAGGCTGTACCCTACTTAAATACGGTTCTTTTAATGCAGTTCCCAAGCATTTGCAAAAAAAGCCACGCCTTTTAGCAGGAAATTACTCGCAGACAGCCATAAGCTTCGAGCAAGCGTATGCCGTTTCGCGCAAACACAACTGCGACGGCCACCGATCGAACTAGAGGCGCTTGCAAAGCAAAGGATGCAGATTTAGCCTCTGAAGCGGCACCTAGATACACGAAGCGGCATCTGGGTACACATGTCAGCGGATCCAGTGGATCGGTGATGAGGCTGCGGGTCGTTCCCTCAGAGGCGATGTCCGCGGTTCGAAGACAAACGGCGAATCGTTCAAATGCATGTCGTCACTTGACTTGGACGAGCTTGGTGAATCGTATTCACGTTCCATTTTCACACGCGGGTAAAACAGAATCGGGCTGCACGCGTGCTAAAAACAACTTCTGGCATCGTTTCCAGATGGCCTAGCTGTTGGTTTCGGTTTCGCTGCATAATCAAATTGATTGATCTGATTTAGGCGAGGAGTGGATGGACGTAGTTTAATATCGTTGGCACAGCGTCACACCTCAGCTTACGAGCCTTCTGTTCGCTTAGAGCTCAGCTCGTAGCTCTCTTCTGTGAGATGATTGCTGCATAAGCGGGATCTCGATCTTGACGGGAACCTATTCCCTACGCACGGCAACGATCCACTTCGCTCGGCACTGCACGTCTCGTGGAAAAGTGTGGAAGTCATGTCTTGGCTCGCATGTGCTGCCCGGTGGTTGTGGCACTCAACCGCGCAACAAAAAACTCACCCCACTACCAAACAAGTTGAGCACAACAACAAAAACGAAGCACGCTGAGGCAGACAAAAATTCTCGCTTTGTGTTTTGTGACGTCAGAGCTTCAATGTTGCCAACGAAAGCAGCGTTTACGCTAGAATGCGATTGGAGCAGCATAAATTCAATTACTCACGCAGAGGGGCGTACAAAATTCAGTTATTGCACGTACGATCCTTCTCGAGGCAATTAGCCCCGTGCGCGACCGAAAGCGTCGCTGTGGTCGGCCTTCCACGATTGGCCGAACGCTGACTATGACGTCGGAAAGGGGATTTTCATCGACGGAAATAAGAGGAATGAAAGAACTTTAATTTTGACGGTGTTGGCAGTGTTCCTTTGAGAGCGCAATGATTTCAAGCTTCCACCATGCTAATAACAAACACCATCGAACTTGTTGTTTGCAAGGTAATGACGTCACAAAGGGGAACCACAGGAGGGCGCCACCAAAACTTCTCGCCGCTAATAACAATGATATTCAATTGTTTTCTCGAATACAAAATTTGACCGGACAATCCCTTTAAAGGGATACTGAACCAAAGAATTCAGTGTCCATAATAAGTGGCGCACGTTCTTTCCACGAGCCAGCAGCCGCCGGTGTGCGCGAGCACACGCAACGAAAATGACGTCAAAGACCTCCATTCGTGGTGAAATGCATGGGCTTCGGGCCAAAGGAGAATAAAGACAGGCTTTTCATCTCTACAAGTGAAAGCTACGTGCTTGTTAGACCAATTAATCGCTTACCTTTTACACCAGACACCACTGTGTAGATGAAAAACTTGTATTTATTCTCCTTTGGCCGAAGCCCATACATTTCACTGTCATCTTAGCCGCGAATGGAGGTCTTTGACGTAATTTTTGTTGCGTGTGCTCGCGCACACCGGCGGCTGCTGTCTCGTGGAAAGAACGTGCGCCACTTATTATGGACACTAAATTACTTGGTTCAGTATCCCTTTAACCGCGGTTAACTCAGCTTAACTGCTGTTTCGCGGCACCACTGATACCGCACTATACTCTCGGAGAGCTATTTTAGAAGAAGTGAAGAGCGCTCGTGCACTGCTTTGATGGGTGCTCAAGGTGCTCAAGCGCACGTTCGCCCATAGCTTTGACTGCATAGCCGCAGAATGTCCTCCGCAAGTATTGTGCACTAACGGTGGCTTAGCGTAACCGCAGTTAAGTGTGCCCGTGTAACAGGTGTATTACAGAGGTATAACAGGGGTATAAATCTGCGACCGGGCACTCTATGGCTCCGTCGTCGAACTGCCAGGCTTTGTGAGTATAGAGGAAGCTATGATGAAGCATACAGAGGTATGCTACGTTTCAGGGTAACGACAATTGTCCATATTGTGGCTTAAAATCATGGTTGCTAGTTATCTGAAGCTTTATCTGAAATCTCAGGAAACGCTTTTCTACCCTCCACAAATGTTTCAACAGTTCGCGACTGAGCAAAGCAATACTTCATGAGCTTCCTAACACCGAATCTAGACCGAATCTAATGCTGAGGAAGTCGTACTTTTGAATCATCACGATCGGCAGTTGCGTCTGCTCTGCAGAAGCACGAAAATGGCGGCGCCACCAACAGCTCATTTAATGGCTCTAGAGCATACGTAACCTTGCATGCAAAGCCTGCGAGACTGCCGGCGATTAAATCTTCGCCCGCAGGAAATGTCAGAAATCATGTAAATTAAAGAGTAGTTCACATATTCACTGCAGTGTGCATAGCTATTACAACAATTGGGGTCCATGACGTCCCAATAAGCTCTGGGCCAATCCCGACTATGGGACCGTAGAAGCGCATAGGGGCGTTGTGCGGCGTGTGATCGCGTGCCCGCAGGTGACCACGCGCTGCACATAACCGCGCCGGGGCTCGTAGACGACTGCACGCGTTCGAGAACCTCCCGGAGTAAAGACAGCCAGCATGAATTTGTTGCGGCGCATGTCTATGATTCGGGGAGAACTAATACCCCCACCTCCAGCCTTCAAAGAGACGGATGACAGCGGCGAAGAAGGTGATCACGCTGACCAGGTGGCCAAACAGGTACGCGAAGGAGCTTGAACGTCTGGTCGGTCCAGCAAGGGGTTTATCCACGATTATCAATCTTGGGGGTAATTAATTTTCCGAGAAAGACTCCCGGGTCGCGGGGATAACATGCGTGTGTGACTGAGTGTGCTTCGTGTGGGAGCTATATTTCAGTTGGGTATAGCCCACATGGTGTACCCACATGGGCATTCCAAACATGCGTCGGAAATTATGGGTATAAAGGCCGGTTCAGACACTTGCGGTTGAGTGCGTTTGACTGCGTTGCGTCGAGAACCGAAAGCCAGTCACCGGCACATCTGTGCTTCGTATGAAGCGTGGAATCCAATAGACCCTTTCCGAAATTCAGTGCCATCTGGTGGTTTGTAAAGCAGTTTAGGTTTTGCCATATCAATGGCGGAAATTAACTTGTATCGGCACCGTCACTTTCGCAAGTCAACGGCACGCGAGGAATTGTTCAGTGTGAGTTCTTTCTCAATCACTTTCAGTTCGATGGTGACCAAGAACCCCCATTCTGAACAAAGCTACAACCCACTCAGATGCCTCGAGAAACTTCTATACACCAAAGTGCTTCAAAGCCGATTGTGTACCGCCCACAGATTGACTGAATCTGAGTTATTAGAAATAAACGCTTACGTAGCTCTTGTGTTCGTCCCGTCGTCGCGTCGTACTGACCCGTCAGTATTGACCCGTCGTACTGACCCGTAGGACGCGACCTACATCGCGTCGTACTGACCCCCCAAATGTACTGGCCTCGCAACATTCGCTTAGGAGCATCTTCAACGTCTTCCTTTATCAGTCACTAGAAGGCCGCCATTGGTATGGCACAGATGCCCTTCCACAGATGATGATAGTGATCCAAGTGGCCAGACTGAATTTCGGAAAGGGTCTATTCAAGGACTCATCTTGGCACGCGATATTAGCAGCAGGAATGTCCTGGTTTCTCGCAGCCGCAACGCAGTCAAACGCAGTCAAACGCAACTGTCTGAACCAGGCTTTAGCCCCGTGCGCGACCGAAAGCGTCGCTGTGGTCGGCCTTCCACGATTGGCCGAACGCTGACTATGACGTCGGAAAGGGGATTTATCATTGACGGAAATAAGAGGAATGAAAGAACTTTAATTTTGACGGTGTTGGCAGTGTTTCTTTGAGAGCGCAATGATTTCAAGCTTCCACCATGCTAATAACAAACACCATCGAACTTGTTGTTTGCAAGGTAATGACGTCACAAGGGGGAACTACAGGAGGGCGCCACCAAAACTTCCCGCCGCTAATTCGCGACTGGATGTTTGGTTGCTATTTGTAACATCAAGACCAGGAATATCGATTGCCAGCAACAAATTTGAGGGCGAGTGTAAAAGCCACGGTGGAAGCTCGGAGCCATCGCGTCCTTAAACCAACACCGTCAAAGTTGACAGTCTGGCATTCCTCTTGTTTCTATTATTGAAAGGAGAATCGATCGCACTCGTGACGTCCCAGTGAGCGTCAGTCCAATCGTGGAGGGTCGACCGCGGCGATCTTTCACGACCTTCCACGGGGGGAAGCGGTGTACTGCTCGTGAAGCAGCGTCTACGAGCAGTCCCGTAACTGAGCTTATCAATAACGTTGGTGATATTGGAGCAGTACACATCTTGTTCCCAACAGGCTACAAGAGGTTTGACGGCGTACAATGAATGCTAAAAAAGAAAAAAAAAAAAAAAACTCACACCAGCGAAACTATAAAAAGAGGAAAAAATTCGCAAAATAATGTGTTTTTATAATGCCCGCATGTCATGCAAGTTATACAACGTGTCACCTCGCCCCACCAGAGAGCGCGGGAAAATTTGAGGGTTGGTTTTGGCATAACCTTAATAGACCCTTCCCGAAAGTCAGTCTACCCACCCTGTGCAGAGCCAAACCCGACGCTCTAATGGCGGCACTACACAGCTTCTCCACACCAGAAAATGCGAACGTCTTCGAAAGCATAGAGAAGAAAGGGGAAGAGGTGTTGGTCCTTTTATGTCACCCTCGACTCACGAAATCGAGGGTGCTTGATTTAGCCGAACATGATCTCCTATCACCGCCATTAGAGCGGCAATATTGGGGCTATTGGTACTGCCACAAGGTGACTCTGACTTTTGAAAAGGGTCTATTGGCCGTTTTATCAAAATCTATTTGATCTTAAAGATAACTAAATAGAATACCGCGAGGAGCAAAGCCCGTATCTTCCGAAAATGGGTTCAATTTGGGTAGCTCAGAAAACCAGCGGAGCACCTCACACTTTTAAGCATGCTAACTATGCACGCAACGTCCCGCGCAGGCCACGATTTTAGCCGCGGAAAGCGTGCTGCTCATCCCTCCCGTGCACACGTTATTCTACAAGGCGTGGGTCGTCTGCTGGTCTTTGTGCATCCTGGCCTTCATCCCGGTCTCCCTCGCCGCCTTCGCGATCATCCGCACGTCGTTGCGCGCCACCTCGTACGATCCGGCCACCACGGACCCCGATTCGCTCATGTCCCAGGGCCAGGGCAAGTGCGAGGACCAGTTTCCCGTCCTAAAGATGAGCATGGGCACGCCGAGAACCATGCTCAGCCAGGTCTTCTGCCTCTACAACGCGTCCGTTCACAGCAGGCCGTACGGTGCGTAACCTAACGCGTTACTTACTATAGTGCCTGGAACGCCTGTCAGATTGGGGCCTTTAGCGTCCGATTCCGCCCGTATAACGAAAGTGGTCCCGCAGTTGCTGCGAATGACGTCATAAAGACCGGAGTGTCACGCTGTCAGCTGTCGCGATCCTGGCGGTTGGTGGTAAAAACGCTGGCGAAAAGCTCAAGCGAACGCGAGTGTCGCTGTCGTCGCGGTTTCCCAACTTCTGGCTGCCGAAACTTCCGTGGACTGTCAGACTGGAGAGCGACGTGCACCAGGGCCCGTTGGCTCGAAGCGCTAACCGCGGCTAAAGTTAGCCGCAGTACCTAGGAGAGGGATTTTGAAATCACGTGACTGGCTCGGTAGGGATGCGGGGAAACATGGCAGGGCCCCGGTGAGTGAGCACCGCTCGCTTTGGAACTAATATGTCGTTGTAGCTGCAATATCGGGCGCGTTAGTGAGGAACGAATGATGCAGGAGGCTTCCTCACTTAAATCTCAAAGCATGAGCAATGACCTCGCCGCATTTTTTAGATAGTCTTTCGATTCTGGCCATTCCTAAGATTGCAATACAGATTCAAATGTAAAACTGCAATCCGAATTTTTTTTTTTTTTTTTTTTTTACAGCGGTGTAATAACACGCTGTGTCTCCCAAACAAACTGATCTTGAGGAAGTTAAAAAAAAAAACAACTAAAATTAAAAAAAATATTAACCTTTCCTTTTTTTTTTTGCTATTTTTTTTCTGAGCACAAAAGGGTGTCTCTTGGTGGCTTTGTTTCCGACTCAAACCCGCTATGGGCAAGCATTACTTCACCTGGGCCGGCTTGATAGAACAGCGTCTCAGCTGAGACTGGGTGAAAGAAAGCACTGCGAAGGCTGAGGCGCGCGAGCGTCTTGAGACGAAGCTTGAGTCCCGCTCAGCTCGTGCGCTGGCTTTGGCAGTGCTTTCTTTCACCCAGTCTCAGCTGAGACGCTGCTTCTATACTTCGTCTCACCTTAGCATGGACTAACCGCGAATGCTGTGCTAGCGCGAGCGGCTAACCTTGACTGCCTTGACTAGAGCACTCATTGCACGAGCGCTCGTGCGGCCGCAGAGGCTTCGTTCGAAGCAACTAGCTCGCGCTTTTAGCACGCGCGGCTAACAATAGAGAGTTTTAGTAGATCGTTCCGATACCTCCGATAGCCCCGATAACGATACTATGCATGCGCAAGGGAGGCAGTGGCGGAGTATCGTGATCGGCAGTATCGGAGGTATCGGAACGATCTACTAAAACTCTCTAATAGTCCATAGTAAGGTGAGACGAAGTATTGGGCAGGAGATCGAACTATAGGGGGCACTTTATCGAGCTTGTTGTAACCACAGCCCGGTGTTTACCAACACAGCATAACAAAGAAATTGAACCTTGCCGAGCACGGTCTGGGCACGAGCGCTTCGCTCTGACCAGTGCTTTGGTCGCACGAGGAGCGGCCTTCGATTCGTCATCTTCGATTTCTCGGATCAAAAACAAACAAGAAAATGAGGTTTGTTGTCCCCACAGCTGAAGCGCACCCCTAGAGGCGTGACTGTTCGATCTCCTCCCCAATAGCAAGCCGGCCCTGGTTTCCTTTCCCAATTCGGACATGACAATACCGGATACAGTCTGACAGACAATTTGCCCGAGCTCAAAGAGGTTGAGCTAAAGACCTCTTTGAGCTCGGGCAAAAATTGTACGACAAATGCCTAAAAGGCACCCACCCGAACGGCGAACACTAGCCAGACTTTGACCGCTCAAACGCCCTTGCCGAAGACATGGCAATATGTTTGACCAAGAAATGACCACCCGAATTAGCCATTATATCGGCGAAGAGCGCTTTCAGTACGGTGAGGCTCCATGGCGATATTGGTGCGACTGGTTTAGAACGATCCTTTCGAAGCTCCGAGGATTTTAGTGGACAGAAATGGCGATTGTCACGTCAACTGAGACCGATGAGCCACCCACCTTGCGATGTTTGGTCGTCTGTAGGATAGTATCTGTTTGTGTCCGGCTAGCAGCAGAAGGCAATGAACTACTTTCCACGATCCGATTTCTTTAGTGGGACCGAAGTATACTCGCACACAACGTCACTGACCAAGAAGTTTCTTTGTCGCCGCGTAGTTTCAATGATAAAAGTGGACTGTGTCCTATTTGTCGGTCAGTGCCCGCTTTCAAAGACAAAAGTATGTTTTCTTTTGGTCTCTCCTTCGAAAAACTTGATGACGAAGCTTTGGGGATCACCTTGTTCGCGTTTTCGATAATTGCGATCCACAGTATTTCGTCATCTACCATTGAGATCCGCGCGGTTATAATATTTAAATGATGCTCATATAGTGGACACAAGCACTGCATGCATGAGGCCTCGATTTGGGCTCGTGACAATAAATCTCCCTACGTGCATTCGGGTAGTGGCTCGTGCCCAAGTGTTGCAATGACGGGAATAGCCGAACCTGTGGAACTCGGGGCATTCCCTGTGCTTTGCCAATCCTAAGATGCCTCAGATTCCTACTGTTTCGGATGATGTCATCCTTTGTAGTACGCTATGCTGACAGCCCGCGCTCACAAGGAAAATACAAAAAAAAATCACGGAAAACAAAATGTCTCCGTAGCAGAATAATTTTAAGCGGTATTTTCTGCAACTACGGAAACTGTTGCATGACCCCTTAAACGCAGCGCGCGGTTCGCTATCACACAGCAAAAAAAAAAAAAAAAGGTATATTCTTAAACATCTTATTAAAAACCCCGAGTCTGAGACGAGAAGAGACGTGCAAACACAAATTCTCAAATTTTGTGTTTGTCCGTCCCTTCTCTTCTCCCAGTCTTGGGGTTTTTAGTCAAATGTTTAACCACCCCCAGCTTGTTTGCGCCATAATCTTTTATATATTGTTCACCCCCTTGTCACATATTCTTCAGTTCGACATACAGCGCACTGACGTTGAACCGACGGTACCAACTTTCACGAGCGGCTCAGTCATAGCTAAGTTGTAAAACTTACTAAACAGCTAATGTACGTGTGACTGACTACAAAAACGTATTCGGGGTTTTCTGGGCCCTACTGCAAAATCTCAGTGTTTTTTTGTTTTGTTTTAGTCTTTGATACGTACTTCAGCTGTTTATTATGTTATATCCCACCGTCATCAAGCCTCTCATAAAAGTTGGGGCCGTCAGCTAGACGTCGGTGCGCTGTACGTCGAACTTAAGTTTAGGGGTGTCATATATGTGACAAGGGTTGTAAAGGCTACACCCTTCTTTTCTTTAGAGTGTCGGTGCTTCTTGCTTTCTGATTGGTTCTACGTCGTGCTTATTGACCACAACCGCCATCTGACTGGCTGCCGCGAGCGATAAGATGGCCGGGAGTCACCATGCCCGGCCTTTCAGAAGCCATCGGTGATTCTATAGCGGGACCATTTTTGGTGGTGCGTCTCGCGCAGTTGCCCGCTTCCCCATCGGCCTGACACCCGGTGCTCTGTGTCATCACCTCCTCTACTACTCGCTCGGCGTGACTTCCAAAAACGAGCTGGAGACCAACAACCCCGAGTTCGACTACGAATGCCGGGGCCTCGAGAGCGTAGCTACTCTCAAGAAGCGCTTTGCAGCCATGAAGGTAAGCCGCGTGTCCTTTCAATACCGTCTATAGAGAACAAGGAGAACAAGGGCCGCGTAAATTACCTCATCGTTAATGGCTGGTTAATGCATTCCCGGCCCACCCCCAATCGGCAAACGCGCTGAAGCCTGAACAAGAGACTCCGCATAGCGGCAGACGCGTCCGTCTTGGCGTCGCTGCGTGTGGCTTCGCGCTTGTTGTAAGACGCTGTACGATATGCGCTGGCGGCGGCGCTGACGCAGGCTACGCGGAGCGCAAGTTCGTCTGCTTCTTTTGCAGGGGTTGTGGGGACGTCAGAACATTGAGCTCTAATTGGCTCTGACTGAAGGATAGTGGGTAGACCTCAAAGCAAGCTGTCTTGAGGTCTACCCACTATCCCTCCATCAGAGCTTGGCTTCGTTCTGAGGTCATCGCAACTCCTGCGCAAAAAGCGGACGACTTGCTCTTCGCATAAATGGCGCTCTCGGTAACTTGGCAATCTGCGAAGGGTATACGGTCCCAGTGAGCCAACCAGAGCGTTGAAGGGAGACACGTGGTTATATAGAGTGGCACAAGCGGGTTTTCCTCTGTAAAACGAGCCTAGAAAATTGACGCCCGTAAAGATAAATATTTAACCCAATGGGCACCGTGCAGGTCAGTTTTACCATGTGAAATTTCAAGGTGCAGTTTTCTTCCTGTAAAGAATCAGAGCAAAAACTTGCCGAAGTCAAAGTTTGGCGATTCGCGGACGACCGAGTTAGTAGTAAATAAGTTTATTGAAGAGAAAAGGCGATTATGTCGTTGCCTCTTGGTCGATATGCATCTAGCAAGACAGGGGAGGATGAGTTGGGAATGGGGAAGGGAATCAGATGCGAAGGATGAGGCCTGGGGTGCGAATAAAACTGACCAGAGATGACAATTTATTGTTTTTTATGAGCTTTCTTGGGGCTTGGGTATGTCCGCCTTGTGTCTATAGCTTGAAGGTCTTGCTTCCGGTGGTAATTCTGCGATATCGTCTAGCCTTCGCTTCTGTATGTCCTCGCAGTTACGGACCAAATGCACACGTGTGGCTCGTTGGCCACAAGCTTCGCAAGATGAGTCCGGACCGACGTCATCGGGGGACGTTGGTTCGTGAAATCTGGCTTGCCACACCGGATGGATGACCGTTTTAGCTTGAAGCCATCGTACGCACACCCTCCCCACCTCGAGAAACTAGAAGGGGCAGGGAAATCGTCCGGCGACCGAGTTAGCGACGCTCTTTTAATGTGGTGCCATCTGCCGACTGGCGCAGCGAATAGACGACATACTGTTGTCTGCTCGCAGCACTCATCGCGAGATGGCGCCACAAGGTAATTACGTGGCAAAGTTTGTCGTCTGCGAAGGCCACTGACGATGACTTTGGCAAGTTTGTTGCTCTCACTTTTCGCGGGAAGAGAACTTCGTCTTGAAATTTCTCACGTTTCAACTGAACTGCTCAGTGCACATTCGGTGAAAGTTAAAACTTTCTACGTCAGGCGCCGATTTTTCCGACTCGTTTTACAGCGGAAGATCCGCTTGTGCAACCCTATACTCTATTATGGTGCCTGGAGCGCGTCTCCGACTGGTGTGTTTAGCGTCCCATCCCCTCCATACATCAAAAGCGCTCCCGAAGTGGCAAGAAATGACGTTACAGAAGCCGGAGTGTCCTGCTGTCTGATGTTGCGATCCTGGCGGTTGCATGGTCGTAGAAATGCTGGCTCAAAAGTGCAAGCAAACGCGAGTGTCGCTGTCGTCGCAACGTTCCAACTTGTGGCTCCCGAAGCTTCCGTGGACTGCCACACTGGAGAGCGACCTGCTGCAGAACAGGGGTCTACCACATACACCGCAGCTGTTGGGACACCGTCAGGATCGCGGCCGGCGACAGCGTGACATTTGTATGACGTCATGAGGCGGAAATCGAGGGTCCACAATTTTGGACGGGTAGACACACCAATCGGAAACGCGTTCCAGTCGCCATGACTCTAACTAGTATCGCGATACAAATGTATCGCGATAGTATTTCAGAAATACATTTCGTATCTGTATTTCTGTATCGCGATACGTTTTTTCACCAGTATATGTATTTCTGTATCAAAATACACATTTTTAATGTTCCTTTGTATCGCGATACAATCAGGGTGAAATGTATTTCGTTACTTCTTGAGAAATACTCCCCCCCCCCCCCCCCCCCCGAAAAGAAAATACAAATCCGAACGCATTGTTTCTTTTTTTTTTTTTTTTACTTCTGAGGGCACCAGGGTCAAGGAGGTGCTGGGACATTGTTATCATGCTGACCAAGGTTCCTTCCGATTCTCCAAAATATTTTTCTATGCGTGCTCTTTTCTCTTCTGAAAAGTGTTGCGTATAGTCGGGGACTCGAACCAGGTGGCGTGCCAGGAATGGAGTCAGAGCATCTTGTGCCGCAGGTCCTTAGGTAGGGGTTTCGTGCCGGTGTCAACCAATGAAGACCTCAAAAAATCCGTCTTCGACCTCGCAGAAAAACTGGCAATCCCATCTTTTCAACCTTCCGACATGGTAGCTGTCCACAGGCTCCCAAGCAAAAAGGATAAGATCCCCCCGATTCTGGTTCGATTTTCGTCATCAGCCGCACGAGAGATATGGATGAAGGCACGTGGTGGTCTGCGCGAGCTCGCACAAGCGAGAACTCTACCCCAGCTTTATTTTAACGAGAATCTCACCCAAATCAACCGAAACCTGTTCTGGAAAGCTCGCACACGGGGAAAGGAGAAAAGCTTCAAGTATGTCTGGGTTCGGAATGGCAAGATCTTTGCCAAGCGGCAAGATGAAGCAACTCCAGTGCGCATCAGCTGTGAACACGATCTTGAACTGATGAACTAAAAGGATATTGGATCCAGAGAGGACCGCCCGATTATGGACTGTGATGATTTTCATACTTTTGTTTCCTTTGCAGAAGTACAGAACTTTTTTACAGGTTTCAAAGGTAATACTTTTCGCATTACCCATGTTAATATCCGAAGCATTCGGAAATACTGGGACCATTTTCTCGCATTAATCTCCCCTTTTTGCTCTTGTTTTGATGCTTTTGTACTGACCGAGATTAACATTTCTTCGGACAGTTTCACTAAGTATAAAATACCAGGCTATCAGGTGTTCTCTTATACTCGTCCAATGGGAAGAGGAGGGGGTGTGGCTGTGTTTATAAAAAATATTTGGTCGGTGACCGAGATAAAATTTTCATTCCAACAGGCAGAAGTAGTTACGCTGCACTTAAGCACTCCTTTGTTATCCCTGGTCCTTTTCTCAATCTATCGCCCCCCGTGCTGTAATGCACGGTTATTTCTGGCCGAATTTGATCTAGCTTTGTCCTCTCTTTCATCTGAAGAGCTTGTATGTGTAAATGGCGATATTAATATTGACATACTTCGTCCCACAGTGACCATAGTCGCAGACTACCTTGATGTTTTGTCTAAATGGGGCTTAAAAGCAACAATTCAGAATGCAACACGGGAGGAATTTATATCTGGCCAGTTGGTGGTATCTAACATTGATCATATAAACGTACGAGCTCAGAACGTAGTAATCCAGTCTGCAATTATTGAAACTAAACTTGCCGATCATTATTTTGTCTGTTGTTCATTAACAGAGATATCTAAGCCGTTGAGTTATGTTGGCGCTGTGAGGGAGCTGTCAATAGTTGATCCCAGGCACTTCGATAAGCTTGTGGAGCAACATGATTGGAATACTTTTCTTCTAACTACATCTCCAGCTGACGGTTATGAGCAGTTTGTAGCTCAGTTTAACCTTTTTAAAAAGGCGGCTACACGCACTGTAAAAAATAAACATCGTAACATAGACCAGAAATGGATGTCTTCAGAAATATTGGCAGCCATCAAAGAAAAAGATCTCCTATGGGCACAGTCAAAACGCTCCCCCGGTAACACTATGCTACGGTTGAAATTTAAGCAATACAGAAATAAGGTTAATGCCATGATTCGTCAGGCCAAACGCATGCACTTTAGAAATAAATTTAAGGACGCTCGTTCTGATATAAAAAAAACTTGGTCGCTCATCAATGATCTCCATGGTACGAAGAAGTGCAGTAAAAGCAATGATAGATACCTTCTTTCGCAATTCTCTACTGATGGACAGAGTATTGCTAATGAATTTAACAATTTTTTCTCTCAAGTATCAGGTATTGCAAGACAACACCCAGCTTCATGTACCTTAAACAATAGTGTCTTAGATTCAGCTTATCTTCCTCTTCTCTCTGAAGAAGAGCTTAGGTCAATCCTTTTTAGCCTTAAGCCGAATAAATCTCCAGGTATCGACGGAATTTCAGTTAATGACTTGCGCAGAAACTTTGAAGGGATAAGGGCTGTTCTACTTTCGATTTTTAATCACATTATATCTAATGGTATCATTCCATTACCAATGAAAGCAGCTTTGGTGATTCCATTATTCAAGGGAGGCGCGCGAAATAACGTACAACATTATCGACCTATTTCCATTCTGTCTTGCTTTGCTAAAATACTGGAAAAACATTTGTGGATAACTATGAATAGCTTTTTAGATAAACACAGTTTACTATCTCCTTATCAGTACGGATTCACACAAGGCCGAGGTACTCAAATGCTCCTTGAGGACTTTTCTGACATGCTCAATTTTTCTTTTGAACGGAATCAAGTCGCCTGCGCACTATTCCTGGATGTCCGCCAGGCATTTGACAGTGTTAGCCATCACATTTTGTTAACAAAGCTTTCAAAATTAGGCTTTCGAGGCTCTTTTCTACATTTACTGGAAAACTTTCTACAGGATAGGCGTCAATGTGTTTTATTTGGAGGGTATCAAAGCGGATTCTTTTCAATCAAAGCGGGTGTCCCCCAGGGCTCGGTCTTAAGTCCACTGTTATATAATCTATATGTTAATGACCTCTCCATGGTAGTACCAATTTCACTATTTCAATATGCTGACGACACCGTTATTTTATCTAGAGCGTCCAATTATTCAGATGCCTTTTCGTCTTTACAAACTGCGGTAATTAAAACTATGAACTGGTTTGAAGCTAATTTAATTAAAGTTAATGCGTCTAAAACGCAGCTAATATGTTTCCACAACCCTTTGAAAAAAGTTAATATGACCTCCTCTTTACGATTACATACGTCTAGATGTTTATCATGTGCATGTGAGCCTATACAGCATACATCTTCTGTAAAATATCTTGGCCTATTCTTTGACAGTGACCTAACCTGGAACACTCATCTTGCTCATGTGTGTAAGAAAATTCGTGCAGTGTCTTGTTTGCTATACAACACGAGATATTTTATGCCACTATCCGTTCGAAAAATTGTTGTACATGCTCTTGTCTACAGTGTGCTCCGTTACGGTATTACCGTGTATGGCCATTGTGCTCTGCGTTGGCAAATTAGAATTAATTCGATTTTGCGTTCTTTGTTAAAGACAATTTCCTATGATTTATGCCTTAGTAAGGACATTGACGTGTTCAAAGCATTGCATTTGCCTGATTTTAACTCGCTATTGATGGAAACAGTTGTTCATAGGCATTTTTGGGATAGCCAATTTAAAGTTCTATATGTACCTTCTCGTATTCTTAGACCCAAAGAGCGTTACCGGATACCTCGATGTTCCACAAGATTTGGAAAAAGAGCTCGGAGTTACTATGTACCAGCATTTATGAACAAACTACCTTCTTGTATTTTAAATTTAAGAACAAAATACAAGCTCAAGAAAGCGCTGAGAAATTTTTGTTCGTAAAGTGCTCACTAGTTTGCTTTTGTTATTTTATTTTTTTGTGTGGATTTTATTTTACATGTTTCCTTTTGCAAACGGCTGGTTTCACAGATTGTAAGACGCTGCCAGTCAAGCCCAATGTGGCTTAGGCAGGTCTGATTTAACATACGTTTGGTTCATTTGCAATAAAATATTATTATTATTATTATTATTATTATTATTATTATTCTTGAGTCATTGTTTGCTGGCATCCAAAGCCCGCTGCTAACCGTCTCTCGCCTTAGCGTACACAGTACACCCAGCCGGCAAAGCTGAGTCACAGTCCGTTGCAGCACGAGCCTGGCGGTGGTTGACTTGAAATAGTAGGATGACTCACGCAGTGAAGTTCAACACATATTCGAATGCGTCTGCGGCTGCGCCCGTAATATTGCACGGCTCGAGGGTACGTCATCAGCCCACGTGAAAGGGACCCGCAGCTCTGGTGGAGGTCAGACGTGGCCTCGCTGTGCCGACCCAGACTTCGTACACCTGAGACTCGTCTCCAGCGCGCTGTTTCTCGGAGAGCTCGCACCTGTGCCGGCAATATCAGGTCGCAATCCCCGAGGTCTGTATTTGGAGTATGCAAGACGAAACTTGAGGACTGCAATCCATGCGTCGGTGGCGGAGGGTTGGCAGGAAGGACCTTCACAACAGGGATGCCACCGTATCGTTTTTTCAACCGTAACAGAAGATAAGACATGTATTCCAGGATGCTTCAGGTGGTCCACTATTCTCGAAAATTCCAAATGACACTGCCTGCACGATCTTCAACGAGGTGACTTACAACGAAAGTACGTATTGTCCCTTCATACAGCAGCGTGGTAAAGTTTCATGTTCAAGGCCACGCCTACAGATAAAGAATACAAGTTCATTCCACCGTGACGTCATGTGATAAATGTTGACAGGGGCGTTCTTATAAGACAGGGGCGTGGTGACGCCTTGATGGGATTTAGGATTACATATAGTTTATTTGGAGGTCGAAGTCTTTTCGCATCCCTCGTCAGACAGACAGGATGTCAGAGAAGGGACCGCGGTCAGTCCTTGATGGAACGCTTTTTTTGAGCCCATTGAAGACTCCTCGTCGTCCGAAATCACTACCTTCAAGGCAAAGTGCGAAGCCTACGGGAAAGTAATTTCCGGACGAAATACTTCCACTTTCAGCTTCAAGCTTCATCTCATTTGGCGTCTCAAACAAATTTGAAAAATGTATTGCAGTATCAGTATTTCTGTATTTGTATTTCTGCCCTCCCTAAAATGTATTCCTGTATTTGTATTTCCAAATACGTTTTTGCCTCTATTTAAGATGTATTTCCGATACGTATCACGATACACTTTTATAGATATATTTGAGTATCAGTATTTTAGCTACTATTTTAATGTGTCCCAGTATTTGTATTTCCAAATACATTTTTGAGTATTTCTACCTAACCCATGCTCTCAAGCTGCGCACAACGCTGTCAAGCGAGAATAAAAAAAAAAGCCGTTTTCGGACAAATCTTTAATGGAAAACTAATAATAAAATGCGTTCGTGTTTAGGCAGTGTAAGTTCGGTCGGCCTTTGAAGTGCGGCGACATGTTTAAAGGGGCGATGCAACAATTTTTGTACTTTGCGCAAATACCACTTAGAACGGATCCCTGACGTTAATGACCTATGAAACACGCGTTCGTTTTTCACCCCACGCAATAACAGTCCCAGAAAAAATTAAAGAAAAACGAGCAGCGTTCACCCCCTCAACTCGCAGCGAGAACAAGCGGCCACGTGATCTGGAGCCAATTATATGCCGCCAATGTTGATCATAGCCACGCGCTGGGGTTGGCGAAGCACAGGACACGCGCTGAGTTCCAGACATTGTTATGGCTCGGCTAATGCCGTCGTTGCAGCGATTGGACACGGGCCCCCTACCCGAATGCCTCTCGAGCTAGTAATTATCACGAGCCCAAATCGAGTGCCCACGCAATGCTCGGGTCCAATCTATGAGCCGCATTCAAATATTGTCCCTGGAGGATGCTGCTACCACCAGGGTACGTCATCAAAATTTGCGAAGGAGAGATTGAAAGAAAACGCTCGCTTTTCTCCTTGAAATTGCACCGCAACAAAGAGGTTTCTTGGTCAGCGGCGTTGCGTGCGAGTGTACTTGGGTCCCACTAGTGCCAGTAAGCTCATACAAAAAGAAAAACGCTCAAAACGAATATCGTTGCACAGCCCCTTTAAGCTGTTTTTAGCCAGCGCATTACCACTGCTGTGATGCACGACCTCAGTCCGGAACGATGCCCATCCAGACCGAAACAGACGAGTATATTATATGAACATACTCCGTTCACCTTAAGCTGACGGTGTCTTGTCTTCCGCCACGTCTTCGTGCTCCCGAGTCCCGACCATACCCACGCGCGGTGAGCCGGCGTCAGGCGATAAAAGGGAGGCGGCTGATTTATATTTCATAAATGACAGATTCTCTGTCGGTTTGAATACTGGCCTTTCCTACTGGCTATTATATGACTAAAATAACGAAATTATAATCTAAATATCGTCTTAATTTGTCAATTTTGTTAAACTATCCCTTTCTCGAAGACGTGGTTCGAGGATTTCTAGGTGGGAAACTTGTAGAAACAAAAGGAGCAATTAGAAAGGAGAGGAACAATAGTAGTGGTTACATTTTAGAACTTCCAAAAGAAATAAGTTTACTCTTGGTGATTACTTCCTAATAAAGGTGTTCAAATGATTACAAGATTACTCCAAACAGTAATCGATTAGAAGTACTTTTATTACTTGTAATGTGTAACCCCGATTATGAGTCGTTTTCTATGAGAAAATCGTCATGAACGAGCGTCGTGAAGGACGCTGAAGGCAGCGTTTAGGTGATGCCACGTTATGTCGATCTCACCGCTAATTTAAACGGGAAATTAACATCACGTCACCACATCATGTGACCTGAAGTCACGTGACATCCATTTCCCCCATATGCTTAGCTGGTAAGTGACGCCAAGTGACATTAATATCTCCGCAGAATTTAGCGGTGGAAGTGACGTCACATGACAACGTTATGTGACCTAGAGTCACGTGACGTCGATTTCCCCGCTAAATTTAACGATGAAATTGACGCGACCCCGTCATGTGACGTCAATTTCTTCTAGGGGGTTCTGCGTGGTGGTAGTTCGTATGGTGTCTCAATGTCCCTCTGTTTAGGGCACGGTGTAAAATATATACTCTTTAGGTGAGGACACTGGCGCGAGAAACAATGAGACGTGATCGACCAGATAAAGTCCTCTCACGAGCGTATGCGCAAGGGTGCCTTCATGTGCGCTTTGCTTGGGGTGATGACATCTGGCCATTTTGTTTCGAACGCTTATTTTTATTGTGTGTTCTCAAGTGCGTGAAAGAGCGTGTTCCCTGCACGCGCTCGTGGCGCTGACTGTGCTACAACGACATTTTGTTTCCTTCGATTTCTTTGTATTTTCCCTGTGAGCGCGTGTTGTCGGCATCGGGTACTACAAACGATGGCATCACCCTAAACAGAAGGACATCGAGGCACTCTAGTATGCGCGGGCCAACAGCCTGCGGCGAACTATTGCGTCGCTCGCTGGCAAAACGACGCAACTGTGAAAAACACCTAAATAAAATAGCTCGTTGCCATGGCATCAGACGAGCACGAGCTCCTTGCCCATGGATGTGCGACGGCTGCACAAGAGATGCCGTGGCGACGAAATGTTTTTTTTTTTTTTTTTTTTTACAGTTTTGTCGTTTTGCCACTGAGCGGCGCTAGTTCGCCGCGGGCTGTTGATAGCGCGCATGCGCTCGTGACAGGGCTCTATCTGGTCACTCCGCGTCGGGCAGAGTTTTCACCTAAAGGGTATATCTTACGTAGGGGTTTAGGGTGATGCCATCCTTCGTAGAACCCGATGTGAATAGCACGCGCTCACAGGGAAAACACACACACACACAAATCACTGAGAACAAAATGTCCCCGTAGCACACAGTCAGCGTCACGAGCGCATGACGGGACACGTTCTTTCACGCGCTTCGGAACAAAAAATGAATACGAGCGTTCGGAACAAAATGGCTAGATGTCATCACCCTAAGCGAAGCGCACATGAAGGCACCCTAAAAGTTCGCGCTCGACACATTCTCTCTGTTCCCTGTTCTTTATCAGCGTGATCAAGCTTGCGTATTTTATCGTTCTGGTTTCTAGGTATACTTTGTTCTCTCTGCCGAGACGACGGTCGAGAGCGCCTTCTTGCTGAGCATCGCGGGCGCCCCCGACGCGATAGACAGGCTCGTGGCGAGCGTGAAGCACTGGGCCGGACGGTACGGCTTCGACGGCGTCTTTGTGCACTGGCCCAATCCACTGGTCTGGTCCCAGGCGAAGCCTTTCTTCGGCAACCTCAGCAGGCAACTGAGGCCCAACTACACATTCGGCGTCATCCTGCCGCGGGAGAGGCACTACCTGAAAAACTATAACGTCTTGGAGCTCTTCCCTATGGTCGACTGGATGATCGCCACGACCCACGGGTTCTCCTCGCCGGGGACGTCGAACGTCACTTCGTGTTACACTCCATTCACCGACGGCAATGAGTACGAAGCCAAACCAGAAAACTACTTTATCTCCAAAGTCCAATAACGCTAGAAATGCAGCGTATGAGGAGCGGTCGTTTCAATTAGTTTAGAAGACACAAGAAGCAGTCGTTTCGGGGAGTGAAGAAGAACGATGTATTTGATGGGGGATTTAGCGGAGAAACTGATTTGTACATACGTCACGTGACATCAATTTCCCCGCCATATTGAACAGGGAACTGTTCTACCGTGACGTCGGATCTCACTGGCGTCAATTTTTCCACCAGAAAAGGCGGGAGAACTGGCGGTGCATAGGTCGCGCGACATCAATTTCCCCGCCAAATTTAGCCGAGAAACTCAATTGGTGCGTAGGTCACGTGACGTCAATTTTTTCATTAAATTTAGCAGAGAAAACGGAACTGGTGCATAGGTCACGCGAATTCAGTACACGTGACATTAATTTTCCCGCTAAATATAGCGGAAAAACTGAATTGGTGATGAGGAACGCGTGACGTCAATTTCCTCCACTAAATTTAACGGAAAATGCCCAGACGGACAGACAAAGTTTTACGACTTTCGTGTGTGTGTGTGGGGGGGGGGGGGGTAAAAATGCGTTTTATGCTTTAGAACCAAGTTCGACGTTTATTTTCATGGACCAAATAAGACCGGTCTGCTCTTGAGGTCACGGCGACACTGGTTTTTACGCGATAGATAAGATACTTGATACGCGTTTTACGCGGCAGATAAAGGGTGGGATTCACTAACAATGGCATAACGCGCAGTCCTTGTCGCCATTTGTGGTATTGATCGAACCCGCAGGATCCCCGAGTGTACCGTAGCCATAGCTTTAGCTCAACGTACTCCGAGCTGCAATGCGCTAACAAACTCGCCCCCCCCCCCCATCCCCCCTCTCATGCAAAAAAACATCATCATGGCTCTCGTATCCTTTGTGGCTGCGCTATCTCAAACTCACCCACTCACAATTGCAAAAAAAAAAAAAAAAAAAAAACACGGGATAACGGCGCATTTGGTGTGTGTGATCGGTTTAGCCGTGATTTCCGTTCCCTGGTGATGGCCAGGTGCGACGTCATTTTGATGCAGAAACACCATGAGGGGCCAGATTATCTTTCTGGACAATGCACTGGGGCAATCCATCGACCTGGCCAAGTTCTGTTTCACGGTGTCCGCCCGATCTGTCGGCTACAACGTCACGGGCACGGCCTCCGAGTACCGCATGGAGGCTTCGGGGCCCGGGGACCTGAGCCGATACACGGGGATACCAGGAGTCCTGGCTTACAGCCAGGTCTGCAGGTTGGGACGGAGGGCCAAAGGTGTGGAAAGGAAGTACTGCGCGTACATGAGGTAAGCCGCGATGCCTCGCCTGGAGACTCGAGGCCCGCGCGATTTGTCGATCGACGTCAGCTACGTCTCAGCTCGATAGGCCTCGCGTGGCGTACGATTCACGCACACAACGTTGCTCTGAATCATTCGCTCGACTCCCCACATTCTTAGACGACACTGAATTATTCGACCGCCTATAAGCCACAAGTACCCGACCTTAAGTGCAGAGTGACAAGTGACAGTCACTTACCCTTCCTTTTGTCCTTATCTCCCTCTCTCTTTCTTTTCAAATAATCTGCCCCTCGTTTCACCCATTCCCCAACCCTAAACTTTGCGTTTTCTTAAACTGTCGATAACTACAATTATTAGAGAAAGCGAAAACTGCGGCCAACCGTAAATAAAAAAAAAAAACATATTTTCTTATGGACCATAGATATCACAAATTCTCGTTTATTAAGGCCCGTTCACACATTTGCGTTCAGAGCGACCACTATGCTTACGAACGAATGCAACCGCTGCGACTTCAACGACAACTGTACGCGACGTGTACACACACATCGAACCGCATGCAACCAAACGAATCAACAGCCAATGAGAAACGAGCTTCAGCTCTTGCTCCTAGCCAATAGTAAGCAACCCAGCTACGCTTACAAACATGGCGGACGTTTTCCTGCCCGACGCGAGGTCCACCGTCATCACCGGAGCAGCCAGAGGTTTCGGCTACGGCGCGCAGTCACGAAGATCTGCTGTGCGCCTACAATAGCTGTGTAAAGGCTGGTTCAAACATCTGAAACGAACCCGTTATCCACGACTGGGTCCGTTGTGACCGGAACGACCGCTTTGCGCCTCGCGTACACTCCTGCGACCACATCAACAAGCGCAGTGCGTCGGCAGCACGGCGACCGCCTCTCTGCCGCCGTCAGCTGTTGAGACGCGCTGCCACTCACTTGCGTAACAGAAAATAGACAGACCGTCTTCTATGACCACAAACTTTATTTTTTTATTTTTCAGGAAACGCTTGCAGGGTAGTGCATTAAAAAAGAAAAAAAAAGATGCAGTACGCCGTCTTGCACGATCACGACTTTCATACACGACTTTGCCAATAGTACAAATCTCGCCACAAGCCTTTTCTACGATTATAAAAGACGATGTAATCTCAGCAGCGATATAGCAACGTAGAAATATAATTTCGTGATCAGATAGAGACGTTGCGAGCGAGAGGTTGCGAGCGTTCAGGATTGCTAACACTAATCACCTTTCTCGGGTGATGAAAACGCGCGAAATTTCGCATCCTTTATACGGTACGCACCAGTAATAACTTGAACTTGAGCACACGCATGGAATGCGCCAAAAAAGAAATCCGGGCGATGTTCATGGACACAAATGCTAAGAAAGCACCACTGAAGTCGAAGTAAACAAACACGACGGCACGAGCGTTTCTGCTGTCTTGAGAGTGCCGCCACGAGATCGCCGCACGAGTAGGTGGATCTTCCCTTCTAGTACGTGCTGGGTTATCATAACGACACACGACGAAAATTCACAGTCAAGGATAGCGCTTTTACGCGGAACGATGAGCTTCCACCACGCCGTCCACGTCTACGATCACCACCGACGCCATGTTTTTCATATAAAAGAAGCCCGGCACGACCGGCATGCAACGCGCGCGACCGAGCTCTCCTCAACCTCTGATTGGTCTGTCGCTCCCGTCGTTCCCGAAAGTAACGAAAAAGTTCAGCCCGGCTCAACTCCTTGCGTTGCGAACGAACAGGAACGAAACGACCGTTTGGCGCTTCGTTGCTATGGTAACTCGTCGTTCCAACCGGTTGCATTCGTTCGTAAGCGTTGTGGTCGCTCCGAACGCAACTGTGTGAACGGGCCTTTACACCCCTACTTTTACAAAATGGACTTTCGCATGTTTGGCTCCAACTAATAAGTCAAACGATGCGTACGACGGTCTTTATACTCTGTTTCGCTTTAGGTACGACCGCAGATGACGTTACTCGCAAAGTGCATTGTCTCGGTGCTTGTTTTCTTTGTGGGTATCCTATCACCAACTAAACCACGTCACTTTTTGTTTTTCTTGATTGTCTCCATCAGAGGATCGTAGCGTTGGCTGTGTGGTCGGACTTGATCTGAAATTCATGAGAAAAGTGTGATGGAACGCCACGGAAACCGTTGCGAAATGATTGAGAACAATCTTCACAAAAGAGCGCGGGATTGATAAACAAAAGTAATTAATTGAGATTAAGAAAAACAGAACCTAATTTCGAACGCACTCCCGACGGGCATCGGACCCACGACCCCAAGATTTTGAGCCTGCACTGCACCACTACTACGCCAGAGGTTTTTGTTTCTTTGATGATGTTGTTTTTGTTGTTTTTCAATGGTGAAGTATCATCTTTAAAGGGGCAGTGGCGAACGCGAACGACGGATGCCGGCGTTCGGCGTTGAACCATAGCCTCCTATATACTGAAAAATCCTAGCAGATCGCCACGAGAAGCGGCCGCAGAAATGGAAAAGATGCAGCGGCAGACAACGGATGAGAACAGAGCCACAGGAGTGGCGCCCCGCTGCGGCGAGACGCCTCAAACACACTTCTCCCGAGCGAACAGGCGTGTTTCGGGTCCTCGCCGCTGCAAAAGCTGTGCGCTGACGTCCAGGTTCCCCGAGAGATGGCTCTTTGATGCTCTGTGCTACCAGATCCTCGCGCCTCAAACGGGCACTCATGGCTCCGTCGTCAAACGGACAGGCTTTGTGACTAGAGGAGGCTATGGTTGAACGCTTTCGAACAGTTAGTAGAGAGAAAAACAGCCGGTTTTTCCCACTAATCATTTCAACTAGAGCTCGGTGCCCTGACGCCCCGGCGCTCTCTTGTCTCCAGCTCTCCCTGAGCTTGTATCCGCATACAAAGCCAACTGCTCGTTTTGTTTCGATGCCTCGCTGCAGAGTGGACAACACGTGGCTGGGCATCGAGAACCACTGGTCGATAAGGGTGAAGATCAACAAGACGCTGGCTCTGCTCAAGGCCCTGAAGACGACCGTGGGGAGCACGCAGCCCTTCTGCGTGGCCATCTGGGACATGGAACTGGACGACAACAAGAGGACGTGCGCCAGGAAGGCCTTCCCGATCCTCGAGTCGGCCGTGGCTGCCCTGCCGTGACGCGGCTGTTGCGAAAGCCGGCAACACTCGCTCGTTCGCCTTTTTTATTAATCTAGATAATTTTATGCACTACTATATTTTACCCAATTCACATGTAAGTGTGTGTGTGTAGGTGTTTGTTTCTATAAAACAAAACAAAAAAAAAGTTACGTATTTGTTTCTTGCCGTATCCTGCAGCACATTTCGAAGCCACGCGATATTGTGTAATCGAAGCGTAAAAAAAACTTTTACTAACAAATATAACACGTTTCTGAGAACATATCTATTTGAAACTCGGTTACTTTTTAGCTTCAGTAATACCCCTGTCAGACGGCGTTCTAAAGATCCTTTTCACTAAGCTCCTTTAAAACAAGCGGCCAATCAGCTCGCGATGTGGAGTGCGCACGTGCTCTGTGGCGCGCACACGTGCTCTACGGCGTGCTCTGGTTCGCCGATTTTATAAAGGAGCTTAGTGAAAAGGACCTTTAAAACACCGTCTGACACGGGTATAATACCCCAATTACCCGGGCACCCTAAAGGGCGTTTCATACACTTGTGTTGAGTCCGACCGAGGGTTGCTATGGCAACGGTTGCGTCGGTTCCAACAAAACGGGGTAAAAACCGGTTATGTTGGAGCCGACGCAACTGTTGCCATAGCAACCCTCGCACACGGTCGGACTCAACGCAAGTGTGCGAATCGCCCTGTAAGCGCATCGAAGTGTGACTGAGGTATAAATTATATGCGGTTAAGGGTGTATACGTGCCCCCGTAACTATAGTTGGCAGTAACTGCTAATCATATGCTAAGCGTGACTGCGGTTTAGTATGCTTGACGGACACTCTTAACCGTCCGTCACGTGAGTCACTCTAACTGCGGTAGATAGGTTCCCGTGTAACTGGACACCAACACACGCAGTTTACAAACAAACCCGCGTAAGGTGAAGTTTGTGCGCATGCGCAGTTCCGACAGCAGCGCCACCGCGGATGCGTGGCGTCAGAGAGTTAAGTTGCTGTATATAGGGTATCACTGTAGCCTATGTTATTAATGTTTGAGGGCGATTCCTGCTACTCCGGTCCGGATTCCGGAACAGCTAAGTGTTCTACGCATAGAACATCGACACTCACGCTCTCAACTATCTTGAGGGAACCGGCATTTTAGTGCTTAGAGCGGAGCAGGCTCAATTGGCAGCAGTCACAATCCAAAAATTACGCTTTCCAACCTTAAGATATTGGGTCTCGGGCAGTCTTGTAAACAGTCTGTGAACAGTCCGTACTCGGACCACTCTTATTTCTTATTTATATCAATGACCTTCCTATGCATGTTTTTTCCTCTATTAGTCTGTTCGCTGACGATTGTGTAATTTATAAAAATATAGTTAACGACTTTGACATGTCCGCCCTTCGGATTGATATTAACAACATCTGCAAATTGTGCAAGAAATCACTCATGTAGCTTCACATCTTTAACTGTACATTTATGGGAGCATCTCGTCTTAACAACACTTGTCCTTCCTACTCTATCAACAATTTTACTCAAGTTTCTGTGTTCTCCTATAAATATCCTGGCGTTCACATAACCAACGACCTCTCCTGGAACATCCAGTGGAACATCCAAAGTGTAGGTGCTGCAATGGGATTCCCCATTGCAGCACCTCCACTTTTAATGCCTCTTTTCTACCCAAGACTTCAATTGATTGGAATCGGCTTCCCGCACATATAGTCTCAATAACTAACACTGTTGATCTAAAAAAAAGTTGTTACTAACTTTTTAGCAAATGTCGCGTAGCGTAGAGCGTGTTTTTCTTTTCTGCCTCACTTATTTGTGTTATTTTCATGTGTTTTGAGTAACCGCCCACTCCCCTCTGTAATGCATTGGGGCCTGAGGGAATAATAAATTAAATGAAAAATTACTCAAAAAAGAGTTATCGACTAAAATTACTATCCCTACCGAAAATCCAGTATAGCGTTTCACTGTGTGGGTTATGAAAATGGAAATCTAAGTGGAATTGTTTCTAGAAATCTGAAATCCAGATTGCAGACGAAGGAATAATTCCTGAACCCCTGAAATCCAGATAGAATCTAGATACATTTCCAGTTCCATAGTCCAGATAGCGAAAGGTTACACTGGGTTTTTCGGTAGAGATCACTCTTGGTTAATAAGTTTTCATCTAGGTTACTTGATTACTTGAAAGGAAAAGTAATTTACAGTTACTTGCAAAAGTCACCGTTACTTTTCCGACTCCTTCAGATTTTTAAAATGGCATATTTATTTTCTGCAGGTTTGAAAACAGGGTTTTTGTGTTGTCTAATGTGGGGTCAAAAATCATCGGATTGCAAACTACGCATCTTCCAAATCCATCCCTTTTGGAAGTTCGTCCCCCTGTTGGACTTGGTTCGAGCATTGCAGGACGGGTGTTGAAAAAAAGGGCGCCATTCGGCAGGGTAACGAAAAAATAGAAACGGTTACAAAACATTTTAATAAATTGAAAAGTAATCAAATTATTCGGGTGATTACAGCTTAATTAAGGTAGCCAAACGATTACAAGATTACCCCAGAAAGTAATGAATTACGAGTAATTTGATTGCTTGTGATGAATGCGTGCCGTACAAGTTTGGTCTCATGAGGTTCAGGTGATTAACTCCGTTCACCCTTAAGCTGAGTTCAGAAGCTCCGCCTTCAGCGCGAGTTCTCTGGCTTCCGCAGTGTTTTGGTGGAGCGTGCCCTCACGCTTGTGTTAGCAAGGCCAGAAAGCTCGCGCTGAAGGTGGCGCTATAGAAAGTATTCACTGGCGGCCATAGCTGTGTGCGCGACTGCTGAGCGCGTGCTGATGGCTAGCTTCCAGGGTTCTTTTGGAACGTGCATTCCACACCGTCCAAATGGCCGGTCTTAGCAGCCTATTAATGAGGGCTCGTTCTGAGCATGCGCTCTAGACAGCACCCACAAATATGGCGCCCAGTGAATACTCCTTATTGGGTCGGAGTGCTACGGCAGCCAGAGTTGCGCGTTTGATTTCACGTGCCGCGTGCCGCCCTCGCCGCTATTCGCCGAGATCCGATCACGTGAGGAGCCGTATCAAGTGTCGTGCAGCAAAGTAGACGTTGCACGAGCCCCGGCGTACATTCCCCGGCTTTTGAGTGCGCCGCGCGCCTCGAACGCGCGGCGCTGCTATTCGCCGAATTCAGTCACGTGAGGAGCTGAATCCACATGCCATGCATGAACGCGCAACTCTGGCTCCCGTATATAGGGAGCCTATACAGGAACTCTAGGAGTATAGTATGTTTCTTTACAGCGAACTGCTTTCACAATCTCGGAGGACGGCGAAGCATCTTCTGAAATTTCGCACAAAGCTTCGATAACAAGGAACCAAGATGGCTCACGTATCTTTACCGAGTCTGAAGCCTATACGCGGGTTATTTAGTGCCTCCAGTCCCAGCCACCGGGTGCTCGGTTTCAGATCGGGCAAAATGGGCAAAGTCGGCGGATTAGAGTGAGAGCCCCTCACGACGCATTGCACCGCCACCAAACCGTGACGCCTAATTCGGATCGGGAGGGGCCCCCGGTCCCTGCCGGTTCTGCGCTGCTCTCCCCATGCGTGTATGTAATCCTGCAGGGCGACATACCCCGGCGACCACTGGTGCGGCGTGTCGACCCCAATTTGCCGCGAGGAGCGCGATTCCTTAGCTTCGCGTGTCGTCCGGAATGGACGCCGCCGTCGTAAAAGACTCAAATCCCCAAGCTGCTGCTCTTTTTTTTTTTCCCTCTGACTCATTGAGTGCGCCGCGCTAAGCCTAACCGAAACGCATAGCGTACACCTACTCGAACCATCGGGTGCGGCGATCAGAGCCCCAATATCATGCAAGGCCCGCGTGAATCCTTCCTCGCTCACGAGTCACGACCGAATGTCAGCCGACAGCGCTTCTGACGTCAGGCCGCGGCGTGACGTCACAAGACACGTGGCTCTGACGTCACGCCGCGGCGGTGATGGCGCCGCCCATGCGCAGACGCCTCATTTTCGTATTTCACGATCACGATATTTAGGTGACAATAAATTTTCGGCTTAGCAATTGATCGATTAACCTACCGGTTAATCGATTAATGCTTGAATCGCGATTGTTTTTTTTGTTTTTTTTTGCCGGTTAATCGGTAACATTTCGATGAACCAAAAGAAAGTAAAAATTCAACGCTTTCACCAGGCAGACGTCGACGGTGCGCCTGTGTGAAGGGCAAACTTTAGGTGGAAGTTTAGCCTAAAGTACGCTGTAGGGCCGAGATATGTCACTCTAGACAATTGCAGAAGGTTACAAGTGTCCCTGCCCCTTCAACGCCGTTCGAGTGTCCGTTTAACCCAGCAGAGACGATTGTGGACAGCTGAGTTGGAGACTTTGTTCTCCCGTCACCTTTTCTTTTTCTTCCACGGTCGATGTTTCTAGTTTCCTTGCCCCAGTCTCAGGTAAGTCATCAAAAAGTGTAAATCAAGGAAGGTCGCTTTTGCTGGAGGATATCAACGAATCGTTTTGTCTCGTTAGTCCATCTATTGAAATACCTCAAGAACCTTGGAGTCAGAGGATTACATCAGTAAGCAAGATTACAAAAAAAAAGAAGTGATGATAACAGTTTGTGGAACGAGTCGATATCTTGAGTGGAGTCGATTAATTCGGGCAGGCCGTTCCAGTCCACAGACGTCGCCGGAAAAGAAAATGATTTAAAGGATGCTGTACTTCTGCTAAAAATAAGGTCAAATTTTGCAGGGTGATGAACACGAGCGGGTGTGCCATGAGGTGGCAAATTGAACGAGCTATGTAGGTAGTCGTCTTAATAAAACCCGTGAAAAAAAAAAGTTTGGCAATACGCCTGCGTGAACATAAAGAAGTCAAAGATAAGTTTTGTTTAAAGGGGCGATGCAACAATTTTTGCACTTCGCGCAAATACCGCTTAGAACGGATCCCTGACGTTAATGACCGATGAAACACGCGTTCGCTTTTCACCCCACGCAATAGAAGTCCCAGTAAAAAATTAAAGAAAAACGAGCAGCGTTCACCCCCTCAACTCGCAGCCAGAACAAGCGGCCACGTGATCTGGAGCCGATTATATGCCGCCAATGTTGATCATAGCCACGCGCTGGGGTTGGCAAAGCACAGGACACGCGCTGAGTTCCAGACATTGTTATGGCTCGGCTATTGTCGTCGTTGCAGCGATTGGACACGGGCCACTACCCGAATGCTTCTCGAGCTAGTAATTATCACGAGCCCAAATGGAGCGCCCACGCAATGCTCGGGTCCAATCTGTGAACAGCATTCAAATATCTTCATATGGGTGTACTGCGATCCCCACGTTACGTCATCAAATTTTGCAAAGGAGAGATTGAATGAAAATGATCGCTTTTGTCCTTGAAATTACACCGCAACAAAAGAGTTTCTTGGCCAGTGGCGTTGCGTGCGAGTATCCTTGAGTCCCAAGAGTGCCAGTAAGCTCGTGTAAAGTGAAAAACATTCCAACTAAATATCGTTGCACAGCTCCTTTAAGTCAGGGACGAAATCAAACCTGGAGCACTGAAACGTTATAAAAAAAAAATTGGGTTGTGTGTATGTTTATACAGCCTAGAACTTGGTCTGCCTCAACGCGCGACGAGTCTCCCAGCTGTAGATGAGCAATTTAGCCAGTGCAGCACAACCGCTAGCCTGGGGTCTCTAACGTGCACCACGTAGTAGTGATACACGACCGCACGCCGGTACGATGCTCATCCAGATCATTATAAAGCCAACTGCACGGTTCTGAAGTGATTCTATGTCAGATTCAAAGTATTTAATTGCCCTGTCATTGAACTGTTCTCAACCACACATCGATGTTGATTCGAATTCACAATTGTACATTGTGCCGTTTTTCACATAATCGAACTAAGGCAACATTTACATATATATATATATATATATATATATATATATATATATATATATATATATATATATATATATATATATATTATACATAGAAAAAAAAACGAGACCGATTTATTCATGAATCGATCGATTAAAGGGCTGCAAATAATCGGGTTAAAAGTATTAATCGATGCCCACCCCTAATAAATTGCCTTCCTGCGCAAATGAAGTGCAACACGCGTCATCTATGCGACTGCTGACCGCTGAAAAAAACCTGTTCATGGTCGCCAGTCTCCCAGAATGAGCAAGTTGTGCTCCATTTTGGGTGGATGTCGATTTATCCTCACGTAAATCATTTTCGATTGCAAAGACTTCCCTTGAAAAATCCCCATATCGTATCACGACACTCGGCTAGCTGCTTGCTCTGTCCGCTATATATAGACGCGTCAGAGCATCAGAAACACGGGCGTAACTCACCGTAATGCAATTTCCACATATTCAAACATTCAAAACAATGTTTCAACGACTCGTTGAAACATTTTGTTTCACTGAGTCGTTGAAACAGAAAACATTTCAAAGGCGGCCGAAATTTGACAAGCGTGCATAATCTGACGTGCGATAGGGCGATCCGCAATAGAGCTCCATATATATGTTATTATCGAATAATTTCCACGCAAAATACCACACCTACTGCGTATTTTTGGGGTACGGGATGATTTTACTTTCAGCCCTTTATTCAAATCAGAAATAAACAGATTTCCGTACACAGTGGAAGTTACTTGATCTCGCATTAACTGTTGTCAATAAGGGTAGCGTCGCATTTGCACCGGTTCCTAAAGCGCGATTCCTCATTTAAACAAATTCGGTGTGTCTTTTTTTTATGTGTATTGAATTGAACACAGGTATTGTAACTGAACGTAACCGTGCAGTAAATAAACTTTAAAATTAAAAAAAAAAGTAATAGCGCGCGTATAGACCTAAACGAAACACAGACCAGGTTTCAGCCGTATCTGGTGTTCTGCAGACTTGTGCCCTTTACTTCAAAAATGTAATGTATTATAATTACAAATTACCGAGCCCCAAATGTAATGAATTACCGTTACAAATCACTTTCGCTGAAAAGTAACGGACTAATTTACTCGTTACGTTACAAATTACTTTCACGTTACTTTTCCAGTACGAACAATAGAAACAATTTTGATGTTTTCAAAAATGTTCTGCAACACTACTTTCCATTTCTTATACACCCGCATAAGGGTAGTCATTGTAACAATAAAATATTGTATTTAAGAGAAGAAACAAATGTAGGTGCACTCCGCTCACCTGTAAGCTGACAAGGCAGCGAAAGCTGCAACCACACCCGCCATCCCGAATAGCTTACAGCGACCGGAAATGATCCCTGGGATTCTGCAGACAAAGATAGCGGTGCGCATGCTCAGTAGCAGCATCTACCTCCGCTAGGAGATGCGGAGCTAAGGAACCGATCTACAAAAGCTCCCATTTGAAACGGGCCTTTCAAGTAGTGTAAAAGTCAAAAACAATTAAACACGAAGAGCTTTCTCAGAAGAAAGCTACGATGGAAGGCGATGGAAAGAAGCAAAGTCTACTCGTCATTGTCTTCTTGGTCTTTGTTTTTCACATAGTATTTTCACGTGTTTCTAGTGGTTCTAGTGACCGGTCAGACGAAAAATCGTTCTTATTTCGGTTATTGTTCTCTTTACGATGGTTTCTATTTCAATTTGTTGAACGTGCTATCTCTATGCCTATGAATTGCCTGCTCATATTGCTCCAGTTTCTTTTTTGTGTTCATATTAAAAAAACAGTAACGAGTAATTAAAGTAATCTGTTACCGATATTTTGTAACAAAATTACATTACAAATTACTGCCGCAAAAAAGGTAACGTGGCAATTACAAAATTACTAGAAAAAGTAACAAATTACAAGTAATCTGTTACATGTAACGGATTACTTCCCAAGTCGGGTGTTCTGTTAGGTTTCAAGACAAATTACGATAACGAAAGAGGGACCTGTGTCGTCTGTAATGTTTTCCATGTCCCACTTTCGTTGTCGCAATTTAGACACAACGTGCTCATCCATCCACATTACAAGACAAGATATGCGACGCTGTAACTTCGTTACGCGCTCTGGGACTCCCACATACCTATAACCGGATTGCCGTTCTATAAGAACGAACGACCACGTCCTCCAACAATTCCGTACGTTTTCCGCCTTTAAAATGTAATATATTTTTTTTATACTCCCCTCGTTACGTGACGCAGCTAACACGTTACGAAAACATTTTGCGTAAACACGCTCGTCAAAAAAAAAAAAAAGCAAAAGAAAAAGATGGCCGTCTAGATTTTACGTTACAACAAGCAGGCCTCTGGCAACCACTTGCCGAACACTGTTTCTCTCTGTCATTCAGAGATGGCGCCACGAGTTCCCTCAAAAACGTCTGAACTTCTGCGCTTTTCGCTCGGGACGGTGCGTTCGGTTCGGTTCTGCTCTGCTATTCTCCTCCCAGCTCCGAGCTCACGAGCGCGACTGTGGCGAGAACTGCCGGCACGAGGATCACGCCGGCTATACTTCGTCTCACCTTAGTATGGACTATTGTTAGCCGCGCATGCTAGAAGCGCGAGCAAAATGCTTTGGATGAAGCCTCGGCGGCTGCACGAGCGTTCGTGCACCGAGTCTTCCAGTCAAGGCAGTCAAGGCTAGCCGCTCGCGCTTGCACAGCCTTCGCAGTTAGTCCATGCTAAGGTGAGACGAAGTATAGTCTGAATTTGTTTTGCGTATGTTTAACGAGCGTCAAGTTTGTCTACCGTCCTTACTACCCTGCATGAAAGTACCGCTATGGTAGTTTATCGCGATGGTAAGCCCTGAAACTTGGTGTAACAAAAGACACATTGAAAGCAAACAAAAAAAAAAAAGGGGGGGGGGGGGAGGGGGAGGGGGAAAGACGACGTCTAAATATCAGCTACCACTCTAATGAACTTGCCCCCGCTTACGAGCACATTGACTATTTTCACGCGACTTTTGTGGTGTGCAGATCAGAATTGGGACCGGAAATTCCGAAACTTCGACAGATTCACCGTTTGATGCCCCTGAGTTGCTCGCAGAAATTAAAGCACGGCGTGTCTCTTTTCTAATCCGCGTTGCTAATTTAGTTTGTATTTATTAGCTCAATTCAGATTTCTGCTCTCAAATGCCCCATTATGTTGCAAACCAACTGACCAGGACGATAGTTCCTGTCACTTCAAAGGATTTGGAGTACCGAATTTGTCTGTTTAGTGGTGCATTTGAAAGCTCCTCGGTCAAAATATGGAAAGACTCGAACGGCTATGCTCGGAAATTGGAGCGCGATTCAGCTCCGGAGGCATGCGGTTTAGAGAAGCTCGTTTTAGCGAACGCCGTTTTACCGACCCCGGTTTATCGAATGCCTTTATAGAGAACCCAGTTTAGAGAAAATGGCGACGAGCCTCCTTTTAGCGAATTCGGCCGCCGCAAAGCGGCGTGTACGGGTAAATCAGGTGAGTTAACATTTTTGTAATGAGCCGCCGCAGACTGCCGCCGCGAAGCGGCGGGAGCGCAGCGGGGGGCATGGCTTAAAGGGATTATCCGGTCAAATTTCGTATTCATGAAAACATTTAGACCTCATTCTCAATGGCTGTAGGAGCATCTTTCACGACAAATCTGAATTTTGTGTGCTTCCCTGGAGGAGTAAATGTATTTTAACCCAAGCGTGCATAAACGGCGTTTTCCTCTTCCACCTTCAGGGAAGCGGAGTTTCTGAGGTAACATCAGGCAAAGAACGCGCCGAACTGAAGTGCACTTCGAATTTTGTCCTCCGCGTGAGCGGTACGACGTGGTTCACCCTCGCTGCTGCGCTAGATTTTTTTTTTCTTTTTTTTTTTTTTTAGAATGAAAGGGTATTTTCGTTGTGCGGTTGTCACGCTCCACACTTCTCCGCGACATTTACAGTGGCGAGTAATATGGAATGCTGCGGTGCGTCGGGAGCACTGTGTTCCCACGGAGGAATGAGGCATAGGATATGACAATTGCAAGACTGGCGTGACGTCACGTCAGGCATGGGAGTGCAGCCGTTGATACTTGCGAAATTCGGCATGGAGTTTCGTTCAATTATCCGTCGTTGATTACACTAAATTGGGGTGTCGTTTAATGGAATAAAAATGGCATATGTTAATCATTAGGCTCCCACCAGGTAACCATCACGAAATCTTAAGAACTTCCAGTTTGCACCGGACAATCCCTTTAACACGCGGACCAGTGATACACGCGAGAAGTAGGAAAGCCTCTTTTAAAAAAGCGTCCCCTTTTCGATAAACGGCGTTTCTCTAAACTGAGCCCCTGCTTTCTCTAAACCGTGCTTCGATAAAACGTGCCCATTCTCTAAAACGTGCTTCGATGAAATGGCATTCTCTAAACCGTAGTAAACCCATTCAGCTCTATGACGGAAGTGGCGGGAGCTCCGTGGGGAGGTGTACTACCGCTCCTATACACCTTTTCTACGTGGGCGCCGCCATCTTCAATTCTGGAACTTCCGGTATGCGTGAAAACACCGCTTTCCTTTCGCCTCGCCAGTAGAATGTGTTAACATTTTAATTGCAACCGTCAGTCGTTCTTGTTATGACCCTTCTATACTTTTTTACTTGTTCGGGGTTGTAATCTCTGACTTTTTGTTCGGAACGCATACCGGATAGGGGGACAACGTGGCTGGGTGCGAGGCTAAACGAAAAAGGTGTATACTTCCTACGTGTCTCATGTGTTGCAATTGTTCTTAACTGCTTTCCACGTAAGTAACACTGCTCATACACCACACAAGAGCCACGCTGATCACTGCAGACATTCTGAGGAAATTGTCTGGAAATACATCTCAAGCATATTCTAAGTATGTTTGCTTCATAGATGCTTCGATCATGTCTGTCGACAGTTTTTTATGACCAATGTCATCGAACCTCCTTCCGTACAAGGAACAAAAATGCATCGGAACGCGTCTACAGCCTGTCTTTTGTGTGATACGTTAGCGGTGTGTGAAGCTTTCGAGTTCAATGAAGCACCGCCTCCAGCAGGTGCTCGGTCCCTCCTTCCACCGGACTCGGGTTGCGCGTGGGACCAGTGCCGTAGGCAGAAGGGGGGGGGGGGGGGGGGGGGGGGGGCCCCCCCCCCCCCCCCCCCCCCCCCCCCCCCCCCGCTGGCTCCCCTGCACGCGCAGTAGGTTTTGCACGGGGCATGGAGCAAAGGGGGAGCGCGGACTATCTCCAACTTATATGCTTTCGGGAAAAGTGTTTGTGGGGTAGAAAATGCTCAAATAAATAAAATAGGCAATATTCCTTCGTTCATGTTTATTTGATGGGATGCGGAATTTGATCTCAGATATATAAAGAACGGATATTTCGAAACACTTGTGGGGTGAAGGATGGCAATTTCAAGGCAAAGTATAACAAACTATCCTCACTAACGTACACAATTCAATCAAACCAAAGCGAGCATAATAAAACGAACACACGGGGATAATGTAAAACGTCGGTGATGTAAGTAATAATAAATAAATTGTAAAAACAACTGCACTGTAAGTAACGGTTGGTGCTGCGCTCACGCACACCTTGAGTATTGATCAGAATTACGTGCTTTCGACTAAAATTAGTAATAAAGAGTTTGTTTCCATCGTACGTTGATGGTGGCGATCAAGGAAAAAAGCTGATTGCTACAGCTTGACAGTCCTTGACAAGTGAACGGAAAAAAAAAAATTCACAAATCTTGATTACCACAATTTAACAAAACATCGGCTATTACAGGAAAGTGACCTATTTGCAGACGTTATGAGACCCCAAAAGTTTAGTTCATACACAGATTCATTTGTGGAGAAAATTAGTCAAATTTTTCTAAGAGACAATGTACTGAATTCCAATCTTTTATCTTCAAGTAGGTTAGGTGTTTTTGGGGTAGTATGTTTAAGCATTTGTGTGCCATAGTTCGTTCTTGCAGTGACAACCTCCCAACATTCCGCACGACGGGTAGAATACGTGAATATTTTCAGAGAGCTGTCCAAGGTTTATCAAAAACTTTGTACCCTTAGTTTGTTCTAGTTTTAGACTAGTGACCACTCTATAGCTAAATACAGCATGTATATTGATAACACCAAACTTCTTAAATAAACTAGCTGTGTGGAATCCAAATGGAACGTCTTCTATAGCCCTTAACGCTTTTTTGTTGTTGTAAAAAATGTATTTTTTTCTAGATTCGTTGACGTTGCAGTACCCCAGACTAAATAACAATAGTTTATGTGGTAGTAAAATAACAAATTGTATATTAATAATTTCACCTTTGCTGGTAACATGTACCGGTGGTAGTTTATCACATCTACTACTTGGAACAGCTGAGAAATAAGGTAGTTGACATGACTATCCCATCACATATCCTCAGTAAAAATGACACCACTTGAAAGAGTTTACAATCTTTAATTTGGATGAGTTCAAAACGATATCTCTTTTAATTGTGACTAGCTTATATTTTGGGCGAAAACGCACAACTTTTGTGTTTTTTTGACGTTGATTTGTAGTGAATTAATACGACTCCAAATTGCTAATACGGGTAACGCCTGATTTGCCACGTCAAATAACACATTGAAATTTTCAGCTGAAAAAAGCAAACTAGTGTCGTCGGCATAGTTGATAAATGTTGCGGCAGACTTAAATTCACAATATAATTAACATAAATATTGAAAAGAAAAGGACCTAATATACTTCCCTGTGGAACATCAGTGAGAATACGCTTCGTACTTGACAAATATCTATCAATATAAAGTAATTGCATTCGATGCTCTAGGTAAGACTTCACTAATTGCAAAGCATGCCCTCGGGCCTCGAATCCCATTCAATTTCGCTAGTAAAATGTCATGAATGAGGCAATCAAAAGCCTTTGTGAAGTCTATGAATGCTCCAAGAACAATTGTTTTTCTTCAAGATTTAGCAAGATGAATTCTTCATGGACGAGTAGGGCAGCCTCGGTAGATTTATGCTTTATAAGACCAAACTGCGAAGCAGTTTTTAAGTTATGCTTAGTTGAAACATTAAACGTGTATGAAGTTCCCTTTCAAGTGCTTTAGAAAATACTGGCAATATAGAAATCGGTCTGTAATTACACATATCGTTTACACTCTCCTTTTTGTGTTGTACTGTCACTTTAGCTATTTGCATTCGTTTAGGAAAAACACCAGTAACCAAAGAAACATTTAATATATGCGTTAGCACTGCCGCTAATAAATGAACAACATATTTAACAGGCCTAATTTGTAAACTACCACGTCACAATCTCCACTATTCTTAAGTTTTAAAATCACAATAATATCCTCAGGTTCTACAACCGGTTCTAAAAACATCGAGCTGCTGTTTCTATCATCATCAAAGACACAAAACATTACAGTCAATCTCGCTTCCAATATTCACAAAATGCTCGCTAAAAGCGTTCGCCAAAGAACATCTGGTTAGTTCAACACCGTTACGCACTATTTTATTAATTGAAATAGATGAACGGTTTTTTATTTAAAAGAGAGTTTAACACCTTCCTCGTGACGTCCGTACACCCCTCTTTTGCCTTGAACACATTGAAGTAGTAGCGTTCTTTAGCACGCCGTAAATAACCGCGAATAAAAACGTAACTGTGACTAGTTATTTCAGAAAGTAATTTGCAGGCTCTCTTGATCCTCTCATTTATGCCAAGCGCCTAGGCATTAATACCCCTGTTATACCTCTGTTATACCCTTGTTACACGGGCAAACTTAAAGGGGCTATGCAACAATTTTTTGACTTTGCGCAAATACCGCTTAGAACGGATCCCTGACGTTAATGACCTATGAAAGACGCGTTCGTTTTTCACCCCACGCAATAGAAGTCCCAGAAAAATTTAAAGAAAAACGAGCAGCGTTCACCCCCTCAACTCGCAGCCAGAACAAGCGGCCACGTGATCTGGAGCCGATTATATGCCGCCAATGTTGATCATATAGCCACGCGCTGGGGTTGGAAAAGCACAGGACACGCGCTGAGTTCCAGACATTGTTATGGCTCGGCTATTGTCGTCGTTGCAGCGATTGGACACGGGCCACTACCCGAATGCTTCTCGAGCTATCAATTATCACGAGCCCAAATCGAGTGCCCACGCAATGCTCGGGTCCAATCTATGAACCGCATTCAAATATCGCCATATGGGTGTACTGCGATCCCCACGTTACGTCATCGAATTTTGCGAAGGAGAGATTGAATGAAAATGATCGCTTTTGTCCTTGAAATTACACCGCAACAAAGGAGTTTCTTGGCCAGTGGCATTGCATGCGAGTATCGTTGAGTCCCACTAGTGCCAGTAAGCTCGTGTAAAGTGAAAAACATTCCAATTGAATATCGTTGCACAGCTCCTTTAACTGCAGTTACGCTAAGCCACAGTCAGCGCACAATACTTACCGACAACATTCTGCGGCTATGCAGTCAAAGCTATGGGCGAACGTGCGCTTGAGCATCTTGAGCATCTATCGAAGCAGTGCACGCGCGCTCTTCACGTGTTATGGAATAGCTGTCCGAGAGTATAGTGCGGCATCTGTGGTGCCGCGAAACAGCAGTTAAGCTGAGTTAACCGCGGTTAAGTGTGCCCGTGTAACAGGGGTATTACACGGGCACAGTTAACCGCGGTTAACTCAGCTTAACTGCTGTTACGCGGCACCACTGATACCGCACTACACTCTCGGAGAGCTATTTTAGAAGAAGTGAAGAGCGCGCGTGCACTGCTTTGATGGGTGCTCAGGGTGCTCAAGCGCACGTTCGCCCATAGCTTTGACTGCATAGCCGCAGAATGTCCTCCGCAAGTATAGTGCGCTAACTGTGGCTTAGCGTAACCGCAGTTAAGTGTGCCCGTGTATAACAGGGGTATAACACGGGCACACTTAACCGCGTTAACTCAGCTTAACTGCTGTGGCGCGGCACCACAGATACCGCAGTATTAGCCCCGTGCGCGACCGAAAGCGTCGCTGTGGCCGGCCTTCCACGATTGGCCGAACGCTGACTATGACGTCGGAAAGGGGATTTATCATCGACGGAAATAAGAGGAATGAAATAACTTTAATTTTGACGGTGTTGGCAGTGTTCCTTTGAGAGCGCAATGATTTCAAGCTTCCACCATGCTAATAGCAAACACCATCGAACTTGTTGTTTGCAAGGTAATAACGTCACAAGGGGGAACCACAGGAGGGCGCCACCAAAACATCTCGCCGCTAATACTCTCGGACTGTGCTCTCGGACAGCTAGTCCATAACAAGTGAAGAGCGCGCGTGCACTGCTTCGATAGATGCTCAAGATGCTCGAGCGCACGTTCGCCCGTAGCTTTGACTGCATAGCCGCAGAATGTTGTCGGCAAGTATTGTGCGCTAACTGTGGCTTAGCCTAACTGCAGTAAAGTGTACCCTTAGTTACGCTAAGCCACAGTTAGCGCACAATACTTGCGGACAACATTCTGCGGTTATGCAGTCAAAGCTATATGGGCGAACGTGCGCTTGAACATCTTGAGCACCCATCGAAGCAGTGCACGCGCGCTCTTCACTTGTCATGGAGTAGCTGTCCGAGAGTATACTGCGGTATCTGTGGTGCTGCGTAGCAGCAGTTAAGCTGAGTTAACCTCGGTTAAGGTTGCCCGTGTAACAGGGGTATAACAAGGGTATAAGAAGCAGTCGCCTGCGTTCACGGCAAAGAATATCCAGGACGTCCTCCGCTTGAACGCGGTGAACATTCAAAAGCGCAAGACCGAGCAGTCGCTCATTCGAAGTGGACGCTCTCAGGTATGCTTTCAACCGTCGTAGTGAAGAGAACAAGGTCGAGATCTTTGCAGGCATAAGCGACGAAAGTAATTGCAACGTACTCCGGTGCTTTTTAAATCTCCCATCTGTGTGATCAGGTTATCCACGAGAGGAAGGAACACGGAACGCTTAAAATCCTCTTCCGTGCTTCCAGCGGGGATGTTAGAGCGGTGACGTTGCTTACTTGTTACTCGCGGCACCTAAATTTCAACTTCCGCTGTCTCGGCCATTTTAATGGCGGCTTGGAATATTGCCAAGTGTTTGTGCATGAATGCTCGCTTTAATTTTCCATTTCTTTGTGTTGCTGTTTAATTTTTCATGAGGCTATAGCTATCCTTTTGTTTTATGTGGCCGGCACGCGTTGGTAATGCAGTGGTACCTCAAAAAACGGAGGGAGTTGTGTGCTCTGAGGAAGCTTTTAAATTTGGTGGGCCGCAACTACGACGACAGTAGAACAGTGAGCCATCACGCCCGTATTCCAGTAAATGAAGCCAGGGGGGTTAGTATGTTCGACAAATGTTTCGTTTCTCCTAAAAAGAAACGGAAGTGACAAAAGTGACGATATCGCGTCTGATTGGTTAGAGGCTCAAATGACGAAAGTTCCCTCTTTCGTCATGTGAGCCCCTAGCCAATCACACGTGATATCGTCACTTCCGTCACTTCCGTTTCTTTTTAGGAGAAACGAAACATTTGTCGGGCATAGCCCCCCTGCTCCGTTTTGAAAAATGACAATGCAGCTTTACCCGTTTTATCTTATCAGCGCCTCACTAATCATTGCGTGAGCGTCCGTAACGCCGATTTCACCCTGTTTTGTCATTGTGTGTGTGTGTGTGGGGGGGGGGGGGGCTAGTAATGTTGGTGAACCCCTCCCGAAATAAAATCCATGGCTACGCCACTGCGTGGGACGAAGCTTCATAAAAGGCGGAAAGCAAGCTCGCACTAGAGGCGAAGCATCTACTGAATACATAACCTGTCGCCGACTATATATACATCAGTTTTGAAGACAACTCCGATGAAAACGGGCAGAGAACCGGAATTGTTGCCAAACGAAGGGCTATGCGACAGTCGGATCTCGCTTACGTCAGAATTGCGATTCTGCCTCGAGATAAAGTGTAAAAAGAGGGTTAGGGTGAAATGATTCAACCGTACCAGTCTACAAATAATTCGCGAGAATCTTTTTTTTTTTCTAGTTATATATTAGGATCAAACGAGAACGGGCTGCCGGCACAGGTTTTAGGCTCCTTCCAAACAGAGGCAATCGGTGGCGCAAGCAGCCGCCCTATTGAAAGGACTCAATCGTATGCGCATCCATCTTTCATTCATCCGACCCCACTGAATGTAGTGTGCGTGTCGGCCGCTTGGTGCAGTTGCTACGTGAAAAGGATGTCTTCCAGAATTCACTCGTCGATTGTAGAGAAGGTTAGAAGATGCGCAAGTGTAGAACCACGAAAAATAACGATGAATTTGGTGAAATTATACTTCGTTTCACTTTAAATTCTGCCGCAGCTGGCGTTGTAATCCGATGGAGACAATGAAGCAGCGCCAAAAGTCGATTGTCATGGCGCTCGTTTTCTTTGTGTGTTTTGTGTCAGCAGCTAAAACCAATCACGCACATTAAAAAGAAACGCAGGATCACAGGTGCGTTCACTCTGCGTGATTGGTTCCATCGGTGATAGCAGACGCACAAACACGACGAGGGCCGTGACGATGTACTCCATCTGCTCGTAAGGTCGTACTTACACTGAACGCTGCATCATCTCTATAGGATTCCAATTATGGCTGTTTCTCTTTGTCCTTCATTCTAAGGATTCCCCTTAAGCTTTCAAGTTCCAACAGATGCCACATTTTCGAAAGACGTCTGTATTTGCGCGAGTGTCGTCATTGGCTATGCTCGTCACATTTGTGATTGGCACTCGCGGGCTCCCCGAGGAGGTAGACGGGAGAGGTCCTCTTCGTAGAGCGTCCATCGCAGTCATACTGTCGGAGGAGATTATCCCTCCTGATCTCCGCGGCGCCGCAACGGTGCGCCACTCAAACCTGGCGAGCGAGTCAACGTCCTTTTCCATCCACCGCGTCGAAGATTCGAAAGTTGACCTTGGCCGTCAACGAGGGTCAGAGGTCGCGACGTCGACGGCATGCCATCGCTCGCATGCGCGCTTCTGAGTACAGTCACGCCGGTCGAAGACGCGCACACCGTGATGCTTCGGCGGCACGCTCCGTCGTCCCTGCCAAAGCGGTCGCTCACGACTTCGACCCTCGCCCACGTCATGGTAGCCTTCCTTAGGCGACCAACCTGCCCTCTCGAACGCTGCGTGCAGTACGGCGAAGGCTGCGGAACCACTCCGACCAGTCAGCAACCACGAAGACCGTCGAGGCTGTCTTACTCCGCGATGCGTCTCTTCGACTTTGCAGAGGCGAGCGCTGGGGGACTATATCTTCCCGCGCACTCAGGTATGTGTGCCCTGGTACGTCCTCTGGCTTCCAGCGTGCTGCAGGTTGAGTTTTGTGAAGGGGTACAACGCCGGCACCGCCGACTTGTTCGCGGGAGGAGATGTAAGCGCACGCCGCAATGAGGGCGGAACGGCAAACGCAATTAAGCCCTGAAAAGATGGGGCTTGTTCGTGCTGGAACGCCGACAGCCAATCAGGCGTGCCAACGCGCCAAACGTGTTCGTCTGGAAAGGCGAGGGGAACAGGCGGCGAATGTCTGGCGAGGGAGGTTCGCAAAGACGACGTGGGATGTTCTCTTTATTGGGCGCTATTCGATAAACCATACTGATTGGTTTCCAAGAACTCCATAGCGTTCACTAAGCAACATCTGCAGAAGCGCACTATTTAAAGTTCTTTTTCGTATTTCAAGACGACTGGTACCCAAGAACACCATTGTGTTCACTGAGGGAATTCTGCAGAAACAGACTAGAGTTTTTATTGGGCTTCGAAGACGACTGCATGGTTTACAAGAACACCATTGTGTTCACTAAGCAAATTCTGCAGAAGCATGGTATTTTGAATAATTATTGTTATTTTAAGACGCCTTGTTTTTTAAGAACACGATTGCGTTCACAAAGCTAATACTGAAGAAGCGCACTTATTAGAGTGCTGATTATTCTTTGAAGACATTCTTTTAAAACTCTTTTTACTATTCGGCTTGCAGGTTCGCCTGCTCTTTGCACACCTTGTGCCTTTGTTTACCCCGAGATGAGGTCACATGCTTTCATTTGCCGCCAACCTCAGTACAATCGATAGTTGACTATCGATAGGCGGAAATAGATAATACTATTGATCGGTGACTATTGATAGTATATCGATAGTATTATGGATAGTTGACGATCGATAGTAGTAGCGATAGAGCAATCGATAGTACTATCGATAGCAGTATCGGTAGTTGGCTTGTCGTCGACTATCGATATTATCGAAAGTTAACTCTCAGAAAATCATCGAGTGTTAAGAAAATTAAAAGCACAACCCAAAAAGGAAATGATGATGGATATGTACGGGCAGACAACGCGTGGTTTTGGGGAAAAAATGGAACTGAAAGGAAACAAAACAGAGTTGCATTCTCATAAAATTAAAATATAAGTAAGACAAATAGGGCGGTTTGGTAGTTTTCCTGCGCATATATTTTGTATATTCGTGGGATTCAGACGTCAGGCTTCACACTTTAGTATGCCCGCGTTTGTAAAACTATTAAATACAATTAGTCGTTTTGTATTGGAGCTAGGGTAAACACTCGTTGAAGACATTTATGATCGGGGTTTTCACAAGTTTGTTTCACACTTGTGTTTCCTTTATTATTCAATTGGTACATATTCCTTTTCATAGCCTTGACAGGTGAAAATGAGCACCCTGCTGAGGATCTTTTCTTTTTTTTTCTCCTGATTATATTGAATTCCTGAAAATTGGGAATTAGGTGTTGATCAAAGCACTTAGACTTGTACGCCATCATATGTTGTCGCTTTTTGTTCGGTTCTATTTTGGAAGAGTTTAATACGGTGGCTGGGAAAATATCTACCTGTTAGTATAAAGGCACTTCAAAATAAAGAAGCCTTCACATACTCTATTAATAAATATATTTGAATCAGTAAATAGAACAGAGATTGTGTTGTGCAGACTTAAAATTGAGCATTACCAGATAAAGAGCTCACACCAAGAAAACATAGTTACTGACGCTTTTTATTTTTCCATTCCTTTAATACAGTAAGATTGGAAACATAACTTTAGCTGGATCAAAAATAAATGATAAAAACGAAAATTTATTGTGATCCCAGTAACGATATTGTTGGCAATGAGGCACTATTTCACTGAAAAAAAAAACTTGTGAATCCGACAGGCAATTTGTTTTCTTTTTGTTTCTCGCAATCTGTTTGTTTAAAAAAAAACGTCACACTTACCTTTTCATCTAAATAAAGTCATGTCCCCATGCTTGCGCATTCGATCACCATCATTAGAATTATATTCAAGCATGGTTCCGGATTCATGCGGCACGAATATAGTCTACTTATCGGGGGCGTCAGGGATGTCAATTTTTCTGATTGAGGTCATAAAAAGCAAAGGACACACACCGGAAAGCAATCTAAAACAAGAAAGAGCTTCGACAACCTTTCACGTTGATATCTTTTATTAATTTTTCAATAGTATACGATATATGTTTTAGTATTTTATCGTCAATAGTTTCTAAGGAGGATTTCCACCGCTCTATGTTTGTTTTCTAACAAGTTTTAGATTGTTCCTCGATAATTATGCGGAAGCCCCTAATTGGAGTTGCATTTTTCTCCGAGCTACACGACATTTCCGGGACGTTCTTCGTCCGTCACCTAAGAAAACCCCATCGATAGCATTACGATAGTTTGACATCGATAGTTTCTCGATATTCGACGATAAACTATTTCAAGATAGTCAACTATTGATAGTATGCTATCGAGTTTTACGATAGTCGACTTGCGATAGTTTAACGATATAGTCGACTATCGATAGCACTGTCGATAGTTTTTTTTTTTTTCGCTATCGATAGTTAAATTTGGCTTCCACTATCGATAGTATCGATAGTACTATAGATAGTTTCGCGCATCACTACTGCCTAGTCATCGCGAGATCCAGGAACGTAGCCAGAATTTTGTTTCGGGGGGGGGGGGGGGGGGGGGGGGGCCGCCCAAGACAAAATGCTGTATGAGGGGGAGGGGGGTGAGGAGGTCCCAGCAAAACGGAAGATTTCGGGGGTGCCCGGGCCCCATGGCCTCCCCCCCCCCCCCTGGCTACATGCCTGGCGAGATCTCTATGTTGCCCTTGATTGGCCTACCCCTCGTTGCCTTCCAGTGCACCAAAGACGCACACTTGCTCGCAGTATTGTAACAAGGAAGGATCTTTCTTTTTTAAATATTGGGTTATTTTCTAACTAAAGAAAGCAATACTAATAAATTTATAAATTATAAACAAAGATCAAATGAACAGAACTTGGGATATATACTGGGAAAATCGTCAATCATAGAATACGTCTTGGGTTGGTATATTTTAATGTCGTCATTTTATGTACCAAGGATCATGATGCGACTCCCGACGAGGACGCCATTGATTGTTGTTATGGTAACAAGAGTGCTTACGCCAGCCAAGGGTTGTGAGGGGCCGCCCGCGAGAGAGCCTTGCTATGTCAGGGACACGCTGCCGGACGAATACATTGGATCATTGTTTGTGTGACGTTTTTGCGTAACGTTTTTTGTTTTTGTTTTTTTGTTTTTCGTAACGCTGAATAATTTACCTCCTGTGGTCGGTAACCTTTTGCAGCGGCCGGTCGATTCGTCACGAAGCCGACACGGAGGGGGCCAGACGCCAAGTTGCGAAGGTGGGTAGGAGGGGGGCAGGCAAAGAAAAGGCAAGAAGGTATTGAAGGCGTTCTCTGGCCAAGTTGGGGATGCAGGACAACGCCAATCGGAAGTCTAACCCCATTTGAGGTCAAAACTGCCATGTGGTGTTTAAAGACCGACGACCAAACTCGAGATTCTGCAAAGTAGATCTTCCTCACCATGGGGGAGGAGGAAACAGGCAACGGTGAACAGGGTAGAAGGGGGGACAGGAGGAAGCGGGGGAAAAGTGGAAAGCGCGAACTGGTCGTCGGTCTTTAAGGCTGTGTGAGAAAGTGGCAGGGGCGATGCTTTTTCTAGTGTCGTGCTGGGGGCCGCATGAAACTGCCACGCTTGCCGAAGGTTGCCGGCCCCTGCCCTATAACATATTTTATGTTAAAAATCACTTGTGATGTTTAACGTCCGTGCTTCACAGATATTCAGGAGTCATTACAAATTCGTCGAACCTTATCTGTCCCTGGCTATCGGCAATCTTCATTTCGTGTCTCTGAACCTACAATCACAGATTCGTGTTTACACCTCGAGACGCAGTTTATTTTATCCTTTAGTACAAGTTGGCGGCCGAACCTGCCGTGATATTTTTTTGGGTTCTGGCCACTATGTGCAACCAAGTTCACAAAAGTCACCGATAGCTGTTACCTGCATCCTTTTGTTCCTGTTTCTATCATTTTGAATGTACCAGCACCATTCAACGTGTGTGTAACACAAGCTAGAAATAAAATCTGGAGTAGTATATGTGATGAACCCACGTCCAGAATTTCATATCTGACTACTAAATACAATGTGTTCCTCTCCGTCAATTAATTCGCTTTTACGTGACAACCGTACATTCACATAAGGCATCTCAATCAACGTTGGTGGTGAAGGAACAGAGTCAGTACAGGGTGTGCTATGTTTGAATGTCAAAAACAGTAGCTAGAATAAGGAAATTTAGGAAAACGCAATCACCGAATAATCGCAACGCGATCGCTGTGTCAGAGTTTGGCAGAGAACCTTCTAGCTCTCAAACTCAATACCGCGGGAATCATCGAAACGGCATGCTCATAGATACGGTACAATACTATGAATTACCGTTTCGTGAAGCGTAGTTGAACCACCTGGTATACCACGTTAAGGTACTTCACTCGGCTCCGTCGCATCCGGTCAGACAAGGGCGCGAGAGCCACTACGGAGGGACGTATAGTACACCGTTTACGGGCGACTGCACTTCCTGCCCCGAAACGAAAAAGCGGCACCGCCATTCCCAAGCGCGCGCCACGGCGGGCATTGTCTCACAAGCGCGTCCTTTGTCCGCGAGGAGATCGTCCGTCGCCCTCGACCACGGCGTCTCCGAAGCTGGGGCCACGCATCTTTTGTTTCCGCGCCGCGTTCCGTACAGCGCCCGAGAACGGATTGTCTTTCTAATTGGACGCGACTGCAGCAGCTGCTGCCCAGGTATGCCGAGCGTCGTGACATGGCCCCGGCGTCGCAAGGGTACATAGCATTGTCGACGTCCTACAACCATCTATTTTGGTCCCTTTGTTCCTTTGTCTCTCCCTGTCGTTATCTGTTGACTTCGCAACGGTATCGCGTGTGCTTGTCGTCTGTCAGTTGGTCTTCAGTGTCCATGGCTCGATACTCCACACTCCTAAAGTGCTCGTGTGCCAACTTTCCCGTACAACACTCCCGGAGAGCCAATCACTGCGGTCTGCAGTGATTGGTCTGCAGCCGGTCTGCAGCCAATGAATACGCCGAAAATACGTTTAAAAGGAAACGATCGGCCGTGAAGATGCAATTTTGGCGCCGCTTTGTTGGCTCCATTGGACAGTATAGCGTCGATTCCGGTCGGGTTTAATGTGTAACGAAGTATATAGAGACCTAAAATGTAGTTGCGATGTGGCACTAAGCATGACGTGAGGATGTGAAATGTATTTTCAGTGTCATAATGATAGACTTTATTCACTGTTGGTTCCCACTTGTCTCGGCGATTATTTTTTCTACTTAGTTAGCGACTACTGTATTGCTTAGACCCGTGGGGATGTCCAGTAACTTCCCAAGAAAAGAGAACAGTGTCTTTGTTGACTCGGGTAACTGAACCATGGGTCGCAGAAGGCTCAAACTCCGCGAGAATTGATATCAGTTGAACGAACGCGAACGTTTGAGAGCATGACATTACCTGGATAACAAAATTTCTCAATGTGCCGACGTTCCGCATAATGTCGTCAAAACAGCAAATGGCATTGTGGACGCCTGTAGCATCTATTTCAATGAGAAACACTCGTCAACAAGAAAGAAAACAATATTTACTTTCTTGCGTTTTTCACTCCTCTCTATCTTTTATGCGTCCACAACGTTTGTTATAGTTTCTTGACGATAGTAGGCTTAGGTGGACGTCGGCTCAAAGAGAAATTTTGTCTTTTTCGATTACTTTTTGATCCAGATAACGTCGTATGTTTTCATACTTTCGCGTTCCATCCCAACCGCTAGCTTCGTATTCTGATGGAATGTGAGCCTTCTGTGATGTATATAGTTTATTTACGCGGACCGAAAATCACAGTTCTCTTTTCTCAGGAACGCCGGGTATATCTGCTCATGCCTCTTGATTTCGTGAATAACAACCGTTCATTTGTATAGGAGGATGTTCCCTCTTCCTCGTGCTATATAGTTCCATATACCTTTACAGATTCTCCTCGTGCTTTCCAATAATCTCACGTGTGTATTTGTATTCCTTCGACTGTGCAATTTATATTATCTATACCGGTAGAGGCTCAGTATAGACGTTTGAAAGCAGCCGCGCTTCGAGAGCTAGTGTGTCCACCGTGGATGGAAAACGCTTTGTTTGGGTGCCAGTCTGGAAACCGTGGGTACGCCTCAGCAATGCTTAACTATCAGACGATCTACCAGGCACGTAGCCAGGCCCCCCCCCCCTCCCCTTGAAATCTTTCATTTGCTGGGGCCTCCTCTCCCCCCTCCCCTCATACAGCATTTTGTCATGGGCGCCCCCCCCCCCCCCCTCCCCCCTGAAACAAAATCCTGGCTACGTGCCTGCGATCTACCCACACCAACAACAAGATGGCGGCGCCCAGAGGCCGCACTTGCAAACGTTTATAAACACAAATATATGTTTAAGACGTCCTGCCAGTAACGCTGCAGACTGCGCACTGACGCGTGTACAGATGCTTCGCGTTGAGTAAGCAAATTCCTGTAGATGCGCACAGCTTTCGTGGGCGGACGGGTTTGCTTATGAACGTTGAATTCGTCCACGCGCGTTCCTTAAAGGGACACTGACACCCCCCAAAAAATTTTTTTCATTTTTTGCCAGGCGCTTTATTATGGTGTCGGAGGACTACCCAATTAATATTTTGCAACAGAGTAGCGTATTTTTTTAATAAAGCCAAAAAACGCAACTGCGCGAAACCGAAACCGAAACGGAGAAGTGGAGAGGATAGCGGGAGTGGCGGAAGTCACGTGGCTACACCCGACCGCGCTTTTTTTTTTTTTTCCTCCTTTTTTTTTTTTTTTTTTCTCCTGCCGCGCAGCAGACGACGACGAATCCTAATTGTTTTGTTCTATCCAAGATTTCTCTTTCGAAGGAAGAAAGATTCGCCGGTACCGCGAACGAAGTAGAGGTCCCACGCCCGTCGTCCCCTGCCATCGCCGTCCAGCACGCTAGTCCCAGTCCCACGATACGCGATACGACGCTGACGACGCCATGTTGAGAACTATCTACGCAGTGAACGCACAGAGGCTTCCGGTTGTGTGTGCACCTTTTTTTTTAATCAACGTTATTGCAGCTTTTTAGAAGCCAGAAAAAATGGGTTTCATATTTATTTCTATTTTTAATATTGACTGTGTGCCTTCAATGACCCACGACTTCGATTAAATTTGGTAATCGCATCGATACCTTAGGAAAAGAGAGTGAGCGAGACTCGAACCGGCTAGTTCTTGATCGGCGGTTTTCGGGCGGAAAGAAACCGAATTTCGAGCCGCAAATTTTGTTCTGGGTAGTTGGGCCCTCATATGTCATGTACGACTAAAAATCTCGGCGAGCATAAATGCCCTGTCAGTGTCCCTTTAAGCACTTATTCATCGCAATTGGGGACGAGATCTAACCGTCGCGTCCCTTGCGGCTAAGTTGAAAACTAAACACAAGGGGGCAACAATGTAAATTATTTGTGTTTCTGAAGCAGCGCTCGACTTACGTAGTGGAACGCCGCGTCGGCATTCTGCTGGGACTCGCGTTCATTCAGTGACACAACAATTAGGAGTCCCTGCCGAACAATAAAGCGGCACTTGTGTCTAACCTCTGTGAGGAAGATGACGTGAAGAATCCAGTCCACGGGCCTCATGTTTGGTAAACACCGAGCTCTCTCATTTCTTCTTGTCTACTGGCTGTGGAAGGCGTTCTGAGCATGCGCCGTAGCTCTCTTCTGCGGAATATCAGATGGTGCTTATGCAACCGCCGCCCAGTGACTAGGCATTTTTCGCCTGGGTGATAGGCGTATATAGTGCGGTCTCTTCGCGAAGTTGCTCATCTCAGTTCGTTTCTTTTTTTCTTTTCTTTTTTTTTTCTGGGGGGGGGGGGGGGCTTATTTTGAATCTTAGCTAATATGCTCGCTTCAGGAAGCGTGAAATTAATAAACCGATCTACTTAAAGTTCCTAGATATGAGCTTCCTACAAGTAGCGACATTCTTTGAAGCGCCGACTGCGCGACGTTGCGGGTTTTTAGGAAGCGAATGGCGGCGCACAGCAGGAGACTGAATGACGCCATTTTGTTCCAGCGGAATGTGCTTTGTCATTTGTATTGGTTGTGTCCTTACTTCTACAGAGAAGTATCGAGGGACTTTAGCTCCACTCGGTGGGCGAAGTCACAGTCGTGTTCTCGTGGGTCGGCATGGCTAAGAGAAACCGCCAGAGGACAACGGACGTAGGGCGGGTCAGCAGCCCTATCCTGGGAACAATGGCATACCTGCCCGGATGCGCGGTGGCAAGGCGAGCAGCGTCCGGAACGCTGGAAGACAATGGGCAGAGCGGCGGCGTTCATTAGCGCCCTGACCCGGGAGCGGGGCGTCGCCCGCAGCGAACGGAAAGCGACGCAGGTCCGCGAGCCAACGCCCCCTGGTGACACTCCCCTTCTCGTCACATAACGTGCATCTCGAGAGACAGTATGATAGTAACCAACCAACGGAACTTCCTACGTGCTATGCTGGCCGTGCGGCTGGGCCGTACTCGGCACGAGTATTGTGCGCCATGGTGGTTCGGAAGCCACTTTGTGGCTAAACATTTACTCTGAGTGCATCTTGCTTGGGGAGATGAGGTATTTGCTTTCATTTTTCTCCAAGCTTCTCTCTAAGCTTATAAGCTTGCTCGAAAAAACTTATTTTTTAGTTTAAATGATAAGTGGCTTCTCTGGATAGATACATCATAAATGTCACGTGGTCTGAGCACCCTTCCTAGATCCCCGCCCGCGGCCCGCGGCGAACCCGCACCGCGGGTCCTGACCCGCGGCGAATGTCATCGAGTCAGGAAAGGTTAAACACGTTTACACCCGGCATGGTTGCGTTATCACAGTTCTTTCAAATAGGAGCTCACTTAGGCTGCACCTTATCTTAGTTCACATTAGCACAAGCACATAAATGTGAACGTAAATCGAGCCACAACTACGAGCCACCCTTGTCAAGCACGGCCCTTGTCACGCTGGAGCTCTTGCAACTTTAGGTAAGTTATATACGCAAAATATGCTCTCAAACCTTAACGGAGCTCTGCTCTTGAAACAATTCTACCTGTCATGATTCGCGTGATCCTGCGCTTTTTTGGCGGGTGAGTGGTTTAGCTGGTGACAGCAAACACTCAAAGAAACCGAACGAGTCACTACAAGATTCCTACGAACAACAAGCAGCTTGCTGTTCGTAGTAACATTCAGAGCCATCGAACATCACCTGTGACGTCATCGAACCTCATCGAACGGCGACGTCCAAAACGTTTCTGACCGTTCCGTATACGTGCCAAATTCAGAAGCGACAAACCGTCTCGGCGGCCGTTTACTGCGACGGTTGCAGTTCCGCGCATAAATCACACGGTACACGTCCGTTCCCTCGCCGCCCGTGCCTCGGCGTAGAGGTAGACAGTGCGGCGGTGCGATATGCCGCTGTTGACGCAGGCTGGCGGCAGAGGTAGTGTGCGGCGTGCCAGAGCGGCGTCGACCGGAAGTGGGCGAGTGTGTGTGTCGCTCTCCCGCGGTGGGTACGGACAATTGGAGCCGTTTATCTTGAGGGCGTGAGCCCGACACGGTCAGGCTCCATCGACGGCGCTAATGAGCCTGCACCGAGCTCGGATGCCGGACCCTTTCTTTTTTTCCCAGGCTCCGGCGGTATGGTGCCGCCGACGACGTCGCGCACCAATTTGTTCGAGAGACCATGGCCTAGTGGTGGTACAGCCATGAGCCTTGTGTGAACCAAAGCACTGCCTAAAGTCGATACCACAGCGTAAGCGTCAAGACGTCAACTGTGATTGCTGTATTTACTATGAAGTTGATGTCTCCGTCGTGTAGATAGCCACTTTGTCTTTCAATGTGGACGGACATTGCATCGGCGGCGTATGGTCTTGAAAGAAGCTACCGCGTGATGCAGCTTATAGACCAGGAAAATCACTGGCTGATTGAAAATCACCTTCTACGGCGTTGAACTCTCGACAGTTCTCAAAGCAGACGAAACTTTGGCTGTTTAAAAGCTCACAACGACCAGTCTTCTTTGCTTTCCCATTCTGACTGGTCCTCACTGGTCATGGTCTCTAATGTGCAACACGCTGGACTGGTTGCATGAACGTATGCTGGTAGGGTCATGTCCATAATCTCCATATCAAAACCAGAGCAGAGACTAGAGGCCACTAGCCCTCGCTGCGGGTCACGTCCTGGTGGAAACAAAAAAATACAAGCGCTGCAAGTCGTTAGTGTATGAATATCTTCCTAGAGGTGACTATGGTTATTCTAGGACGCAGAATTTCTCATTCCATAGCCTTTCAAATCCCATTTGCTTAAGGCCGTCTTAATCACCAATTTTTCCGTGGGCCATTTGTAGGGACGTTTATGCCCTTCTCTTTTTGTGTTAATTTATCCAAACTTTGTATCTCTTCACTGCCAGACCTATTATTGCATGTTCATTTGTCCCTCGATATCATAAGCTGCGAAGCCATACTTTCTGTTTAATATGTGTAAAGCAAAACGAACGAGATGAAAGAACCTGGCAATGAAGGCCGCTTTAGACTGCAGCCATCGAAACTTGACGCTGCAAAAGTCCTTCGCATTTTGTTTTCTACAGCCACGTCAAAATAACGTCGGAGCACCACCGTCACAAGGTCGGCCGCCGAGCACGTATATGCAGACGAAATGCTAAACTGCGATCTCGCATTCCGCGTACCCAAGCTTACTTCCTGGTTGATCGTTGTACCGCCGCTGAAATACCGATCCTCCCGTGTCGTCCCCATTGGTACAGGGTTCCACGCATCTACCCTTGCGTCTAGCCGGCGGTCTTATTACATTACAATTGCCGACGGAATACTCGGCCTTTCCGCTCTATTTCTCTGGACCAGTGGCGTGGCCAGGGGGGACGCTTATTTTTATGGCTTCAACCCACCCCCCACCCCCCGAAACGGATTCGACCCTATAATATACATCTGCATTTTGATTCCCCCCCCCTCCCTTCCACACACTAAGACTAAGTTATAAACATCCAAGCCATTTCAGTCCCCCCCCCCCCCCCCAAATATATTCCTGGATACGGCACTGTTCTGGATGTATAGTTAAATGTAAGCGGCCTGTATTACCGGCTTCGAGTGAACACCTGCATAATGAGTGACAGCATGGTATTGGGCCGGTCATTATGTTACATGCGATGATATCTATACTCCGTTTCATACTTAGTATAGGGAGTATTCACTGGACGCCATAGTTGAGGTCACTGTTAAGAGCGCATGCTCAGAACGAGCTCACATTAATAGGCTTCGAAGACCGGCGATCTTGATGGTGTGGAGTGCACGTTGCAAAAAGAACTGTGGAAGCTTGCCTTCAGCACGCGCTCAGCAGTCGCGCACACAGCTATGGCCGCCAGCGAATACTCCCTATACAACGATATCAAAGCTACTGCCGAGAGCGCGTGGCTTCATCTATGGTTTGGTTGGCGCGAGATCGCGTGACACGAGGCCGACAGGGTTTTCGACACGAGACCGACACGAGGCGAGCCACGTGTCGGGCGCCCCGCTGCGGCGAGACGCCGAAACACACTTCTCCCGAGCGATGGAATGTCCGCTTGTGCTCCTCGCGTTCCTCGCGCTACCGCCTCTTTTATGATCGTGTTTGAAAACCATGTTTCGGGTCCTCGCCGCGGCAAAATCTGTGCGCTGGCGTCCAGGTTCCCCCAGAAATGGCGCTTTGATGCTGTGGGCTACCAGATCCTCGCGCTCCCAATCTGCGACCGGGCACTCTATGCAGACTTGGACGTAGTTCAACTACTCTACTCAAACTACTGTAGTTTAACTACTTTTCCGAGTAACTTGGTAACTTTCAATTACAACTTTATTTGGGTAATTAGTAGTTTACTTTAACTACATTTTTCAGGTAACTTCTACTCAAATTACTAACTACTTTCGAAATCGCCGGCAGATGAAGCGGCCTTCCCGAACAAGGGGCCCCCTCGCAGCCGTAGAAAATGCATCACAGGCGTCCTTGGGCCAAGGTGGCGATGAGCAGCCAAAACATAACACCGACGCGCACGAACGCAGGAAGAGATGCTTAAAGGGGCCCTCCAACAGCATTTGAGCGTCTACTTTTTTTTTGCGGTTTCTCCACGCTAGTGGTCCCGGAAACCCAATGGACAACGAAAGAGTTTAAAAATATTAGCGCATCATATTTTAATTTGACAACTCGGAAACACCTCCTCCTACGGTGGCGCCGCGAGGTGCCGAATGCGCGCGCATAACGGCGCTCCCTTTCACTATACGTCACATTCACTGGATTTCGTGATTGGCGAGAGCCGTCCCAGAAATTTTGAAGCGGAATAAAGTATTTCACAGGTTAACCGTCATTATTTCTCTAAAAAGTCGTTTTTATAGAGCTAATAAAGTTGCCAATTAAAGTTCAAAAAGGGCGAAAACAACGCCTCGTCGCTCATGCGCGCCTCCCAGCGGCGGAGTACCTCCTACTCGCCGAGGCGGCCGAGGTGGCTCCGGTCACAGGCTCCGGTGGCAGAGTTGCGGGAGACGAAGCTTCCGCGACTGTCGAAGCGGACTCGTCGCGGCGCTTGCGTGGTGTGCCCTCGTACGGCGCGACGCCCAGCTCCGCACTCCTTTTTAAGAATTCGCCGCTCAAAATCCGATAAGCCCGGTAAATTCATCGATGATGGCAACCCGATTCCAAAGCTACGATGGTTGCAGCGAGGCCTAATGGCCGACCGGGCCGACGGGCTATCAACCAAACTCGCGTCCAATTGGCCAACCGCTTTGCTCCAATCGCTAAACTGTTTCATTTTACGTCATGAAGCGCAATGTTTTGCTTATTTAAAGTTGTTTTCTGCAATATTTAATTTGCTAATAACTCACAAAATATTGCGAATTTCTGTAATATTTTTTTTTCCTCGGTGTTCCTGCTTTCATGGAGCTCCGTTTCAGCGCGAACTTCAAACCAGTAAAAAATTGTTGGTGGGCCCCTGCCTTGGTCGGGTATTGACCTAATCTGGTAATGCACGCAGGCGCCGCGCCTTCAGCTGCAACCGTGCAAGCAAAGACGGGGGCACTCCGAAGGTTGTTGTTTTCATGTTGTCTGCCCTTTGTGAGTTCTGACTCAGGCGGTTTGAGGGTTCTACAGGAGGCGCCACTGGCATATGACCTCGCAGCTGGGCGCCTGTTCCCATCGTCGCCTCGTCGTCAGCGAATACTCGCTTGCACAGCCGTACTCCACCGCACAGAAACGCAGACACGGATAATCCGTTCATGGGAGCACATTCCCCTTTCCAGCTGCAACTGTACGAGCGTCAATGCTTGTTCACGTAATCCTTCGAGCCCTTCCGACCTTCCACGACAGGGAGACCTCCTCTTTGTTGAAAACGATTTACTTGTCAGGCGTGTCAGGCGCGTCAGGATACCGTAGTCGCCGGCGAGGGTTGCGAGTCACCCTTGGAAGTCCCTTTTATTGGACCCGGCGTCAGTTGCGAAGTATACTTCATTTTATCTTGTGTTAAATAAATTTTTTTTTTTTCGGTAGCGTAGCATTAGCACTGCAACGATACGCGCAGTCGTCCGGATGATCTCATCGTCGTGGCGTGAGACTTGAACCCTTGACGGTCAGGTGCACTCGCTCAGCGTACTCTCCGAACGTCGTGGGAATAAAGAGGGGCCAGTCATAACAATCTCAACTTGTCGAAGAAAAAGACAAAAGGAGGAGAGTTTGTTACGCAACCCCCCAAACGAGGCAAACCTCACATGTTTCGTCACGGACACCTAAGATGCCAACACTCGCTAACCCGACCCTGCACAGCCTGTTTCTCAAACTCAACGCTGTCTTTCCATCCAGCGCGTCGGTGGAACGTCTTTTTAGCTTAGCTGGGGACGTCGTTAGTAGAAAAAGGCGAAAACCCTCCTATCAATAACTTCGAAAGTAAATTGCTTCTGCGACCGAATAAACTATTTTGGGGAAAACGCAAGTCATAAAATGACTGCATTTATTTCAGGCTCGCAGGGTTTTTCACGAATCAAAACTGCTGTTCATTTTGCTACCACAAAAATATAAAAAAGTAACTTCGAAAGTAACTTCAAAGTAATTCGCTACTTTTTTACAGTAGTTAGTAGTTTACTCAATTACCATTACAAATGTGTAATTTCTACTCTACTCCAATTACTTTTGGCGTCGATACTCAGTAACTTAACTTAACTACCTTTTTTGAGTAACTTGTACATGTCTGCTCTATGGCTTCGTCGTCGAACTGCCAGGATTTGTGAATATAGAGGAGGCTATGGTTGTTTACACTAAGTATGAAACAGAGCATATATGATGTTTCGGATTAAAACTTTTGCGTTGTCGCTTTTACCCGACAAAGGTCGGTTCACACAGGGGCGTTTGATTACGAGTTCTTACGTTACGTGGAGACTCACCGGGACATTCATGTTTCGTATGTCGCGTGCCAAGCTGCTCCTTGAACCTGTCGCCACGCTTCATTCAAAGCACGGATGTCCAGGTGACTCGCGACGCAAGCGATCGTAAACGGTCGTAACGTAATGTAAGATAGAAAAACTCCCCTGTGCGGACCGATCTTGAGGGGTGCAAGAGCCTTCTTGACTTGAAAACGGGTACGAGGCAGTTTAAAGGGATACTGAACCAAGGAATTTAGTGTCCATAATAAGTGGCGCACGTTCTTTCCACGAGCCAGCAGCCGCCGGTGTGCGCGAGCACACGCAACGAAAATGACGTCAAAGACCTCCATTCGCGGTTAAGATGACAGTGAAATGTATGTGCTTCGGGCCAAAGGAGAATAAAGACAAGTTCTTTATATACACAGTGGTGTCTGGTGTAAAAGGTAAGCGATTAATTCGTCTAACAAGCACGTAGCTTTCACTTGTAGAGAAGAAAAGCCTGCCTTTAATCTCCTTTGGCCCGAAGCCCGTGCATTTTGCTGTCCTCTTAAGCGCGAATGGAGGTCTTTGACGTCATATTCGTTGCGTGTGCTCGCGCACACCGGCGGCTGCTGGCTCGTGGAAAGAACGTGCGCCACTTATTATGGACACTAAATTCTTTGGTTCAGTATCCCTTTAAGGTATCTTTATTACTAATAGTTAAAAGAAGAACATCTTGTTACGTCGTTTTGGCGGATATCTTCTGAAGTAACACAGTATGCGGTTTATTGCTAACGCTACGTGTTTCATAGTAAAACATATAAAATAGCGCAAAAAAGACAAGGACAAGAAGTATACAGGACAGGTGCTACCTTTCAACTAGTTTTATTCAGGAAAAGTAAACATATATATATACACGCGACAGGCAAAGCAGCACCACGTAAAAGTTTATTAATTTTTTACCCGGCCATTCAAAAACTGAAATTCATTACAATGAAGCACTACAGAAGTGTCGCTAACACATGCCGTCCCACTTTTTTTTTATAAAGAAAGCTTCCATAGCTCTCGAGCGACCGTCTCTCGGCTTCTTCCTATACTCTGTTTCACCTTATGATGTACCGCAGGAAAGGCTACAAGCGCGAGCTCTGCTCTTGGGCACATCTCGGTGGCACAAGCTGCCAAAGCTATGAGCTCGCGCTTCTAGCCTTCGCTGCGGTACAACATGAGGTGAAACGAAGTATAGTATCCTTATCTGCTGAAGTCGCGGAACACAGCCACACGTGTTGCAATGTATTGACAAATGCGAGCCATATTTATTTTTTACTGAAAAGAGTTACTTCCTTTTGACTCAGCCGCGGAAAGAGTTACTTCCTTTTGATTCAGCTCATTCGAAGACTGTTAAGAGAGCTATTGCAACTTCGTGCCTGGAGTCTGCACTGCTAAAGTCTCGTGACCATCAGGCGGATGCTAGTTTTAAATATCAAAATTTTAGACTGGAATTGGCTGTCTTCCCGTGTTCGGTCTTGGTTTCTGTGGCGGAGACCGCCCTACAAAAAAAATGAAGGGGTTGAAAAGAAAGGTCCCAACGAGGCAGAGAACAAAAAGACCAGAAGTTATTCCATACATCCACAAGGTTGCCCACAATCTGAAGCAAGTTGCAAGCAAGTACGATGTTCCCGTTGTGTTCTCTGCCCCAAAGAAGTTGGCTGGGTTGTGCTCCCGCATTTCTGATGAGAAGGCAAAAGCACCATGTGATAAGAAACACGTCACCCCTTACGTGGACTCAGTGTTGAAACTAACGCGTTACAAGTAACGCCGTTACTGGTAACGCGTTACTTTTTTGACTAACGTACTAACGTACTCGTTATAATCCCCAATGACTAACGAGTAAAGTAATGTCGTTACTATTTTACGGTATCTTCTATCAAATTACGTTACCCGTTACTCGTTACTTTTGATTAAAAACGGCCGCATGATTGTTTGAAAGCAAAATAATTTTTATTCCGCGCACTACGTAAAAGTGGCAAAGAAACCCCAACAAAACTATGTATAAACGGCGTCATTTCGATCTCATTCAGAAGCCACTTCCAACGTCCCCACGACCGGGCCCAGACGCGAGATTATTGCTTTGCGGAATTCCTAAGCGTCCTTGGTGCAGTCTTTGTATCAATGCTACTAAGACCACCATCGCCATGCCCTGAAGGAGCAGCCGTCTCGCTGGAAAGAGACATCCGTCTAGAAGGCAACAGTCTGCCGCCTCTCGAAGGGTTTTGCCTAATTGTCCCTAGCTACTCCAACTGGTCAAATCTTTCTTTTCAAAATAAATAAATTCCCGTTCTGTCAACAACAGAAAGGATGAACTCAAAATTTGGAAGCCTTGACGATCCCACGCTTTGAACCAAAAAAAGGGGCAAGGTTATCGCAGGATTGAAAGGCGTCCGTGACCAGAAAGACCTCACCATCTTTTAGAATCCCTGCAGTCGTGGTTCAAAGGTGCTGTCTCTCGCTGGATAACGACTCCCGTTCAGAAGGTCGCCTCCCACTAAATCCTCTGGGCATCCTTTCTCCCATAGTGCCTTAAAAGATTAGACAAAAGACTGCGTAACCACCACGGACGGCACCTTCTTTGTATCGCAATTAGCCCCCAACTCCCTGGCATTCAAAGACCGAATTATCTATTGTTGGACGCTGCGCTCGCCTTATCCTTCTCGCTATTCCTGGTTGTGTGTAAAGGCTGCAGTACCATTCTTCTAGAGAGACACATTCGTAGCAGTAATAGTGATGGCTTTCGTCTGCTTCGTCCTTACTTTGCTGCTGCCGTCTTGAAAAAAAAAAAAAAAAAAAAAAAGGTTTTTTGGACGTGAAAGAAAAACTTAGGGTAAAGAGCTTTAAACTTCGCTACCTTTTTTAATCATATATACACGTAAAGATACAACGAGTTTGCATGTTATTACAACCAAAGTATGGCCGGCGCTATACTTCGTTTATAATCCCCAATAATCGTCTTTGGTTATAACTATTGGTTATAGTAAGCGATCGATGTCCTCTTTTCGTTGTTTGTGTAGCCTAAACCGGACACTGACTAAAACCGGTGTGGCTATGAGGTGTGTGGTTTGTGAGCACTCTGGGTGCTGAACAGTTATCTCTGTCATGCAACGTCTGCCTCTAACCAACAAGATCGTTTTGAAACGCTTGTTATAAAAGCCCCTTTTACTGCCATCGCGCACTCACTTTTCGTGCAAGATGGCAACGGCCACCGCAACTCTGTTATTATGGCCCTGGCTAAGTGCTATGTTTGAACTGAAGGAAACGAAGTCGGGCACTTTGCTGTTTAAATGTCTACACTGTACGCTGAAACTCAAGCTGCTGAGCACACACCCGGGACGTCGAACTCTAATTTGAAGAAGCACATTAAGGTGAGCTCTTCTTCAATGTCACTTACTTTTTTTTTTTTTTTTGCTAAAATGTCGTTGTTAAACTTTTTTCGCTAAAAGAACGCACCTTTCTTTCGAGATCGTTTTGTTAGTCGCAGTGTTTCAGATACATCTTCACAATGCTCAATAATGTAAGCTAGCGAAAAATCTTCGAAAACGGCTTGGTTTAGTTGACTTGTATATTTCAGAACGAGAATAAGTCAATCATGGCAGTTATATATAAACACGCCTATTTGATATTTGTTTAAGTTTGCGATTTATTTATGCAGATTTTTCTATACTAATTCGTGATGCAGTTATTTAATTAATATTTCGTTGTTCCACACCACTCATAACTAGAAATTAACAGCGGTGCTCCGCATCAGTCCTGATTGCTTTTCTTTCCCGTCAATCCCTCCATTCACAGAAGCTATCAGAGTTCGCGGTATTTTCAAAGAAACGAAAGTCCGAGACTACAACCCACTTTCCTGACACACCCTTGCTGAAGCAGAGGAAGATCGACCGTATGCATCAAGCTCCCGTTTCTCAAGAAGTGTTCGACAATCTTATAGAGACGTTTGTGGTTGAGACTCTACAGTCATATACTAACAGCTGTCATATACTAACAGTGAAACACAAAGTAACGACAAACTGACATAAAAGTAACGTCCGTTAGTCATGGCAAGTAACGACACCGGTATTTCGTTAGATTTGCAAAACGGTAACGGAGCTCTGTAACGCGTTAGCTTTTTTCCAAGCTAACGAGTAACGCTATTTTGTTACTTATTTTCGGTAACGGGCACAACACTGCGTGGACTACACAGTGGGTGTGGTCTACGAAATCCCACTGAGTTGTGGAAAGATATACATCGGCCAGACGGGGCGGTGCATCAATGACCGAGCACGGGAGCACGCATTATCAGTAAAAAATAAATATGGCTCGCATTTGCCAATACATTGCAACACGTGTGGCTGTGTTCCGCGACTTCAGCAGATAAGGATACTAGGAAGAAGCCGAGAGACGGTCGCTCGAGAGCTATTGGAAGCTTTCTTTATCACAAAAAGTGGGACGGCATGTGTCAGCGACACTTCTATTGTACTTCGTTGTAATGAATTTCAGTTTTTGAATGATCGGGTAAAAAATTAATCAACTTTTACGTGGTACTGCTTTGCCTGTGGTGTGTATATATATGTTTACTTTTCCTGAATAAAACTAGTTGAAAGTTAGCGCTTGCCCTGTATACTTCTTGTCCTTGTCTTTTTTGCGCTATTTCATATGTTTTACTAAGATGAACCAACTAGCCCAACAACGCACCCTACTATACCTGTTTCATGTTTTGTGGATTTGGCATATGGTATAGAACAGCATGAGACATAACTTCTCCCGAAAAAAAAACGCAACATATATTCTTTTTGTATACATAAATAAATAGGATAATGTTATTGTTATCGTCGAGTTGGGCAAGACAAGGCTAGCTTTCCCAATATCAGAGACGCCAGAAAGAACAAAGCAAGCAATGTCAAGTAAACAAAGAAAACAAGAACAAAATCCACGTTTGGAAAACCCGGAGAGTTCGTTCCCACAGGAAGGAATCACTTGCGCGTCGCACCGGAAGGATGACATCGTCAATGACCGCGCTCGGCTCTGCGAGGAGGTCCCACGGATGTCGGACGTGGACGTGGTCCCACAGAAATGGTCATCACGTGCAGCTAGGCGGGACGCCATTGAGCCGCCGCTCTCTTGCGCTCTCAACGGTGACCAGTGGCATGTCCAGAAGCTTTGGATGCTTCGGTGAGCGTATCCAAAGGGCGCTCTCTGAGGCCGAAAACAACGTACGTGGCCGACCAGGTCGGGAACGCTGGGACAAAGACAGGGACGTGTCGTTCGTCCCTCTGAATGGGATGAGTATTTCCGTGGAACGGGATGCGCTGCTGAGTTCTCACGGGACATGAAGGGACAGGCCACGAGTGCCGCAGTCAAGTGGCGTAGGAGTAGCCCTGCTCTATCTTGATGACTGCTAGCTTTACGTCGGGACTCGTGCTCCCGATAGCGAACAGGTGGTCCCACATATTTGTTTCGTTAATGAAGGGCTCTATAATTATCGAAAGAATTTGCGTGGAGGCGCGATCTCTTCCTCTTTTTTTCTTAATTGTCTCGCTTTTTCTAAAGCTCCTGCATGTCTACCTTAATTTCCTAGTGTTTCACCCGTAGAACCAAACACTGCTCCTCTTTTAGTCAGTTGGACCTATAGAAGGATAATCCAGTACCATCATCCAATGGCCGTGGCATGCGATGAAAAACGAGGTGGACGCCTTCTCGTCACTGACACTATAGGTTACCGTTGCAAAACAATACCGCTACATAGCACAACAGCATGCATACAAGGACATCTAAGAGCATTGTTTATGTGAGTTCTGGCGTACGATGAGCGTTTTCAAATGTCTTGATCTAGCGTCTCTATGCCATGTTTTGACCCAATGTCCTTAATAGTGGAAACGTTAGGGTAATTGACTCAAAAGCGGATATAACCACACAGCACCGGAAACCGTTGACGACGTTTAAATGATTGGGCGTATGTTTAAAAAAAAACTGCCATCTCGCCCAAACTTTGTTCCGGCCTGTTCAAAAAAAAAAAAAAAATAGCCGAACGCGCAACGCCATATGCGACTTCGTGACGCGCAATATCCGCTTCGCAATACCGTTACGCCCACGCGGAATGCGGGCGGTGCCGGCAAAAAAGACCTGCGCGCGCACCTCGAAGGGCAAGACCTCCGTTCCACCTGACCCTCGGAGGGCCAAGGGGCAAGACCCCAAAGCGCACACCGGCCGGATGCACATGCTCGCACACGCGCGAGCTTCGCGGGGCAAGTCGCACGCGCCTTGGCGAGCCACCGGTGGTCTCCGAAGTTACCGGCCGAGGCAATACGGGTTCAGCCTTCACGACTTTCCTTCGTTCTCTCAAATGTATTTTTTTTCACTCTCTCTCAGGTGTTCTCATATGCTTCCTTCGTGTGTTTGTTTGTGTGCAAATTGTCCGAGTTTTGTGGAAGTTTGGCTAGCATTTCTTCGTGCGTTGGCGGGTGGCGGTGGCGAAAGGGCGTGCGCGTTTGCTTCGACGACGGCCTCGTCGCTTTCCCGCATCCGGTCTGTCTGGCTCACGTTAATGCGCCGCTTCTTCGGCGATTGTGCGAGACCCCAAGCCGGCGGGACCTGCCAGAGACATGCCAGATGTGCCTGCTGCCCTAACGCCGAGGAAAGATACTCGGTGCCGGAGCCAGATCCTGGAGGCATATCCAGATTCCAGACATGGGCATTCGCTTCGAATTTTAACCGCACTATTATTTCTACACCCTTGTGTTGGAGGATAGTTCGAAGTCTTGGCTAAATACATTACATAAGAAAAATTAAGCTGGTTTTACTATCACTTGAGGAAATGTATAATTAAGTAGTTTTACCTTTCCCATATTAAAAAAAGAAAAGAAAACTGGTTATATCATTGTCGCATGGCATTGTATGGTCTATGCTCGGTGTGATGGCGACTTTAAGCTGCAGTCACACTGGTTATTCATCATACAAAAGCCAGTCTGCAACAGATTCGAAAGCGTAGTCAGCACGAGATCCGTGCTTCGAATTATGCCGCACGGAAACGAGTTCAAGAAGAAACTTGGCACGCGGCACTCGAACCACGGATATCGTGGTAACTGATATCTGCAGACTCTCTTTTGTATGATGTAAAAGCAGCGTTACCCCGGCTTCAGGCTTACAGTGAGTCACATACACAGGCCGCGATTGGCTCGATACTCTCTCTGGTGCCGCATCTCCACCAGATAATTTATAATTGCTGCCGAGGTATATGTTCTTCTCTCTGTATGACGTATTAGGAATCCGCTCTCCGGCTCGCAACGTTCTATTCCACTTGCCCGTGCTTTTTCTTGTTTTTTTTTGTGTTTTTTTTTTACCACTTAAGATTGGGCTTGCACCACGTATACATTACAGTAAACTGACGTCTATAACGCGTTGAAAGCAAACATCCTCCCGCTCTTTCCGGTCAAAACTGAGCGACGCATGCAGCTGCATGCCGTGGGTTTCGAACACCAGGCTTCGGTAAGCTAATACCGCTGCTCGTCTCCAATAAAAATCTTCCGCCTTTGGAGCGGGAAAGTGAGGGGGGTTTCTTGAGCAATACCACCAAGAAGACAGGGCCTGCTCATGACGTCATCGTAGGTGGACCCCCGACCGGCCCCAAATGGAAAAACACGCCGAAGCACGGCGAGAGACCTCGCGACGTTCTAACGTTTCGCTGGCTGCGAGACGCTGCGAGAAACGCTGACGGCGATGCCGACGCGAGCTAGGCGCTGTAGCGTCAATTCACCAACGATGACGTTTAGGGGGGAAGAGGCGCCGGCCTTGTTTCCTAGGTGGCGTGAGTTTGAGGATCTCACGGCGCCTTGAGCCGGCCGGTGCCCTCCAGAGGTCGCGCTGACAGAAACGCCGTCGATCCCGCGAAGGCTCTGCGAGCGACACTATCCAGAGGTTTGTGTCGCGGCCTAGAGCAGGCTTTGGCTGGGGGCATGCTTGCTGCCGCTCGCATCGCACGGCGGCGGCGGCGCCTGCGAAGTGTCTCTCGGAGGGCCCACGAATCCGCGCCAGGGTTGCGGGGCGACGGACGAGCAGCGGGGACGTGCTGCTGCAACAGCCGGTCGCCGGCGCAGCCGCGGTCGTGACGAAAAACCCTCCAAGGGAAAATAGATGTTCGTCGATGAAAGATGTTGAGGCAATGACGCCCGAGGACCAGCTCCGCGAGCTGTTGGACAGGCGGAGATTATGCTGTGAAGGGAAACGTATGGTGGTCGGTGTCACGGGATGCTTGAAAGTTGAAACGCACTGAAACTGTTCGTGCGTGTTTCCACGAACACTCACCCGAATTTGCGCAACACCTCCCAGAGTCACGTGAGAGCTTAAGACACGGCTTGGCCAGCCCGGAGCATCTCATTATTGCTCGGCGGTCAATCAGATCTCCGCGTTAGTCAATAATAACTCCGAAAAACCAATCACGAAGCAGAAAGCGTAAACGTAGTAAGTGCACCGCGCGTTTCTTAATAAGCTGTCAGTGACCCTACTACGTAGGAAGGCCGTTAGACGTGGATTTACGACGTCCCCAACCAGAGGCCTGAGCGGCGGCACAGGTTGGACAGGAGTGGGGCGCGTGAGCGTTCGGTTAGGACTCGGGTTTCATCCGTTGCGGCACGACTTTCAAACCGAACGCAGACGAGGCAGCACCGAGTCTGCGCTCTATGCTTGGCCTATACGTTAAATGACGTAAAAAATCTCGCAGAAAATGCCTTGTCCCGCGGCCCGCGGGGGCACGCGTAGTTTTTTGTTCAGCCTACGAGAAGGGTGATTGGTAGCGTGCTCCATAGTATACGGTCATGCAGTCTCAAAAGACAAAAAGTGATCAGAGAAACGGATGATTGGCGTTCCCTTGTGCGTCCTGCGGCATTCTATGCTGTTAGAACCTCAGATTGGGCGAGTTGGTTGTTCATGTTGGTCGACGTTGCAGCACTGGAAAAAAACTGTCATTCAATCTTTCACACACACAAAAGGAACAAAGCTCTCACACAGCTTTGTTCCTTTTGTGTGAGTGAAAGCTTGAGTGACAGTTTTTTTAGTGCATGCGCTGCGACGTTGACCAGCATTCTATGCATCTCTGCACCGGAGTCAGCGCAAATTACTTGGTGAAGGGCGAAAGATTGTATATTGTACTTGAACTGTGACCGCAGCCGACGCTCTACTATCCGTGTAGCCAATCAAGCAACGAAAAAAAGTGCATCGTCATGGTGCTAGTAACCCAGTTTGCAGGCAGTTGTCTGCAAACTGAATTGCAGGTTTCCAGGAAGAAATCCCGTTAGATTTTCTGTTCCATAATCCAGTTTATATTGTGTTTTTTTTTCGGTAGGGCGACTAATCACGCACAAGCTAATCACTCACACAGCACAGGATGTGTTGTGCGAGTGCATCCTGTGCTGTGTGATTAAACCAACCACACAGCGCAAGACGTGACTAAACCAATCACTGTGCGTGATTGCTTCAATCGGGGACAGAAAAATCACAAAGGCTATGAGCGCCATGATTATGAAATTTTGCCACTTCTTGATTGGGTGCATCGAATAGTATAGTACGTCGGCTTCGGTCACACTTAAAGCGAAACGGAGTATACAGTGCAATCCACTTATAACGATACCACATATAACGATGTACCACTTATGACGATCAGCTTCTAAAATTTCTATAGACTGTAGAAACGATCAGGTTCTCGTTCAGATACCACAATAATCGGTTATAACGAAAATATTTTATTATTATTATTATTATTGTTATAAGTTGATTGCCTGCGTAGGGTTCACTTGAGCCAATCAGAGTGGAGAAGTAAAGCACGTGACATATCTCCAGCGGGAGGCTTGAATTTCGACTTGTGCGATCTACGAAAGGGAACTCGGCCAACGTCGAAAACAGACCAAGAATATTTCAGAGCAATAGAGAAATCTGCACCCCGATGCAGACTTGAGAGTGGCGTAAAAACGTGTGTCAGTCTCCCGCTCTGTATACCATCGCAAAATTCCTTTCTGAATTCTTGTTTTTGTTTACATCGTCATTTGTCGATTTTTATTTGCAAATCTGCAGCGGTGGCGCCTCCGCGTGCTGGGTGAGAGTAGGCGCACGTACGCTTGATAACAGTGCATTTTAGGTGGAATTTTTTTTAGTTTTCTGGAAACACTGTCGGTGATGTATGCAGCGTACCGTTTCAGTTTGAAATGAACAGGCGATAGAAAAGATTTTCATCTGCTGGCAGATGGAAATCACAGCTGGCTTATAGTTATTGCTCAGGCTAGGTCTGTCTCCTTTTTAGACTTTAAGATATCAGGACCGGCTTGCTAGAACCAGTGTCTCAGCTGAGACTGGGTGAAAGAAAGCACTGCCAAAGCCAGCGCACGAGCTGAGCGGGACTCAAGCTGCGTCTCAAGACGCTCGCGAGCCCCAGCCTTTGCAGTGCTTTCTTTCACCCAGCCTCCGCTGAGACGCTGTTCTAGCAAGCCGGCCCAGGTATAGACCTTTCCAAAAAAAGCGTGTGGCCGTTGCCATCTTGAGTGTTCGTGCGTATGGCGCGTGCTTTCCTCGCTTTCCGATGCGACGAACACGCACGTGCTGGGCTGTGAAGATCGCACGCTGGACTGTGATTTTGTAAACATTAGAAAGGTCTATACTAGGTGATATAATTTGATAGGTCAGGCGCAAGACTATTATGGTGCGTTTGTTTACCCTTGCGAATTTTCGGACAGATCCGCGCCGGTGGCGAGCGGATTTTGGAGCCGAATGATGAAATCCGCCCGTCGCTGGCGGAAAATCTGGATCAATCTGGAACCTATATATATATATATTTTTTTTTTCGCAAGCGACGAGTCGATTTTGCCACACGGCTTGAAGATCCGCCGCGAATCCGCCTGCGAATCCGCGAGTGTAAATTCACCATTAAATGTTCGTAGTAAACTGAGAAACTCTATTAGCACGAACACCATATTGCGCTTTTGCTGTTGACTTCATTTTTTTTTTCACCCATGCTATTAGCGCGAGATGTTTTGGTGGCGCCCTTGTATGGTACCCTCTCGTGAAGTCATTACCTTGCGAACAACAAGTTCGATGCTGACTGTAATGAGCATGAAGGAAGCTTGAAATCATTGCGCTCTGAAACCAAGGCTGCCAACACCGTCAAAATCCAAGTTCTTACTTTACTCTCATTTACGTCAATGAGAAATCCTTCGCTGGCGTCTTAGTCCGCATTTGGCCAATCGTGGCGGGCCGACCACAGCGACGCTTTCGATCGCGCACGTCGCCAATAGCGTTGAGAATCAAACTTCAACCATTCGAGTGGAAGCTTCATATGCGTTCCCCTTTTTAATAACGACCTCTCACCTGTAATGAATAAAGCACAAGTACGAAATTAAGTTTGTTTGTTCTAACTGTGCCGTGCTCTGCATTCATATTCGCACACAAAAAAAGTCAATTTACAGCGCAACAGAGAATGCAGGGCAAGAAAGAAGATTCACATCAAAGGTACGGCGCTATGGCCGCCTATAAAGCAGCCTATGGTATGTATACTCTAGCGATGCCGCAGTATGCTTGGGTTTTCGTTTTCCTTTTATTTTTTTATTTTTTTATGCGAAGCCAAATATTTACGTTATCCGGCACGTTTTCTTCGCGCGGACAGACTCCAGTTAGAAGGATCAAAGTAACAAAGATCGCGGAGAAAAAAAGAAAAAAAAAAAAGAAATGAAAAACGCTCTGACAATAAAAGCAAAAAAGAAAAAAGTAAAACTGCGCCTGTTTCTTGTGCGGGCGTGTGAGTGAATCCAACTATTTCCTTAGCCGGCGGCTTCTGGTCCGCAGAGAGATGACGTTGCGAAGAGAAGACACAGTCCTAACTTCTCTCCTCCCCGCTCCCCAACTCGCGCTCTATACTCCATTTCACCCCAAACTTGGCAAAGTGCGAACGCTACAGCCCTATCGAGCCAATCAGAGCGGCGGAGCAAAGCGCGTGACAGCTCTCTACTTGCACCCTGATTGGCCCTGGTGAGGCCGTGGCTTTGGTCCTCTGCCAAGTTATGCCGGAACGGGGGGTCGCGACGTCGCTGCAGGGTTGCCAGCCTCCAACGGAAAGCGGGCGGCCTAAAAACCACACCGACGTGCCGATCCAAAAACACTGGGTCGGATCGAGGAAGTGTGTGTTTATAAACGAGGGGAGCTTCGGATACATCTCGGTCGCTCGCCTGGGCTTTGACTCGGAGTTTCCATCTTGCGGTTGCAGCGAGGGGGGAAAGAGAGGGGGGACAGCGTGGGAATCGAGATTTGTTTTGGATCCCGCGGCGTTTGTACGCTCAATCGTCCCATCTTGTTTGGAACCTGCGTAGACTCGACTTGATCGAGCTTGCGAAGGCTGGCTGGCTAACTACGTTTATTGGATAGGGATTTCACGTAACGAACAACGGGAGATCATTTCCGTTCGAAGCTTAGGAAAGCGAAGCAAGGATAGCGCGCGACGCAAAGCGACGACGTGTCGTTTGATCGGTCCTCACTGAAAGCCGAGTCCGAGAGTACTTCGAGGTTAATTTAAAATAACAAAAACAAAACATTTAAGAGGACGTAAAGGAAGACACGCATTTTTTTTTTTAAGTGTTATGTCTTTTTATTTTTTACCTCCGTGACTGTTCGATTATTTTTCGATTTTCACTGCACTCCTTAACAGGCTCCTAGTGAACTTTCTCTCCTACTTTGTTACCATCACTTTGAAAACGTCAGCTCGTGTTCTAGCATCCTGGAACCAATGAAACCTTTTCATAGTTCAGGCACACGGTTTAACAGATCGTTAATTAACTATAGCAGACCGTTTATACGGCTGGGCGCCATCCTACAAGCTCAAAAATATTTAGAAAAAAGGTTATAAAAAAAGCATGACACGTGGCTTATAGTACTTGAATACTACGTACAGCTTTCCTAGCTTGTGATTCCTATTGGTGACATGCCCGATCACAAGAGTCGCAGTGATCGGCCCTCCACGATTGGCCAGACGCTCACTGGGTCTTGAGTAGGATTGGTTTTGCTTTCATCGACGGAAATAAAGAGCAAAGTCATACTCTCAGCATTGACGGTGTTGATTTAGGAACGTGAGGACTACAGGCTTCCGCCGAACTTTTTTTATGCACCATCGAACTTGTCGCTCGCTACTTGGTCGTGACATCACGGGTAGGAACCATAAGAGGGGCGCCGCCCACGCTCAGAACGTGCTTACCTTATAGACTGCTAAGGCATTCAAAATGGACGGCGTAAAATTCAAGCTGCAAACGCACCGTAGAACCTCACCGTCAACGCGCGCTGAGCAGGGGTGCCTTCAGCTTTGGCCGTAAATCATGGAGATAGGAAGAGGAGGAGGAGGCGACATACTGGCTCAAGCCAGCCAAACGAGGAAATTCCAAGTGAAGCCGGAAGCAGAGGTCCCGGTCGGTGGAAACGTCAACATGGATGTCCTTTCGAAATTCACGTTCCGATTATTATTAGAAGGTCGGAACCACCGCACAATGGAGGAACAACCGCATCGAGTAATGCGCAGGTCATTCCATAAGATAGGGAACGTACGTCGGAGCGGGGCCAACACGAGCCGACGAGTCAATCAGACTGCGTCGAATGTGCAACGTCCCTGCGCTCATCAATTTTTTCTGTGGGTGTGTTTCATCAAGTGCGCCGTGACGTTAAGGTTTTAGTCCGCCATTGTACAGGGATTCCACGGCTGCCAACAGAGGGCAGTATTTCGAAAGGGGTCTATAGCGTCATTTGGTTTTGTTTGTTTTGTAGCGTGAGCTACACTTGCCGAGGTTGAGCAGTTTCGCGTGGCTGTCAAAGAGCCGGTCTGCGCAAGCGCGAGGAGCAGTGACGTCACACGGCGCACAGCTGGCGCGCCGGAGCCGCCGCCACCGCGCGCTCCGCCGCCACCGCGCGCGCCTCGCCGGTCTGCGCATTCCAGAGGAGTGACGTCATAGCCGCGGCAGACGCACTGGCGCCGCCACGTGCCCAGCTGTGCGCCTCCGTTGCGCAGTAGCCAAGTCTGACGCTGCACCGGAGCCGCTTGATAGCGCCTCTCATTTTGTGCGCATAAGCTCACGCTACGTATACCTTGGCATAGCCGAGCTAAGCCACCGCAATTTTTTGTGTCATCCTTGGGGGGAGTCTCTCTAAACCATAAGTCTTCCCCGGCTTCAGCTCTAGCGGCGTCATGTCACCTCAAGAATCTTCCTACCTCCGTGCAGCCGATGAACGTTCCCTATAGACCATTTTAATATACGCCTTCTGCAAACTGCCTTATTTGTTTACTGGTCTGTGGGACACCGAGCAACTCTGTTAAGTGAAATATTAGACGCTACACATGCGTTCACAGCCCAATTACTCAGCATTTTTACCCCGGATGTTAATCTCTGGAAAGGTTTGAGGCGTGACCCGAACTTGGAGACATTGCATTCGCCTCCTATGACCATGATCGTGTCAATACTCAATACATGTTGTTCCTGCGGAGAAACACAGATTCCGTGTTGCAAACTTTACGCTGCAGTATATAGCGCTCAGAGCAGCAAGCCGGGTGCCATCAATGGCGGCTGAAGTGACGTCGATGCAAGCCTTGACAGCATTTTCAAGAAATAATGTCAACGACATTACAGGGGCTCATTAGCAGACGGTCGGCGTTTTTGTACAACAGAACGCGCTCTTGCGGGTCATTCGTGCGGTTTTGTGAAAACGTTAGGTGTGCTCGTGCGCCTTGTTTTGTGTGTGTGTGTTTCTTTCGCTCTTGTGATCTAGACAGTTGGAGACAGCCTCACGACCGGGCGACCTTTTCCGGCTGTTACATCTATTTATTTATTACGGTCTACGTCTACGAGGAAGGATCTAGTCTCGAGATATTGCAAGCTGCAGTCTAGCAGAGTTGTCCAAAGCTTCCTCCTGAAAACAAAGCTAGTGAATAGAGCACACGTCTGTCGTCTCGAACACAAATAACGCAACCAAAACACCGTACAATTTTGGAGTCTCGCACATACCTCCAAAGTTCTGAAATAATCACTAGGCGTATGCCACTCCCTCACGCGATTTCTATCGCGCGATAGCGGACGCGTTCGACCATATATATATATATATATTTTTTTTTTTATCACCTTGAGCGTTCAAGAGGAAACGTACACTACTAAGAATAAAATAGGCTTCCCATCAACCCATAGTTCACCACGGTGGGAGTAAAAACCTCAGCGCATACCAGCGCTACACGAAACGCCACTCAGCGTTTTACGTTCTTTCGCGTCTCGCCATTTTGCTTTTTGCTCGTCTTTTTTTGTTTTTTTCTCTGCCGCGCGATTCACGCACAGGTGCTCGTGGCGGCAGGTGTGCGACCAGCAGACCGTATCCGCTTCCTTGCTTGCTTGCCGCTGGGTCGTTCCGTTCCCGTAGTTGGCTTCGGCTTCTTGTTTTGGGTCGGGCTGGCTTTGGATTGGAAGATTTGTTTTGTTTTCTTCATTATTTTGGGTTCAGCCGCCGCGGGAACGATCGGTGATTGGCTCATACTGATGAAGAAAGAGAGAGAGAAAGAGAAAGAAACAGAAAAGTCAGAAAGGGAGAAATGAGTACGTGAGGATGGGTCTCCGCCCACGCGCTGTCTGTGTCGTCTGCTACGAAGTGAACTGGTATTTTTCATTGATGGCTTCTGGCGGCCTCTTCTGGCGTGGGTCGCTGCAATAAACCTGACTCTCATAGTGTATTTACAGACGGTATTCAATGGCGGCCATAGCTGAGCTCGTTGTTGCCGAGTCCATGCTGATGTCGACCTTCGACGTAGCTTCCGCCCCTACGTGCATTCCACGTAACAAAGGTTGTCGCTTTTGGCAGACGTCAAGACGAAACTCGGTTTCTGAGAATTCACTTTGAACAACGTGCTCATATATGACTTAGAGCAAAAATTATCCTTAGCTGCCTCTACGTTTTCTTGTTGTTGTTAATATTGTGTAATTGGCATGCTTGTCAGCAACGAGACAATAAACTGTGTTGTGGAAACTCCCGTGCGATTATTTTCCCGCAAAGTACTCACTCGGGGAGAAGTCGGCGAATGATAACGCTTGAACCTATGCTTTGCTTCCCCTTACGACTGGAGCCTTTCGAACACAAATGCCCACACTCAAAACCCGGGTTCAAGACGCAGTCTCTGCACTTGATTGGTTAAGCCGGCCAGAGCAGACACTTAAGTATGACAAATGTCGTCAGCTTAAACTGCGCTTAGGTGAATCGAAGTATAGAAAAAAATGTCTGCGCGGCGTGTCACAAGGCATGACGGGAGTAAGTGAACTGGAACCTCGCACGCAGTATCTCATCGCAGAGTTTATTTTTCAGTGAATAAAATGTTTTCTTGACCACCTCATGTTTTGAGCTGTCTTTGACCGGTCACAGTAATTGGCTCTCCAACAGGTCTCTGGGTAGGTGAAATCAATGAAAATCATTTGAAGTTTTTTAATAAATTAACATCATCACATTGCTAGAAAGACGCCGGAGCGTTTTTCATTCGAAGTGGGTACGATCTGTTTAACACAAGCGATATATAAATCTAGTGAAAGTGGTTGACGTCATGGTCACACAGAAACAAAACATTGAACGTGTCTGGTGTGTAAGCTAGCTACAAATGTAGATTATTTTCGAGGCAACTCGGGCGACTGATAAGTATCAGCGGGTATTTCAATCATTTTTATGAGTTACGAGTAACTCTCGAGATTTGTGAAATCATAAATTAAAAGTTTACAGCGAGAAGTCTAACCTTAATTCTATACGTGGTATTCCAAGGTAAACAAACAAGTAATGGCGGAAATTCCTGCGGCCGAGATAACTTCCGGTTGACCAGCTTCTTGCGTATGTTTCAATGAGCGAGAGTGAACGGCGCGACTTTTAGTTTTTCTAGGCGGAAAATCAGAAAAGGTGTGTCGAAAACTGGAGGTAAGATAGATCGACGTGTGTTTCTGGACCATATACGGCGCCAAGAAAAGCACCGCATCTCGCTTTTTTGGCCTCCGTGGCGAAAGTTACGTGGCCCCACCTGACGGACCCATGGAAACCTGTGTAGTTCGACGCCCACAAGTGACCCGAGACATCTAATTGTTTCGTATTTTTCGTGCACGAAGAGCGTGTGCGAGCACAACAACGCCTCGTCAACTGGGCTTTGTCGCCGTGAGTGTTTGAGCTGACCGAAGCGAAACTACGCTACGCCTTTCGGACGTATAGTCGAAGGAGGCTGTGAAGGATTGTGCCACTCGTGCTGGATCGTGCCCCGAAAAAAGCGAGCGGTGCTTTTCCGACGACAAGTAGGGATATCGTGATTGAAACAAATCCGTCATAGTGTGTCCAATCGCGCCGCTCGTTCTTTGAAAAAAAAAAAAACAACAACATGCAGCGTGTTTTCGACGACCAGGGGAGATATTGTGATTGTACGGCGTCGACCTACCGCTTCAATCTCGTGAATGATATTCAAGTGGATACAGTGGCAGACATGGACGTTAAAAAAGATATTTTAAATACTAGAACCCGGGCGATAAGGTAAAGGCCCCTACGCACATTAGCGTTTGAAAGCGTTTGAGTGCGTTTGACTGCGTTGCGGCTGCGAGAAACCAGGACATCCCTGCTTCTTATGTCGCGTGCCAAGCTATTCCTCTATTTGGATTCTACGCTTCAAATGAAGCAGAGAAGTGCCGATGACTCGCTTTCGTTTCGCGACGCAACGCAGTCAAACGCACTCAAACGCTGTCAAACGCGAATGCGCGTAGGGGCCTTAAAGGGATTATCCGGTCAAATTTCGTATTCATGAAAAACATTTAGACCTCATTGTCAATGGCTGTAGGAGCATCTTCCACGACAAATCTGAATTTTGTGTGCTTCCCTGGAGGAGTAATTGTATTTTAACCCAAGCGTGCATAAACGGCGTTTTTCTCTTCCACCTTCAGGGAAGCGGAGTTTCTGAGGTAACATCAGGCAAAGAACGCGCCGAACTGAAGTGCACTTCGAATTTTGTCGCGTGAGCGGTACAACGTGGTTCACCCTCGCTGCTGCGCTAGATTTTTTTTTTTTTTTTTTTTTTTTTTTTAGAATGAAAGGGTATTTTCGTTGTGTGGTTGTCACACTCCACACTTCTCCGCGACATTTACAGTGGCGAGTAATACCCCTGTCAGACGGCGTTCTAAAGGTCCTTTTCACTAAGCTCCTTTATAAAATCGCGGTGCGTCGGGAGCACTGTGTTCCCACGGAGGAATGAGGCATAGGATATGACAATTGCAAGACTGGTGTGACGTCACGTCAGGCATGGGAGTGCAGCCGTTGATACTTGCGAAATTCGGCATGGAGTTTCGTTCAATTATCCGTCGTTGATTACACTAAATTGGGGTGTCGTTTAATGGAATAAAAATGGCCTATGTTAATCATTAAGCTCCCACCAGGTAACCATCACGAAATCTTAAGAACTTCCGGTTTTCACCGGACAATCCCTTTAAGAAGTTGCATGTGTTTAGGCGATTGGGATCGAGTTTGACATTGATTCGTGTTTCAATAAATCAGTTGGAAGTTGCCGCCTGTCCGTGTCGTACGTGTGTCTTTTTTCGTCCTGTTTGTTCGAGCCTTTTAACCTTTTAATCGTTAAGGAATCTAGTTTCACGTCCGACTTGTTACAATCCCGCGACACTCCAGAGGACATACAGTCAAACCCGTTTATAACAAACAGCAGGAAACGCTAGCAGCAGTTCGATATAGCAAGTAGTTCGAAATAGAAAATAACATTTACAACGAACTTCCACGATGTGTTCGTTGTAAGGCCGAGAGCTTATCTTTCTTTCTCATCTCTTCACCTCTGCCTTGTAACAACGCGCTGAAATGTTTTTTTTTTTTTTGCATGCTCGAAGAGTTTGTTTTTTAGCTTATCTCCCCTTCCGAATCACTTCTCTTCGTAGGCAACCACTTTGGGATGAAGTTTTTTTGTTTTTTGTTTGCGTGCGTGCAGTGTCTTTTTTTAGCTTTGTTTTCTTCTGAATCGCTTCTTTTTCTCAACTTTGTTCGCGGCTTGAGCTTTTAAGATTTTCTTTCTTTCCTATATTTTTTTTTGGGGGGGGGGGGGGGAGGGGGGAGGGACAGGCTAGAAGACGATTGTTTGCACGTTTTTGGAAGCCTTCCCGGGGGAAAAGTTCGATATAGCCAATATGTTGTTTGTTATAAAAAGTACTTTTTACATGCATTTTTATTTAAATTTTCCGTGAGTTCGATATCGACAGTAATTCGCTGTACGTGGGTTCGTTCTAAACGGGTTTCACGTATTCCATTTGTTCGAACTGTTCTGTTCGGGCAGACACACATAAGCGCTGTTGTGTTTGACGGCGTGGGCGAGTAGTAAAATCGAAAGGATAGTATCAGTGGCTTCATGCTATGTTCCACGTCTCGCTTTAATCGTGCCACGAACACACGCTTGATTTCAAGCTGAAAAGAAAAATCTGGCTCCCTACTTCGAAATTGACGTGGAACCGAATCCCAGGCCTCCCAAAACGAAGTCTAAAAATTTTACGGGTTTTTTTCTTCTTGTTCTTTTAGTTTGTTTGTGGGCTATTGTTGGAGTTTGTCAGGACTCTCGCATAAACCGGCTGTTCACATGTTCGCATGCGCACTAAAATTAACGTCAGTACGTGATTCTGCTCTAAAATTAAAAATAAACGATAAACACTAAAATTTTGATTATTAAAAATTTTATGCGTGATCAAGTTGATCAGTGTCTGTGGTCTGCGTTATGAAAACCTGGGTTCAGGCTAAAATATGAAGCTATATTTGGGTGAACATTAATTAATATTTTAATCAATCCTTTACTATCATAATAACTCAAGTGTGATTCGTTCGATCAAGTTTCCATGCTCTCCGGAAGAGTCGAATGTGTGCATCTTTGATTTCAAAATTAAGCGACCCTAGGAGAGCGTGAAATCGACACGCGCGTGACAGAGACTGCCCGCGCTCGAAGTTCGCGGTCCCGCGGCTCGTTGCGTCTTTTATTTCGCGGAGATCTGCCAGAGCAAGGTTGCTCAGTCAACTGCAAAACATTGCAGCACTTCAAGAAGCCAGTGGACGCAGAAAACAAAACAAAAGGCCGATCTAATTACGGAACACACGAAACATAGCGGTGACGTTGCCCTTTAAAAGCATGCAAACAAACCTGAACCGGGAGTGCTCATGGCTTCCTGTCATGGCGGCCGGAAGAGGCCGGAATACCATCTATTGTAATCCTTATATCTTTCCTGATCTAAAGCTGACAACCAATTACAATTCTAAATATTGGTGCACGAGAGACCGAACACAACTTTTATCGCTTGATAAAATGCCGCGCATGATTTAATTTCCATCAGACACCCGTAAAGACCCATCAACCTTTTCCTAAACGAAGTACGGACGACTGCCATCTCTAGCGGAGAAAGGACACGAAAAGAAAACGACCATAAAACACCACGTAGAAAGCGATGGGCGACCCCACCCCGTCGATGACAATTGAATTAGGCATCTGCAGACCATCCGAGAACACCGCCTCGTCATACCCGAGGGGCAACAGCAGGACACTGGACCAGAGGAAGACGAACCCCCCGCTGGCGGCGGACCCGGTCACACTGCGCAGAACCCGAAGACAAGATGTCCCATCCGGCTGACTAGTCGGACCGTGTCGAACCCAAATTAAAAGAATAAGGAGATGCCGTTTAGCGGCAAGCAGCCGCGGGGGAGGATCCTCACGGAAGGTTCGTCCGCGAGGCCCTGTCTCGCCTCCGTGAGAATCTGGCGGAAATGGACGTCCCGGTTAGCAGCACGAGCTACCACCAGGAGCGAGACCGTGCCGTGTCTGTGCATCGACGCCGCTGGACGTGCTTTGGCGCACCCGCGTCTTCTGGTGGAGGAAGCACGCTTGAGACTCGGCAGGTGTCCATCTGGACATCGGGTCCTCCTCTCGCCGCCTCTTGTTGTTCTGCTTCTTGGGAAAGTCCCGTCTTCCACCTGTGGATGCGCTGGAGCCTTACCTCGATGCACGGTCCGAAGAATGGGACGTGGCCTTCGGAACAATAAGGCCCGTGTAACAATGGCGTTGAAAGGAGGCGGAGGAGGCGGTGACCGTGCCCAAGGTTCGGCTTTTCTTTCTTTTTGTTTTCTTTATTGCGGGCTCGTGCCGAAGGGGCGCGCTATTTTGAAAAGTCGGTTTGCGTGCAACACTTTTCCGGCCACTTCCGTCGCGCGACTCGTCCTGGTGATTTGAATCGCCAACCTACGGTGGTGAAAATTTCCATAACCCGGTTCAATGCGCATCTTAAAGCGCACCTGTCCGGTTGTTTTGATCAGCCTAGGTGCTTGAATTGTGTAGGAATTTCGAGGAGTAAGTCTCGTGTGAGTAGGTTTGTTCCTAAAAAATAAAAATTACAGAGATATTTAAAAGAGAATAGTTTTGCGAATTTCGCTTGCGCATAGGCAACCAATGGCAAGTACAGTTGCAAACCTCACTTGCGGCAGTTTGTATGGCCTTAATACGTCAGCAGCACCCACAATGGACAGCCCTTTTGGGACAGGTGGGAACAATTAGGATATAAACCGCGGCACTCCCAATCTTTCTGCTTAAGGGTACGGAATTACCACTCCGGCAGAAAATTCCTCACTGTTCGGCAATATTGTGCAACTCGGTAATAGACACATTCAGTCTGCCGTTCATTCATCGCATTCTCCTTCAAAATGTGCATTCAAGTTTTGTGAGAACGCTTTGGTGTTAACAGTTACGTTTGGCAGTCTGAGGTCAGCAGCATATGTCAGTCGATCAATTCTATGTTTCTTGCACACGAATCAAAGGCAGGAATGAACATTAGGGTGCGAGATTTTTCACTTATCACAGATGGGACGTCAAGTAGAAATGCCATAAAGGCAACCAATGGGTCCACTTTTGTGTTTTTGATCTTTATCAATGAGATATCTACTTGCGTAGTAAACTCAAACGTGCTGTTATCCGCAGACGATATCAAGCTCTTTTTGAGTATTAGTCTGATCGACGACTGTGACCTACTTCAGAGTGACGCATCGCATATTTTAAACTGGTCTCAGGAAAATTGCTTAATCATTAATCCAGAAAAAACTAAGGTCATGTCTTTCAGTAAAAAACATGAAATCATACAGTATTCATACTCAATTCATGATAAGTGCGTTTTAAGAGTATCATCGCTTCGTGATCTCGGAGTGTACTTTGACACTACTCTATCGTTTGGCTGCCATGTCGCCCATACTGCCCGTTCTGCATTTAGATTGCTTGGAATGATTACTCGATTAACTAGAAAGTTTGCGAACTATGCTTGTTTCCTTCGTTTATTTGGTTCTATTATCAGATCGAGACTAGACATTAGCTCTGTGGTGTGGAATTCACTGACACTACGTGATGCAGCTAAAATAGAGTCAGTTCAGAGACGCCTTGTGCGCATAATTTATGACAAATACCGTGGCCGAAGGCATTTTTACAACTATGAACTCCTGCTCGACAAATTTGGTCTACAGTGTCTATCCCTCAGAAGATTATTGCGCGATGTAGCCTTCTTGTATAAAATAGTTCACGGGGACATTGACTCAACACTTTTGTTCACAGTGAATTTGAACGTACCGACTCGCTCAAATAGGAGAGCTCTGACTTTTTATCCCCACAATCAACACATGATATCACCAACAACAAGAATGCAGACAAGTGTTAACAATCTTGGGCATGAAAATTTTGATATTTTTAAAAGCTATGTAAATCTCAGTAGACAATTAGATGAGATTATTTTCCGTCGCTAAAAGTGTACTGTCGTGTTTTGTTGCATGCTAGTTTTATCAGTTGAGCATGTTTTACAGCTGTGCAATTTTTTCACTGTACCACATTGTAGAACTTTGTTGGTTGTTGATTGGCACAAATAAAGGCATTATGATGATGATGATGATAATGATAGTTAAGATACCACCGACTCGTCAAGCTTCTTCGGGAAACATCGGCCGCGCGCAATCCCGAGTCTTTTGGGATCTCTTTTTCAAGTTCCTCCCTTCAGCCTCAACCACCACCGTGGTTCGCCAATCCTTATACCTATGAGATAGGCGAATAATTATAAAAGAATAAAGAATGGATCTGTCGCGACTTCACGGTGCCATAGATGATATCAAAATCACCAAACCGTTAATCTACGGTCTCACTGTTAATGCATCATACTAAAGACAGTTTACTGTCTTGTATGACTGTCCTGTCACATTATTGTTCATACAAAAACTGTCTGCAGAGATGTTCGAAGAATACATAAATACATGTATGGAGCAAACATTGATCGTAGATGCTTGAAGCCGCAGATACTTCTGTCTTCATGTGTGCAGCGAATACCGTATGTGTCTTTTGTTTTGTATGATGTAAGAGAATTGGGACTGTGGCTCTTCGCGCCACACGTGATCCTTCCTCCTCCTATAGGAATCCAATAATCGTAAGCATCCTAGTTGTAAACATAAAATTCCAGATGGCGGATGATACGAGTTCCCCGTGCGATTAAAGCATTTTCATCGCCTGCTGCTCCGACAAGAAGCCAACGGCTGTGGCTGGATGCGTCTTCTTCGCCGATGCGCTGTTCGGACGCGCTAAGGGCAATTTGAGACACAGCCGGGTCTGCGGCTGCGGCTGGCTCCGGCAGGTTGAACCACACGCTCGCTTACCCACACGGCGTGTCAGCTGGGCGAGTTCCTCACGCGGCGGAGTCGACCGAGGTGCGCGGCGAACACAGGTGGCCTCCGCCGTACGCGTGCCCTCCGTGGGCGTCTGGTGGAGAGGAGAGAGGAAGACGTGCCTTCTGGAGTTGAGGCTTGAGCCGGTGGCCATATGGAATCGGTTGCCCGTGGAACACGATGCTCCGCGCGGTGGAAAGGAAGTTTTCCGTGCTACCGGCCGGTGCGGTATACTATCCATTAACACCTCGGGATGTATATGCGCGGGCCATTGAACTTTGGCGCTTTTCGTATCATTGTGTTTCTTTCATGCAGACTTGTTATGTGATGACCGGGTGCTAATGCGCCGGTTCTCGATGATTTGGAGTTGTAACAGATTGTCGATGTTTGCCTGCGTAGAGGTATTTACGGTTAACCTATGTTTATGAAAGGTATAAATAAATTAGTCATAATAATAATAATAATAATAATAATAATAATAATAATAATAATAATAATAATAATAATAATAATAATAATAATAATATTTAATAATATTATTCATGAGAAAAGAATTACCAAGTTATAATAATAATAATAATAATAATAATAATAATAATAATATTTATTCCGCTTCCATGTTTGTTTCTGATATGTCTGGCCCCGTCGAAGCAATAGCTAGTAGGCTTAGGTAACATGGTCCCGGGAGAGGAAGTAAGTCACTATGTACGTAGAAGTTAACAAACTGGCACATACAGACAATCAAAGATGTCCATGGGGGCAGTCAGTCACTTTGTACACGACACGGACAGAGATAAGCAATCACAGTAGACCGATACAAACGCTGAAGAGAGATACACACCTAAAATAAAAAGGTTCCGACAAGGTTGTCAAAATAAAGGTACGAAATCATTAATGAGTAGTTAAGGTGGAGTCCAATCACGATAAATATTTTAGGTCGTTTTTTTTTTTTTAGGTAAGCGTGAAAATTTTGTTAGGAATTGAATTAAATATTTTCGGGACATAAATATCACGAGTAGCTTGTCCGTAGCGGGTATAGGGACGAGGTACAGCACAGCGAGGACTGTCTCTTAGTACTCGAGATGCCATAAACGATATTTTTTTTTTTTAATTTTCCGTTTAAAAGTTGCGCAAAATTACTGAACTCGCGAACAACGTTTGGAAGGAAGATTAACGAAAACTTCCGCATTCGGTCAGATCACAGTTATATGAGACGCTCTTCAGTATGTACCGCAGAATAATATCGTTTCGTGCTTGCCATCTTATGGGGCAGTTGACAAGGAGTGTAATTCCATATATTAAAGCACCGTATGCAAGATTGCTAGCAATAGCACTGCGAGCATAGATCGGAGCAACAGGTGTAATGGTGTACAAAAGCCAGGCAGTACTTCTGAGTTTGCTACAAACATAGGTCAGGTGGGTGCAGTGTTGCCAGACGGAGAAAAAAAAAAGTCAGCAGATTGATCCCCGAAAAGTCAGTAGATTTGAACAAAAATCAGTAGATTCTACGAAATTTGTGTTTTGCCATGTTTTTCTATTTCCATTAAACCACACTTCGAAGAAATAGTATAGAGTAACAAATACCATGGTAATATGCCCAAATAAAAATGAAAAAAAAAACAAGACCAGTTCTCGGGTAATTCACGTATACCCAACTAAAATTTACCTGTTTTATGAAGGACAAAGTAAAATAGCACTGTGAATGTTTTTTTTTTTGTTTGGTTTTGTTTTTTTATCAGCATTGACTAGTGTTGCGATTTCGAGGATTATTCTTTGAAATTGAGACTGAGCCACTTTCGGGATCAACAGATTAGTGCGACAATGCGACATCCACCTGTCGGCTGTCGCTAGTATTGAAACGAAACCAAAACAAGACGTTCCGGCAAGTGCGCGCGTGCATGTCCAATGGAAGTCCTCTGCAAGCTGCCATGTTTCCTTACTCGGCTGTGGAAGGTTTTTGACGCAACGCTGTTGGCGCGGAGCACTGTTGAGGATGCGCGTCATCTGCTACGGGCTTATTTCTTTTTCGCCTGGCCCAAAGTTTGCGTTCAAATGCGGAGAAACTTAATTCGTTAGCTTTTTAAGCCACCGAGGAATAACATATCATTTTCTTGCCAGAGCCTTCCAAATAAAAGTAAATAACTGAAATTTGGATGTCGATCCCATGCATTCCGCCGGGCGAATGAATGAAAATGGCGGCCCTCTCCGCTCAGCTCGGAGCAACTGAGAGTTCAGGCGCATGCGCTCACGCCTCTCGCTCTGCGCCGCGGAGTGATTGGCTCACTCGGGAGAGGGACGTTAATGTGGCGAGATCATAGACTGGCCAAACTCTCCCCATATATGGCTCTGGCCCCGATGTCACCGTCGACGGGCTTCTGGGCCATTGAGCCAGTGCTTCGTTTTTTAATTCTGGGAGAATATGAGTTTCCTTTGATGGGCGACTCTGGGAACTGAAGGGGCCAAATAATAAATTTTAATATGTTTACTAAAAAAAAAGTCAGTAGATTTTCTTTCTTTTTTTCAGTGAATCAGTAGACCCAGAACAAAATCAGTAGATCTACTGATAAATCAGTAGACCTGGCAACACAGAGTGGGTGTTTCAAGCAAGGTCACTGTCAAAGTAAACGCCCCGTATTTAACTGAATTGACAAAGAAATCGCCGTACAGGAACAAGAAGCACGATCAGAGAGATGAATGAACAGAAGAATGTTCATCACAGCTTGTTTTAAAGAATTTCTAAAACATATTGCATTAGTTAGTTCATAGCGGTAAAAACAGCTTGTAGCACTTGTACTGCCGATGTGTAGTTATTGTGACACGCGACTAAAACTGTATCATCCGCTTATTGAAAAATATGACAATTTAAGACTTTTTTTAGAAGATAATTCACATAAATGTTAAACAGTGTGGGTGAGATAACCTTGTGGATCACTGCAGGTAAGAGGCACATCTGTACTGATGTTTCCATTTCCCAGAGCAACAACCTGCGAACGATTAGAGATATAATTTGTAAGAGGGGTGAGAAAATTGCCGCGAAATTCGTGCTTGTGCACTTTCTGAAGCAATATACTGTGGTCGAACGAATCGAAAGCTTTAGAAGAATCTAAAAATAATGCGCAGCTGTAGAGATTATTGTCAAAAGCAGTATTGAGCAGGTCGAAAAATTCTTCTTATATAGTAAAACAGTTTCAAGACCCTGTACAAAGCCGAATTGCCTCGCTGAATTTACTGATAACTTGTTGAGGAATCCTGACATAGTCATTAGCAAGTGATTTTCCAGAAGCTGACATATGACAGGCAATATGCAGTTTGGTCGATAGTTTTCATATTTGTCTTTTTGACCCTTTTTGAATAAAGGTTTCACAACTGCTGTTTTTAAGGTCCTTGGAATTACACCGGTCGTTTTGAAGCCGTTTAGCATGAATAAAATAACTGTAGTTAAAAACGCACAATTTCGTCGTCGAAGTTTTATCGATATGCCATCCATTTCATTTGGTTTCGTTTTTTTTTAAAGCTAAACACGAGCCATCAGGGAATGTAGGTAAACATTCGTGAGAAGACATAGATGTGACCCGTGATATGCTTGCAAAATAATTGTCGAATTAACTTGCAACTAGTTATGAATCATCTTTAAACTACTGCAAGAGAGGCTTTGCATATGTATTTGTTTCGTGGGGTTGGTTGGCTATGGACCACGTTTGTAGTGGGTTGTTTGCGACTTTATCAGACTACCCTCTAAAGTAACGTCATTTTTAAACGCGTATCAGCGCACATGCTTGATTTATTTCTATCTTAAATTCTAGGTGGAGCGCTTTATTGCTCTGGGCACGTTTGGATCGTCACCACAACAGGTCTTTGTATTCGATTGCTTTAATAATATCTGGAGTTATCTAATGGCTTTCTTTCTTTCTTTTCCTAAAACTGATTAGACGCTTCGCCCTTTTCTGAAAAACTGGATTTGTTCGCAAACTTTTTCGTACACTTGACAAGCATCGTTTGAGTCAATTAACGAGAACCAAGTAAAGATTTTATAGACAGGTCAAGTTTCCGGCTATCTATAATCCAAGCGTCAGTCGTTCTATCTTCACCTGGAGATTTTTGCGAGTCATGACTGAAAAACAAGGGTGTCCATTGGCATGCTGCTAAATAATGGTCTGCCAGTTTTTGATTGATTTCGCAGGACTCAATATTAAAACTTGACCTGCGCACCTTTACGTGATCAAATAAGGCACGATTCAACTAGTGATCCATTTAAAAACTCTTCCCTTGTTCAGGACTAAATGTTGGAGTCAATGCCACGAAAATAAAGAAGTGTAGTGTAGTCAATTATTATCGGTTTGGATGAGGCTAATGTATGCATGTAAAATCTTTCAACATGCACACCTGTTCTAACGTCCCTGATGATACGACGTTTTCAAGTTCCTAAATAAAATTGGAAGCACTGTTGGACGGAGGGCGAGAGACTGCCATTAGCAAAAACGAAGTATAGTTCGTGATTATCCGCAAAGTGATACATGCAGAATAAACGAAGGAAACCTCCATTCGAGATGTGATCTATTCGTGTCTAACAAAAACTGCAATTCCGCCGCCGCGTCTCTCGGGGCGTGTATAGCAGAAGAAAACAATATCCAGGCAAAACAAACAGCTCCAATGACTTAGAAGGAGTATTCATTTTGTTAGAGGGAAACAGTCAATTATGCCTTCTAGTCTACGGCAATCGTCAAAAACGCATCACAGTATCTTTTTTTTTTTTTACTACGAATGTTCCAGTTTGGCAGTCCAAATGAATTACCAGAGGTATGGTTAAAACAAACTTTGGATGCGCATACAAAGGAGAAAGTGAAAAAAATAAATAATAATAATAATAATAGCTTATTTTAGACAGACATGTGTATAGGGGACTGCGGGAAAATAAAAAGATCTGATGCGGCCATCAGCGCCCCTTACAGTAGTCAGCAGAAAAAGAATAATATAAATTCAAAAGATAAAGATCATGATGTCTAAACCCTGAGGCTGGGAAGGAAGTTGAAGATGAATTAAGAGGGACAGAGAAAAAGGTGACAGACGGCGTTTATTGTCACTTTTAAAGTAGTTATAAGCCTAAGGTTTAACTTGCAAATTATATGAAAAGTTAATAGGCCTGTTAATTATACAATAGACCCTTTTCAAAAGTCAGAGTCACCTTGTGGCAGTCGCATGAGCTCAAATATTGCCGCTCTAATGGCAGTGATAGGAGATCATGCTCGGCTAAATCAAGCACCCTCGATTTCGTGAGTCGAATGTGACGTAAGGGGACCAACACCGTTTCCCCTTTCTGCTCTATGCTTTCGAAGACGTTCGCATTTTCTGGTGTGGAGAAACTGTGAAGTGCCGCCATTAAAGCGTCGGGTTTGGCTCTGCACAGGGTGGGTAGACTGACTTTCGGGAAGGGTCAATTACTGACAGCATAAAAACGGCAGGCAGGTCTTTGAGTGGTCCAGCATCCAGCGCGAGCTTCTTAACTTCGACAACATTTGAGCATCTTCCTGAGCCTCGAGCGTGCGCGCGCAGCCAGAGCATGACGGAAGGCAAGGAGAGCGACACCCTGCCGTCATCGTCCGGTTAATGTCTATAGTTGTTCTGTCACAACGTATTTAATGTTTTACCATAGCCTCCTCTATACTCACAAAGCCTGGCAGTTTGACGACGGAGCCATAGAGTACCCGGTAGCAGATTTGGAGCGCGAGGATCTGGATAGCACAGAGCATCAAGGAGCCGTTTCTCGGGGAACCTGGACGTCAGCTCAGAAATTTTGCAGCGGCGAGGACCCGAAACACACTTGTTCGCTCGGGAGGAGTGTGTTTCGGCGCCTCGCCGCAGTGGGGCGCCAGTCACGTGGCTCTCCTCTCGTCCGTTGTCTTCCGCTCCACCTTTTCCATTTCGGCTGCCGCTTCTCGTGGCAATCTGCCAGGCTTTGTCAGTATATAGGAGGCTAGGGTTTTACACAAAAGGTGATTTTCAAAATTGACTCCCTTCATAGCCGCCGGAAAGCTGTTGCATGCGCTGTTATGATTGACCGTCACGGTACCTGAAAGAGAAGTGCATACCCGAGCAGAACTAAATTCGTGTGGCTTTCATGCACAACACATCGGTCGTCAATGATCGTGCGATGTTACGTGCGTGCCTCGAAAACGTTACGTCAAGGTTCGGACGCTCTAGTAAGTATGACGTTGCTCCGCTGATTTTTGTCTCGGCTCTCTATTGATGACTTTCGGTTCCTGTTCGCCATCGTCCTACCTGTGAAGGGGAGGCATCATCACATCCTCTCTGGAACGGTGTTTTCGTTATATCTCAACGATACGCTTCCCCTTTTCACTGACTTCCTGCCAAAGCAATCTAATTGTGGTCTTTCTTACTTAAATTCGGCACCGCGGCCGGCTTTCGCCAGATCATTTCCTCTTTACAGGTGGCTGGTTATTACTCGCTAAATGGTTGACACGCATGCGAGAAGTTTACGGATTTCTTTGTTGCGACTTCGCACCTCACACGCGATTGTCCGCGTTTTTGCTTATGTCACACTTTCCTTCAACGAGAGCGGATAGAAACATCATATTCGTTTTTTTTTTTTAAATACGCCCCTCGACACATTTTAAACAAGAAAAAAAAAAACACTGCGAAAGCTTTGTGGTGACATTTAAGAGTGAGTTCAGGTTTAATCACAGCCATTTTGGAACGAAGATTCTTTTTCCAGATGAGAAACTCACAATCATCAGCGTTGTTAAGCCGACAATAAGTTCTTTCTTTCCTTGTACAGCGATGTCTCGTTAATAGGGACCCCATTAATATAGACACATCGCTTTATGGACCATGTTTTGGGAGACGAAATGGGTAATTACGTGAATGTTTGTCTCGTTATTACAGGCAACTCCCATTATGAACGACCTTTCGGGAGAACGGAGGTGTCCACATTAACGAGAAATTACTATATTTCTTTTTTTTTTACACGGTACGCTGGAGACAGGGTTAAAACCCACCGTCACAAAAGGAATGCCCGGATGGAACTAAACATTTTTCTCTTCTTTCGTGTACCGAGTATATTTCGGCGGGACGTACACAGGTCGCCGCCAAATTTCAGGTGCGGACGACACCGTTAAACCCCACAACAATGCGCTTCCCGACAGGGAACCGCGCATGGCGTGGTTCCTATTGTCGACGCTTCAGAGCCACGTGGCAACCGCGACGGTCGTGTCCTCTATTGCGCATCCACAGACTTTTGTATATTTTGTATAGTATCATCGTTTTCTCTATTGTTGTTCTTAATTATTGTTGTCCTCCGTTGTCGTTGTTGGTTTTGTCGTTGTTGCGGTCATTAATGCGAGACCGATAAACGACGGTGGTTCGTGCATACATGCAGCACGTTCCGCCAGTGATGATCCTCGATGTCTCTACCTTACTACTGTTCCGCACGGGCCGGTACGAATTGTTCGGGGGTTCGGAGCGGCCACCAAGTTGATGAGGGTGTGTATAGGTATATGCGCAGTGTTATGTCCGGCGCCCGTATGGTATTCAGAATCTCGGGCGACCTGCCTTAATGATAGGGTTCGCGTCCCCGATGGGAACGGTGGTGGTTGCGTCTGCGGGTCTTGCAGACAGGTCCTCTCCCGGAAGGTTTCCGTTTCGTGATGCCGGTTCGTTGACTGGCGGAACCAGTTCGCTGGTGGGTTCGTGGGTCGGTTGTGGTTCTTTTTTTCTTGCAGCGCGTGCTGCGTAATGGTTCGGTTGACGGACGAGTGTCTCTGACTCTGTGGTTATGTCGTGCCGCCTGGTCCCTTTGTGTGTTCGCGTAGAGGAACGTGGCCGACGTAAAGGCTCTGAAAAAAATAAAAATAAAATGAGTGAGGTCACGCGTGAGGAAGCGTGTTTTGGCACGTTGTCTTTGAAAGGTGGGTTACCTGTCAAACTGTGAAGTTTATGTGGGACGGAAAGGGAGCCCGACAAAAGCTCCATTGAACTGCATGACGCGCAGCAAGGGATAGACAGGACACTGTCTTCGGCAGTCTTGAAGAGCAATTAGAGAAACCACGGATATAATGCCTGGAGAAGGGGAACAAGGGGGACAAAGGACAAACACATATCTTTCGTCATTCTTGTCCAGCTCGCTTGCACCTTTGCATTTTTTTCTTATTTTTATTTAGAACATACTGCAGGCCAGAGACTGGCCCAAGCAGGAGTGGAAATAACAACAAGTAAAGCACAAGTAAGCACTTTTGAAACCAAAAATAAAACACATGGCTATACGTATTCGACGCATATACCAATAAATGCGATACAGGATGTCCAAAATACTAACAAAAGATATTTTATACGGAAAAAGTAAACACATCTATGAAAAATAACCCTTAGTGTCATCACAAAAATCGGCAGCCTCAAAAACGCTATGAGGTAGAGAGTTCCATTCCGAGATGGTGTGGGGAGAGAAGGAAAATATGAAACGATTAGTGCATGCAAAGATTAGTGTTGATGAATATTGATTATGGTGCCTCGTAGGTCGTGACGTTAACGGGATGAGGGGATTATGTGTGCCAAGCCGTATATTGTTTCGTACCATAAGCAATAAAATATTTTAGCCTGGAGAGCTTCCTACGCAGCTCAAGTGTAGCTATGGCATTCGTTCACATAAGGTGCGATGGACAGTATAATCTTTTTAATTTTCCACAGATGAATCTGACCGCGCGCCTTTGAACCACTTCAAGCTTCGAAATGTTATTTTTAGTGAAGGGATGTCAAACAAGGTTGGCGTATTCAAATTTTGATCGCAACAAAAGTGTTATAAGCTAAAAGTCTGACACTAGATGGTGTTTAATTGCAATCTGACAATAGATGGTGCATTAATTGCATTTTCATCATGGCAAAACCAGTCGCGCTCTGCCTCCCTGTACGCTTACCTTGCAGAAAAAAAAAAGCTATATATTTTTAGCAGTTTTGTGAATCTTTCCTGCAGTGTGCTTTACGCAACTGCCTCCTTTATCTTGGGTGAAGGCTGTTTCTTATCATTATGGCAAAGTTTTGTCTCAGGCAGAACTTCCTCTGCGTGGATATGAATCCACTATCGCTTCGAGCAATTCACGAAAAGCCTATCCGCCGGACACGTAGGATGATTGTTGAAGAACGACTACATCGAGAAAAGCCCGAATACGGTAACGCCCAAAGACACTCATCAATCGGCGAAACGTTCAACCTGACTTCAGTCACAATGCTCCATCTTCGGACGACTCCGCCGCTCGCCACCGCATCACCTGGGCGTACCCATCGACAGCAGGTGGAATAACCCCTCGGGCATTATTCAAGAGACCCGGTGCACTTGCCAGCGAGTCCGTCAGCAACCAAGGCGGACGCCGCAGCACCGTCTGTAGCGTGCCATTAGAGCGCGCGCGCCGCCATTGACGTCAGCTCGCATATCCCGTGTCCACCTGTGTGGCCTTGTGCGGTTCTCTCTTGCCGCAACCGCGACTCCGCGGGTGCTGCGCCGCGCGCATTCTATCGCTCGCCTCGCGAGGCCACCGCCGCCGACGACGACGACGAGGCCAACCCGTTCAGAAGCGTCCTTGCTGCGTCCCAAAAGGACACCGCTCTCGTGCGATGCCTCCCCTTGCAGCAACCGAGATTTGCCCGGATACATTGACGCGGAGGCAAGGAAAGCTCGCTACGATGGAGCCAAGCGGGCAGTGCGAAAAGTGCATTGTCATGGTGCTTGTTGTCCTCGTGGGTTTGCTGCCATCAACGGCTAAACCAATCGCGCATATAGAAAGAGGTTCAAGATGGCGGCGCATTCACTATGCGTGCGTTTCCTCCTGAAGAAACAAAGTATGTTTTGCGTATTGTTTATACGCGGCGCGAAGTAGTTCTTACGAGATTTGGTTGCCGGAGGAAACAACGATGCTTTTAGCGTTTGGAACGCGTACGTCTTGATAAGATGCCATATATATAACCTCAAATTCACCTACCTATATCTTAGCTCTCATCATAAAGGGGGAGATTAGTAATGCTCCGCGTTTGAAGCCGGACTTTGTTTACTGCGGTTCTTCAGGTGAAAACAGGTATAGTTTTGATAGCAAACGCACAAAGGCGATTAGCGCCGTAATGATGCGCTTTGGGCGCATGCTTGATTGGCTAGATTGGATGGTGACATCGGTTGAGCTTGGACTTAAAGTGAAACTGGGTTTATAAGGTGCATTGGCGTGAGTATTACTACCTGTTCTTTATAGAGAAAAAGAAAATGATGCACAAGCTTGATCACGCTGACAAAGACCGGAGAGCATGCGCAGAATGTGTCGAGCGCAAACGTACTACCTCGCGAAAATTGACATCGAATGTGACTCGAGGTCGACGTTCTCACGCGACGTCTCTTTCCCCGCTAAATTGAGCGGGGAAATTGACGTCACAGGCTTGGTGTCGTCTGACGTCACGTTTTGTGGTTCCGTGACGGTTACGTGACAATAATTATACGCCGCTAAATGTAGCGGGGAAATGGGCGTGGCGGTGCTTCGTGACGCTTCTGTGGACGCTTTCCTCGTGGAATATACCCTTTTTTAAAAGTCCGTCAAGCAGCAGTGATGGTCGCCATTTCTTGGGCACGAAGCGTGGGATTGGTTCCGAGTCCTCGCCGAACGCTGTCGTAGCGATCGTGTCCAATGCGAGCGGAACCGAGCTCACGCCGAACGCGGACGCGACCCTCGTGTCTAATACATGCTCAGAGTATATATGTGAGCAGCAATGGCGGACGTGCGATGGCGCAGACTTTTAGAAAAGGCCTATTCGACAAAAAAAAAAAAAAAACATTTTGTGCTGAAGAAGAAACAACAAAACAAACTTGAAGTTTCTTATGTGGATTTTCTCAAGTATTCACTGTTGGTCGGTAGTTTGACGATGGCACTATGCAATCCAGAACCTGCAAAGTTCGCTCATGCGAACTTTTGGTGAATAGGGGTTCCTGGGTGCGGGACCTGTTTTTTTATCCTCCGGGCGGACGGCCTTCGGTGAATCAGTTCATGGCGACGGGCACATGTGGAGAAGGAACAGCGTTAATATCATTTAAAATGTCTGTGAGACAGGGTCCAGGAGTAAAACTTGTCCACAGTCTTAGAAAAAAAAACAGAAAAAAAGCTAGTAACTGCAGCAGTTGCTAACTTCTTCTGCCCGTTACTAGCTTTTACTAACTATTTACTACCTTAAAGGCGCGATAGGTAGTAAAAGGTTAGTAAGTGCAGCAGTTGCTAACTTTTTCTGACCGTTTTTACTAGCTATTTAATACCTCGCGCGACAGGTCGGCATGCAGCTGCTGTGCGGGGAAGCGAGAACATGGCTGCTGGGAACCTATGGATGCGTTGTTTTATAGACTTTCGCAAATAATTACTGTGTGTACTTTTACCTCTCAGTAAGAGATACATTCCTTGGAACGTTTAGCAACCATATTGGAGAACAATATTCGTGCGAAGGCAGCACCATATTTGTAACATTGTTCATGGACGAGGTGGTCACTGACCAACCGACTTCTTTCAAATGATCTATACAAAAGACTCATGGCTAGTCATTGGGGGCAACGATTAGGTTAGTGAGTTGTCGCGTGGGTGTTGTGCTTGTGTGTGTCATCTGTGTTCTAATTCCTCGTTTGTGTTAAATTTGTAATGCGCGTGCAAATGCACATGTAAGCAGTGTAGAAAAAAATCTCCCAGCGATAATTTGTTTGCAATTTCAAATTTGACGTGGTCTAGCACCACCTCGGTCTTGTAAGAGTTAGTGCCAGTTACTAACTAGAAGCAGTGAAAGATACTAAGTTGGTTAGTAACCGTTCCTAGCTTCTTGACCTTGTAACCGTAACTAGCTTGACAGTTACTACCAACGGTTACTAGTTATGCTTTTTAACATACGTGACAAGCAGATACTAGCTTGTACCCAGTAAATACTACTAGCTTTTTTTTCTCTAAGAGTGCACCTTTGGTCGGTGAAAATGACTGATCATCTTTGTCATAAAGATATACATCAAATCTTTGGTTTACATGGAGTAAAAAACAAAAGTGTGCGTCATATAAAGTTTAGTGCAATATGATCGACTAAGAAAGGATAGATTGTTAGTAGCACTGCTGGTTATGTCGGCCTCTAGAGTCTAGACTCGCCACGGTGGTAATATAGTGCTCGACACCAAACGCCATAGAAACGTTGTCAGTAGACAACAGCAGAAAAAGGGTGCCTGCGCATCCGTTTGGAGCGCTGATGGCAACTTTGTGACTTCGAGCACAGGAAATTTGCGGACGGGCCATAATTACGAGCTCTGGATAAAGTAACTTATCGTCTGCAGAGTACAGCAGCTTCGACGATGCGAAATGTATTTGACGAACGATCACTGTTAGTGCACGCACAACTGGGCAGGCTCTCCAACTTAGCTCTGCTTGCATGTTGCATCATATGTCTTGTTGGCACAAGAGTAAACTCACACAGTCAAGCCCTTTCTCATCATCCAACGCTGCAGTCAGCTCTCAAGATGCAGCATAGTATGACTCATTTATTTCGACCGTGTTCTAAAACATTTTTTCCTTTTAGGTGCTTAGCGAAGACCTCCGTCGCGAAGGCCGCAGCTTGGCATCACGCTCTTCACCATCTTCACCATCCCATCATCATCGTCATCATCCACACGATTCATTCGTACAATACCATTTCATCATCACTAGAAGCGGCGCCACAGGCCTTCAAGGTATGGGTGATTTGCCTTTCTGCGGCGCCGCGGCTCACCTGAACTAAAATAAGTATATCATATCATATATCGAACAAAATTTCACTAAAATTTGTTGGTACTCCTTTTTCGTATATCGCATCAGACTTTTTGCTTCAATCAAAGCGTATGCCCGCGCTAATGATTTCGTAACAACCCTCTTCCCCTCTCTTTCTGAGACATTTTAAGAATAAGCAATTTTCCATGCCCCGTGCCCTCAAAAGCAAAACTACACCACCAAAAATCGACAGCAAGATCATGATCTGCGACTCTTGCTCAACTCTTTCGCTGCCGGGGATTCTCCAGATAATCTATAGAAAGGCTCATCAAAGAAGATAAAGTCCCGTAGTTCCTCTTTTTTTTCCCCGCACTCGAATCTTTCCGTTGGAGCGGGGCAACGCGTTTTTGCATATGAAGCGAACCTCGCAACGAATATGCATGCAGGTTGACCCTCCTTACCGCTTTTCCGAACCGACTTTTAAAAGAACGGTACCTTCGTCGTCTTCACTCAGTGTCCATTGTAGTCAACAGTAAGGTTGGACATGTCGGACACCTTCCTTCTCAAGCATATATAAGTTCGCTCTATGAAACTGTCGTACATCAAGTCCTTTTCTATCGCCCAAGGTCCGGGAGAACGAACCGGCCACCATTCAGCGATTATTGGGAGCGGTTTCACTTCGTATGAAATAAAGCGAAGCCAGGTGAAGACCGTGAAGACTTGGACCCTTTTCTTGAGATCGGGTTGAGATGAGGTGCTTAAAAAAAAGAAAAAAAAAAAACAAAACAGGGTTGATGTAGTGTGACGTCCCGTAGTGTCAGGTTCTGCTTCGCGGGTTCGGGATAGAAGAGTTAACCCCATTGTGATTGGCTCGCATTCATGATTAGGTGTCGTCTTCCATAGGATCCCATATTTTTGTTTCTTTTTTATTATCTATGTTTCATTCTATGTTTTTGTTTCAATATATTCGTGCTGGGTATGGCGGGCTGGGTGGCGTCGTGTGGCTGTGGCTTCGGTTACTTCGCAAACGCGTTGCGTTAGGGGTTTAGTGGTGGGGTGTCGGGGCTTGTGACGCATACAAGTATATAAAGTTTTTATACTCGATGGCCCGAAGTACGTATGATGGAAGTTCGCTGGGGGGCTCTTTTGTTCGCTGATTGCGTTGACGGGCAGGCGGTCAATCAGTTTTCGCTGAAGTTTCAAAATCAGTGTGCCAATAAAGTTATGTACTTTTTTTTTTTCGCCTTTTATTACAAGATATAGACCCTAAAGAACGATTCCCAAAAGTCGAGATGAATGGTTTCTCGAACGTTAGTGAGACCGAGACTGCAAGAAACGGACACGAAGCAAAACGCAAACCTAATAAAAAAAGAAAAAAGAAAAGGAAAACAAAAAGTCCTACTTTTACCTTACTGTCGTGATACGGATCTTATTCGAGCTTGGTGCATGTATAGGACATTCCTATAATCACCTTCTGCCTTGAAAAACTCAAAACCTGTATACACAGCCTCCTCTGGCTCCATGTTAACTTCATCGCACTCGGCGTTGACGCATATCACTCGTGCCTAATCTGCGCCTGCGCGTTCGATCCAGACTCGCACTGCACTCATTTCAATTTTCAAGTACTCAAGTTACCTCTAACCGATTACTCTTTGGAGTAACTTTGTAATCATTTGAATTCATATATTAAGAAGTAATTGCGAGAATAATGGGATCGCTTTCGGAAGTACTCAAATTACTTGTAACCGTTAATATTTTTCTCTCCCCTTTTTAATGGCACCCTCTGTTTCCACAAGTTTTCTACCAGGGAATTCTTCGAAGCAAGTCTCGGACAGAATGATGGTTTACCAAGATTGTGTGGATTAAGAAGATAAGTAGTTTATATTTCGGCGATTCTAATCCAATGACGGACAGTACGAACGACCCGTTTTCGAAACGGCTGAGAAATCTGTCGTTTTGAAAGCCTGAGGTATAATCGGAGATGTTACGGCTACTTTTTCAAGAAACAGGCAATTATTTTTCTTCTCGGGAAATCGAGTAATCTACTTGAATACCTTTCAAGCGAGAGTAATTGTAACTGTAATCGATTTCTTTTTTTTTTTTTTTTTTTTTTTTTAGTTTGGATTGTTAAGAAAACGTGGCACGTTATCTTTTGCGTAAACTCTGGAAAATAAAACTGCATAAGTGTGACCACATAAGCACTAGATTGAGGGGTTTTCGCGGATGATCACGTATCCTTTTGTTGTCATGCGAACTTCATTATTAATCAATTCCACTTCCTACGGAAGCTGGGAGTACTTTCTCACTTAAATAAATTATATAGCACTCATCGATGATTTTTTTTTACGACTATATTGTATTTAAGTGCGCTCCAGACTTGAATTTATTTAGTACATACCGCGGGCCTTCAAGGTCCAAGCAGGGTGGGCGGTAAAAATAAATAACGCTACACAATACAATGGTTGCACATAAAACAAGGAAACAATGGTGTTTTCTTGCTTCAATCTTTGGCATGGAACTGCATCTCCCTTTTTGGCGAGGGAAAATATTGAACTATACAAAAAACGATATGTACGATATGACAGATGTTTTGGTAAAAAATGCTATGCATATAATTTGATTTTAGAAAAATGTACATTAGGCAGTCTTTTTGAGGGAAGGTATGTTGGATGTATAAAGGTTTTGCATAGGTTAATTCATGCTTCAATAGATAGTCCCCACTCTTCTTGCTTCTTTAGAATTCCACGTTCCTGTTACTACAGATTTTAGAACTGCTATAATAATAATATTAATCTTTATTTTTCGGGTGCCCTAAAACGCCCAGACGGCCTTCTCTTAGGTGCACCAATTCGTACAAATGGAAACTCCTTGAGCAATGATCCTACTCATATTAAAAATAAATATGCATATACACTGACGCGCTATGAGGTGAACAAAAAGTTCGTCCAACTGACAGCGATATATGTAGAAAGGGGTGTGGTGGTGTCAACTTGAGGTGGCGCAATGCTGTTGTACTGGTTTACGAGATGTTTTGGTGGTGCCACCACGCGGGCGCCCTCCTGTGATGGAGCTGGTAGGATGCGAGCAGACGACGCGCTATGTCAAAGCACGGAGTGACTATGCTAGTTCGCATCTATGCCTATTAAAAACGATTTATTTATTAAAGAAACGTGTATGACGTTTTACAGCGAAGCTGGTTTCCCCAGGATCGTGTCCGTCAGCAAACAAATGATGACACAGAACTCTGGACAGCTACCGCCATCTATGAGCGACGGCGGCAACCTTTTGAGCCTTTCCACTCTGGCTTGCCGACTTGCGGCCGGCTTCGCTGGTCTTCTTTCTTCACCAGAGTGTAAAGGCTGAGCGTTTTTTTTTTCTGTTTTTTTTTTTTGTTTTTTTTTTTTGGGGGGGGGGTGATCTTTTTAACGAATAACAGCACCTCGAATTTTTTTTTTATATTTAAAAACTTTAGAATGTTCAAAAACAAGCCTGGAGCTTCACATTACAGCTTACGCGGCATACGTCAGAGCTATTCACAGTGCACCTGGTTCTTGTTTTCTTTTTATTTAGTTTTTATTTGTGGAGGCTGTTGTAGAAAAAGGTCTTGCATTCACCGGAGTAAATGACGTTCTGTCTTCTTAGCTGGGTACGCGCGCACAGTTGTGTTGCAAAGCACCGCACACTTGTTTTAGCTACATTGAGCTTGCCGATACGGACGCTTCTATCCAAGTGTGACTTAATAGTTGATGACGAGCAAATGCTCGTCATCAACTGACGCTTAGCTCCTCCCTCGTCGAATACGTGGCAAAGAGGTTTGTCACATCGCGACTTCTGCTGTAAAGAAAAGCAGAAATGTTTAGAAATTCTTAAATTGTAGGACGTAGCCCGGCAATACAGGCGTTTGGTTAATTTGTTCTATCCCATATTTTCTAAACATTGATTATAAATTTAAAATCGCTTGCTGAGAAGCGCATCACGCATTATGCTCATTTGAGTACGCAATATTGCACATACAAATGGTAGCAATTCATAGCAGAAGTATGCATAATTTTTTGGGACGCTGAAGTGTCACCGATTTCCTAGATTTACGACTTCGATCGCGAGGGGGTCTCGCACGTTTGTCGTCGACTGGGTGAATAAGCAAGGACCGGAAGCTAGCCACCTTTTAATTATTCCTGCCAGTTATTTTAAGGAAATGTACGTTTACTGGTTTACAAAATTCAAAAAGGAATCAACTTGAAACTAATGGGAGACCAACACTCACAGAACAGATTGGGGTAGATGAAACAAGGAATCGCTTTCACTGACGTGTTTACTACACACGCGAGAAGTTCTTGGATTTCGCGTCCTATTTTAAAATTGATGAGACATTTATTTCTTATTTTTATTTGTTCAGATCAATGAAATATACACCCTATTTGCCTCGGTAGATGATGTAGTGGGGTAAAGCGCTGGGTATCCTTTTTTCATCATCCAGCTTTTTGTACTGGGGTAGAGAACTGTAGCACACCACCATCCGAGCGGTTCGACACCTCAGCGCCAAACGCGCTTGTGAGCACGACTACACGTGCCATGGTTGCAAGCTTTGGTAAAATGTCCTACTACAGATATCACTTCACCAAATAAACACAACGCGTGAAACAGGCTTTGGTAGGCGTTACCCGAACAATGCATGAAGCGAGCTGACGAGCCGATGAATAAAAGATTGCGCGGTCTGTCCAAGTCTGTCCCACCCGTGACGTCAAGAATGATGATGATGATAGCTAGAAAAGAGCCCCCTGTAGTTTCCGCACGCCGCCAATAATGTATGTAAACGAGAAAGAGGTGACACACTGCATTGTGAACCAATATCAAAACAGGTGAACTGTCTCGTAGCGCGGAAAGAAACATAAAAATGGATTTCACTAATGAGCCATGAAGAATAAATGGCTCATCTTATGCAGGAATACCAAGTCACGGACGGTTCTTCTGTGGGATAAAAGCTTCAGCGAAAATCTAGTTAGTAAGCATTCATAGTCATAATACGCAAGTCGTTGCAATCCATCTATCATAAACAATTCGAACAATTCTTTTTTGTTTTTTGCATACGTTCTATGATCTAAGCCCGAGTTAGAGATAGTAAATTCCAAATCATAAAAGCAAATTCATGCCTTGAAACCACTAAGGAATTAAAAAGATGTATCAAACAATGGGGCTTTTTAAAGTGCTTGATCAAACGCGATATTACTCCTAGAACTTTCATTGCAGAGTCGACAACAAAAGAGACATGATTTGAAACGTTAATCCGCAGTCGATAAACACACCAAGATCCCTTTCATGAGACACTCGTTCAATCGGTTTTCCCTCAGGATGACAAGTGTTATTAATTATCTCACGGCATCTGCAAGAAGATATCACTTGTTTTTAAAGAATTAAAGAATAACTGATTATGTTTACACCACTGTACTATAATAGACACGTGATGTTGTATCAAATCGCAATCTAAAGGGCAATGAACACTCTTGAGCAACTTGTTGATGTCAGCAAATAAAAGCAGTTCAACGTTTTTTTACACATGACGCTGCATCAATTATAAAAATTGAAAACAATAGAGGACACAGAACTGGTCCCTGGGGTACGCCTGATATTAAGAAATTTCACCGATTTGGCGAGTACAGCATGTTGTAAACGCAAAGTGTGCCAATTTTGATATTTCTTTTTGCACAGATCTGTCGTTTTAAAATACGCAATTTAAGCGTGTATGCGAATTTAAGTATGAGTATGAATTTAGGCACGTCTATGAATTTAGGAAGGTGTATACCTTTTTATCGTGGGTATTTCCGCAATCGTGTATATTGCTCCAAGGCGGAAAAGGTTTTGGAGCTGTTTTCAAGCACGAGAGAAAATAAACATTGAAACACAGAAAGTGAACAAGGCTGATTCGATCTCACTATGACGGCGTCGAAAGGCCATATAGTGCAAAGGCTTTGGATCTTCTATGTGATGTTGCTTCTACGCGCTGGCATCTTTGGCAACTATACTGCGGAACGCGTTCTGAACATGCGTCCAAGGCCCAATGACTCGGCATTCGTTTCCTCGCTGATGAGCACTGCAAAGGTAAATACACTCTCAGAAAGACCCGCTATATACTGCCCAACGCCACACTCGAAAAAACAATCATTGGTCCTCATTTAATCAGTCTGGCCCATGACAAGTTTGAATGGTATCGCTAACCCACAGCCATGAAGTCTCAAATTCAAATAGTAGTCACCCTGACTGTTGCTAAGCCTTCATGGCCCTTCGAGCATCGCGCTAATCTTTCTTTGTGTTTAATTGGCCAACAAAACCAAAAACTTCAAGCCCCGTAAAAAAAAAAAAAAAAAAAAAAAACGAAATTTTTGTGTCAACGCATTACCTCGCAGGTCCCATCTTTAATTTCCCATATTTTTTGGTGGGTCTCGAAATTAATCGTACCGAAAATGAGCGCCGTGCGCTGGACGCTCCTGGCCGTCTTATAATAACACCCGACGCTTTAAGCGGCAGCTCATGCCACCATAACCGAAACTCCGCTTATTGCAGGCAACCCCTCTCCGCCAAAGTCACCACCGCAGAAGCAGCAGCAGCAGCAGCAGCGGGCAGCGTCGTCGTCGTCGCGAGACTTCGATCGTGACCGGTTCCGACCCGGAAAAGGCGCACTCGACCAGCGGAAAGCGTGACCCGCGCTGCCCACAAGAACGCCGGAGCCGCGATGCCGCCGCCATAGCCGCGGGCCAAGAACGGTCCAGCCCTAAACCGCGCATGCGCACAACCCGTGAGCACTGCTCACTCAGAGACGCCCCGCGGAGTCCGTCGTCGTGACTAGGACGTCCCACGTCGATTCCCTTACGAGCGCCACCAGGCACATCTCCCTTCACCCCTAAGCTGGCAGTGGGGTCGAAGCTATACGTGGTCTCTAAAACCAGTCACATGTTGATCTTTCACCACGTGATCCAGCTCCCGCCGATACTCACGCGCAGACATCGGGGATCACGTGACCAAAAAGGAGACAGTTCATTGGTTCCGGCCAGCTCGAAACTCTCACCGCACCGTCAGCTTAGGGGCGAAGGTATAGACAGAGAAGTGGCCCGCTGGGTGGAAGCGTAGAATGTAGCGTCTGTTTCAACGCAACATTTGCGACGAAAATCCGTATTTTTGATTTATGTTTAAATGCGTCTTGTGGTTTGGCTTGAGGGGAATTCTGGGTAGTATAGCCGGACGCAGCGCACATCATCGGTGGAATAAAATAAAATAAAATAAAATGAGATGTTTATTGAAGCGATTCTGCGGGGACGGTGCAGGTGTGCGCACGCTCGTGGCTTGTCTTTGAACGAGGTCAAACCGTGATGGGGCTGTCGACCAATTTCACTTTGCGGATGCGGTAATCTTGTTTACTGTAGGATTATTTCTGGGCTGGAATATGCTCTTCGGGTGCGTTGAAAGAAGAGTCACGCGGAGCATCATGAGTGGGAATTCGAAGCACCAAAACTCTGGGTAACAAATAAGAACCATCGGAACTATGTATAAATATAAAATAAGAAGAGCAAAAAAAAAAAATTCGTTTGAGCGTATGTAAAACCTTGCAATGCATTTAGTGGTATCAGACTGTTGACATAAGTGTGTAGGCGAAGGAATGAAATGAGCACATTCACAACTGAATCTGCAGATAAACGCATTACGACAATTTTACAAACAATACGGGAAGTAGATTGACATGTATATATAAAACAGAACTGTTCACATATCGTTGTGAAGAAGGAATGAAAATCCTACAAAGGCTCCGACATTCAATGAATATAAACAGATTTGCAGTGCCAAGTTGCCCTACTTTAAACGCGAAAATTTTAGAAGACGTTATTTGACCGCGTCTACTTGCTAATGGAATACCCAGGGACTTAATGCAAGTAGAAAAGTGCGTTAAATTGCTTATATATGCGGATCCGTCCTTGTAGTAATGCGAACCTTTTTCTGGTCATATACGTGTATACTTGCATTTATTCTGTCGTCATAAGGTGTAACGGTCTCAACACGTTAAATAACTCGGCTTTATGTTGTTGTTTTTTTCTCAATAACTTAAAGGTCCCGGCTAATCGGACATTGAGAGCATTATTTTCTTGGGTATGTGCACGGAGTTTCTTTTTTTTTTTTATAGTTTCTTTTTTTTTTGTAAGTGACTGCAACGGGTTTGTTTGTCATAGAGCCAAAGTACAACAAATTTATTAATTTCCGCTAAAAGAACAAAAGAACATAGCACGGACCCTGAGTCGCAGCTTCATGGTGAGAAAGATAAACCATCTCCGAAAATCGCACGTCTACCTATCGAAGTAAGATCTTCGAAGCACCCAGTGTGTTCCTCGATGTCACTTGTCAGCGCTTTCAAACAAAAACTGTTTTCTCAACGTCTGGGGCAGTCGACAACATTTGCGTCATCCTAAACATCTGCCGCATTCCGGCAGGCAGCATCGAAGAAAGACCAAAATGACGAGACACTCTCTACCAGTCTACCGCGCGACAAGTCGATGTCTGCTGTTTTAGCACAGACAGAATGTTCGATTACGCGGCGTGACGTCGATGACAATGCTCACACAAAGCGAATAAACAGCTACGGCGACAAATCAGGAGAAGCATTTTCCGGTCGAGACACGCATCACTGACGAAGCTAGTAGAAGCGGAGGGCCGGAAGGGAGAGGCGCTCAAGAGTTCATTGCGAGTACGCGTCCAGCAAGTCCAGGAGGACCATTGTTACTATAGGGCTGTCTTTGTTCTCACTCCGGTCTGAAGGTCGTCGTATTTACTCTTGAAAAGGGGACCGGAGGGCGGAACTGCGACGACGTCCATTCACGACGGTCACTCATTCAGCAAAACGGTGTCTGTGGACAGTCGCACGTCCTGCTTGAATGACGTGGGGGGACCTATGGCGCTTCGGGTCTGTGCTCGTTTAGAACGCCTGGCAGATGGTTTGGCGGTCTTCGCAGAAAGGAATATCCACGCGCTTTTGTCTTCGTGGTGACGATGGCTGGCGTCGGTCGTTTAAAGTAATGAGCTTTGGCCGAAGTCGCCCGGAGGCTTGCGCCTTTAGATGACTTCGGTCGGTCATTGGCTCGCTGGTCGAACACGCTGCGGTGTTCAAAGATGACTGATATTATTTTTTTTTCTTAACTGGATGAGTTTCTGCTACAAAACATCATATCTCATCAGAATGTAGGCTTAACAATTTTAATTTAATTTTTAACGGACACCAGTAAGTTTAATGCGACATCAACGAACCCCTGATGGTAACGGTCGACCTGGCAGGTCTAGGATTTGGTATACAGTCATCGATGAATGGAGAAGTATTGTTACCTCTGGGTCGTACAGTCGCGACGCTCCCGGGTGATATGATTTTGATGTATGCATTTACCTTTGAGACATATATTACCGCGTTCAAAAAATGCTTCATCTCGAAAATTCGCATTTTTATAGACTGACACGCGGAACGGCTCTGTTTACCAACACGGCCGGAAGGCCGCGCATGCGCGGAAGCTATGTGGGCAAAAGCGGCCCGGCTCTCCGTGTTTTCGCCATTGGGTTGTGTGGCGTGCGCTCGTTGTTGACGTTGTAGGGACGCTGCTAGCTTTATTTGTGCGTCGTATTTCCTGACAACGTATGTCGTATGCTATGCCGGACTATTTGAGCTCGCTACCCGAGCCTGAACGGCAGCGGTATCGAAACAAACTGTGCGTGGACGGCGTTGCCTTCGAGGATCCGTACTCCGAAAACAAGGCCTGCTGGACTTCCGACGGGAAGTTGCTGCCACCGAAGTCGACGGCTCACGTCGTCGTTTATTTAGTTATTTCGCCAAGCCAGTTCACGGCCGACACGGTGCAGGTGTACAAGTCTCTCAGGCCTACAATTACTTCGAGTCGTTTTCGGTGCTGCCGGCGGGATCAGCAGACTGTGGGTCTGCGGAAGGTGTATTTATTAATTGATTAAATACACACAGCGTCTTCGAGTGAAGGTATGATATTTTTCCTACCCTCATGACCACAAGGCATGACAAGCAGTAACGCTTTGTCCGTTGTGCAGTCTTGGCGGTAACACGTTACAAGTAATGGCGTTACCAGGTACGCGTTACTTTTTTCAGTAACGTAGTAACGTACTCGTTACTTTTTTAACACAGTTACGGGCAACGTACTTATGTTACTATTTTAAGTAACGCAGTTACGTTACTCGTTACTACTTCCAAAGTCTTAAAGAAATTACACTTCAATTTTTACATGTTTTTAGGCGTCAAGCCATGTGAATTTCTGAGTTTTCTGTGTTTTTCTTTGCCTTTTTTCTCGTGAGTATTTAGGTGAAACCGTAAAAGGAAATAAAGTACTAATATTCAGTTTCTGCATGAACCAAAACAGTAAAACGTGTTAAAGCATAATTTAAAACGTAACGCAGAAGTAACGTAGGTTACCTTTTATCGGTAACGGTAACGCGTTCCTTTTATTTTGAGGTAACGTAGGTTGGTAACGCGTTCCTTTTATTTTGAGGTAACGTAGGTTGGTAATGCGTACCTTTTATTTGCAAGTAACGAGTAACGTATTTCGTTACTCTTTTCCGGTAACGCCTACAACACTGCCGTTCCGTCGCCGATCCCCTTCTGCTTGGTAGCACGGGCGCGAGCCTCCGACGAGCGCTTGGCTGGTGCTTTGTGCGTGAACACCGTGGGAATAAAATCCCGGTGGTCTCAATCAGACGACGATTTCCCTGGACATAAGCCATCCTCGAGACGGAGATTGAAATGGAAGCCGCACTTGCCTTCAAGAAAGTGCTTGCCGCACAAACGGTCGTTCGCGCGAGGCGACCATTCTTTTCGATCCACGGATATTATCCACCTTCTGTGTTTTTCAGAGTCTGCCGGGAACTTGTGGAAACTCATTCCGCTACTTTTGCTGTACATTTCGGTGCGATTAACGGCAACACAGCTTCGCGGCATGCTGAGATGCCATGACGCCCATGCGAAACGTGCGCGCTTTTGCCCACACCACCCGGCTCCGACGCGATCGCAGCGCCGCCGCAGCTCCGTGACGTCAAGCCCGCGTGTCGGTCTATAGGAAGCGTGCGGATCTAATTCAAGCCCCGACCAGGGCGCCCCTAGCGGCAAACGGGTCCGTTGCATCGGGCAGCTTCTGCCAGTCGCTGCGTTGGTTGTGCGTTGTAGTGGGTTAGCGCTGTAATTTCTTGTAATTTCTGAGATGGCTATTGCGCACCAAGAAAGCCGCAACAATTGCTGCGTGGTCGGCTGCAACAGTACGTGCAAGATCGCGCACGACACGAAGTACTACATCGTCCCTTCGAAGCCGTACGAGGCGGAGTACTGCGCGACCTGGGTGCGACCTGTGCGTCCATACAGGTTAGTGGCGTTTCTTACCTTCCAGTTCGCGCTTTGTTTAAGCTGCTGACGAATAATTCAATTAACTTTTTTCTATTCTAGCGACGATGGAACATCATCGACACCGACGGCAAACTCTAAAGGATGCAGCAAATACTTCACCGGAATCGAGAAGCGGAATGCGGTCGCCCACCCAAGCCTACCCTTGGATGTTTCCATCAGCCTACAAAAAGATAGTAGTGGGAATCGCGGAACGGCGCGAAAAAAATCACCCAGTTATTGTCAAGCTGATTCAGAAATAAACGTACATAATTACCGCAGTCCAATCAACGCCAACTAAATTTTTTGCGGGCGCGCTTAATTTTGTTTGGGGAGTACGGCGCTCCGTGACATCCACTTGTCCGTCGAAACGGACCTCCTTCACGTCGTATACGCGGCCAGATTCGTGAAGGAGTTTTCCCTTCGTCATATTGGCACCACGGAAGAAGCTTTCTGGATTCGTAACCGCCTTAAACCCCGTCGTAATCACCACGGGAACACTGTCCGCTGTGCTGCTTATCGCCATTGCTTCCCCCCGATGATTTATACACCGGCTACCGAAGCAGCTTTCCGGATTCGTAATCGCCGACTGTCCTCAGTGCTGTTCGTTGCTATTACTTCCCGATGATTCTGCGCCGGCGGCACCGGCTACCGAAGGAACTTTCCGAATTCGTAACTGCCTTAAATTCCGTCGTAATCACGACGGGGACACTGTCCGCCGTGCTGTTCGTCGCCATTGCTTCCCGGTGCTCCTGCGGCGGCTACCGCTAGGTTGCGGCGAACAATAGGCGACCGCCGCGACACGGCCGGCTTGCTCGCTTCCTATAGGCTTCATAGGTTTGGCAAATCCAGAGGTTCGATTAATTGGGTATGAATGATAATTATTGGTAAGTATATTTCCAATAGAAGAACACACACTGCGCGTGCTACACCAAGCCGAATCTCTAAATATCAACCGAACGCGAGGATACTGAAGTTGCAAAGTATAAATAACTTTAAATAAATGACAGATTACATCTTACACAATCGTTATTGCGCATTATATACTTCAGGCTATCAACCAGCGGAGGATCAGTGGCCCCACCACGACGCTCGAAGCAGCTTTAGTAGTGAACAGTTAGCCAACCTTGAGTGATTAGTGGTGCGGAGACAGTTATAATTGAGCCTGCGCACATCCATTTCGGTGAGGCTAATAGCCCTTAACTTAATCTCTGCACCTCTAATTTAGTACACACACACACTTTGACCTCGTACTTCCTCTCCTCATGTCTGCACATGTCGGTGTGTTTCTTGTGTTTTTTTTTTTTTTTCTTTCAGACCCAGACTTGCTTACGATGCTTATTTTCTTCGAGCGAACAGCACCTGCCTCCGTCGAGGTCCATTATGCTCTGCCGGGAATCTCAATTACCCCACCTGCGCTTCGGTCGCCGCACGTGGTTTTTTCTTCGTTCCACGTCCGGAACAAAGTCTCCTGTATGACGTCCCAAGCTCGTATACACACCGTAGCGTTATAAGGACCCGCGACCAGGGTGGAATAATAGCTGCATTTCGCGCTTGAATAACAATGAATTTAGCCGGAGTAAATAGGAGACGACCTCACCTAATGTAACTTCGGTTATACGGGCATGTAGTTTACTCGAACGTTAGCTGCGATCGATGAGGAGTTGCGGCTTATGACGAACTTGGGAAATTTTGAAGTATATACAGTGGAATCTCGTTAATTCAAACTCTCTTAATTCAAACTCGCGGATAATTCGAACTAACATGCACGTCCCGTCCCGTGTGTTTCTAGGAAAGAAACTCCCGGTAATTCAAACTTTGCCTTATTCAAAGAAAGTTCTGGTCCTCCCTCAGGGTTCAAATTAACGAAATTTCACTCTAGCTTTATTACAAATTTAGGAGAGTTACTTACACGTATGAGGTGACCGTGTTAAGCTGTCGTCACACTGCTCGGACATCTATACAAAAGACAATTTGCAGACACTCTCTGAGGCGTGTTTTTTTCTTCCTCCTCTAACATTTGTCATACAAAAACTGACTGTAGACATGTTCAAAGCATACTTATGTACAAAGCATGCTTCAATAGTCTTGAAGCATCTTCAGACCTCCCAACATAAACATTGGTTGCAGGGCTACAAGCGACAAAAGCATAATTTCGTGTTTTTTTTTTTTCGCGGAATGTCTCAGTCATACTCTGTTCGCCGATAAACTGACAGGACGACTGAAGGTATATAATGCTCGTTGAACCAATCAGCCGTCGGTCTCGTGCAACGAGAGGATACTTTCTGCGCGTATTATCGCGCAGAGATGGGGCGATAAAAGACAATCGAGTAATTGATCCGGCAAGAACCATGCTTTCATCGCCCTTTCAGCTTAGCAGTGAACAAAGCTTAGGGTTAAAGACGAAGAGGAATTATAACCTAGTTGTTCGTCAGCGGTGTGTTTGCCCCTTCCTATCGTTTGTGTTTATGTTCAAGCTGTCACTTATATTTATTATCTACCAACTAGCTCAACCTGAGACTCTAACACAGCATATTAATAATAAAAATAAAAAATGCCACTCATGAGCATAAAATAAAATTGACATGATCACGTCTATGATTAACGAGCTAATATAAACTAAAGTTCTGATTCACTGAATTAATTAATATCCATCAAGTGGAGCAAAGTATGCTTATAAATCAAACAGGAAATCAAGGTTTTCTATCGTCCATTTAAAATAGATGTGACAGCGAATCCCGCTATTGTAACATCGCAGGACTCAAATCCGACGCTTAATACCACCGGATGCCACCGCCTAAACAAGAGCACCTCAACAATGAAAGGATATGCTCCCGAGTCCAAATGTCACTCTGTTTACGTATGCAGACCGCTTTTGTTTCAATTCAACTCCTTGCTCGCGAGTAAAACGTACGCTGGGTCCTGACTTCTCTTGTTTAGTGATTTAGGCAGGCGCACCTGTTTCATTCAATTAGACTCTACGAATAGGCATGAGTAAGCTGCCGTAGTGGTCTGTGTGGTGCATAGGCCTTCCGTGCGCATGCAGCAAAAGCATGTGATGGCGTCGTTAGAGTTAGGAGGGGCGGAAGTCGTGTAAAGGGGCTGGACACGCTGCGAATCATTGCGAGAGATTAGATGGGTGACCCATGACGACTCCTAGATATGCTAATGATGTCTCCACTCTGCCTGACATATGTGTGTAAACGTAATTGTGCGCCTGTTTTGAGCTTTTTTCCCCCTTAGGAGTACCTTCAAATGCACTGTCATTTTCGGTTCCGAGTTGGCATGTTTCGTGACAATCTGTTCAGCCTCGTTTCCCTGTATTGTTGTAAAAACGTCCAGATGCCTTTTCCATTTTTTTTTTCTCTTTTTGCCTGTATGAACAAAAATACAAATTCAAACTCTCTTTATTATTTCTTAAAGTCTGACACAGTTCCATTCTGTGCGGTGTGGTGTACGGATGACGCTCTTCGCAGAATTGGGAACGTTGAAATCTGCATTAATCCTTTTTTATTGTTATTATTTATGGTTTAGAAGCTCTTGAGAGTGTGCTTCCTTCACCATAACTGGTATATTATCTACTAAATTTAATGTATACAGATTAAAAACCGATCAACAGCTCGGCTTATCATGCAATACTACTTACGTTGATCGGAACATAAAGGTGGCGTTGATTGGAACACAAAGGTGGTTAGCCGCAAGCACCAGACGTTGCCGGGCAAATCAGAGCAGCACAAGAGCACATTCCGTCACATCCTTTTGGTCGTGTAAAAAAACCTGGGAGATAAATTTATGCCTTGCTCTTTCCGGTTACCAGTTTTGTGCCTCGTATTCGCATGCATATGGGTGATTAAGAATAAAAGGCGCAGTTTGTGGTTAGTCTTAAATTGTGAAAATGAAGCAACAAGTCATCCACTCCTTTTTAAACATCTGTAAGTATATTTTTGACCTTCAAAAATGGTATATGTCTAGGAATGTATTGTTCGTAGTTTATTCATTCATTGCTGTTCATTACCAAACTGCTAGAAGGTAGTACAATATGGACACACACATGTAATAGTATACACTCAGACGTTAATCTGTTGCTACCTTTTGAACTTAGATTTATATTTTTGTGTGGCCGATGGTCGTTACAGCAGGAAGCGAGACCTGAAATCTTTGGTTCTTTCGTTGCATTATTATCTTCATACATTTCTACTTTGCTGAGCAAAAACCAAACAGCCGTATGGATTTCTAGGCCAACCCATTTATCATACGCTTTCCAAACACTGCTTAGAAACGAATTTTATGGGCAGTCAAGGCCCCGAAGCTGGTGCACCCAACACTAAAAACAACACTACCATGGAAAAACAATTCGGAATCTCCATTTTTCACCGTTGTGGGCTCCCCTGCCGAATATCCTTCCCAGACTGCTACAAAAAAGCCATTTGGAGAAAGTGCCTGCGATGGATTGTATTGGAGACCAGCTGTACACGAGCAGGCGCACCACATGCAGTAAAGAAGCCGGAACAACAACACCAAAACAACCGTCCCAACGACGGAGAACTCCTAAGTAATGAGCCAACCCTCGACACCCTTCTGAACAGTCTGTTCCCGACAGGTGCTAGCTGTTCCGGTAAGCGAGGACCTTCTGGCTTTCCAGGTTACCATCGGATTTCGCAAGCAACACCAACCAACAATTTTTGCAGATGCACTGAAGTCTACTTGAACACAAACACACACACAAACAAACAAACAAATGAGAAAAGAAGGGGCAAGACGTGGCTTCTGCTAAACGACGAAGAATGGTCCGTTGGTCCACAGCTGCCAAGGACAGAAACCCAAACTGCTTCCGAGAATATCTAGTGGGTCAGTTGGTCGGGTCAGTTAGAGGAGGGGATGGGGGGCACCGATAGTTATCTCCGAGAATAATGGTTAGGGATCACTGCTGTGAAGAGGCGTGAACGGGGAGGGACCCGGTGCTCGCGGAGATTTTGTTTCTTGGATGATTAGGGAAACCGGAAGACCATCCAGAGAGAGAAAGCGGGGTTCCAGGAGTGACCGCCAGGCGGTAGCGGTGGCATCAGGACCAGCTGAAGCATTCCATCTGTTCCGGCGGAAAGCGGTGGGGTGGTTGGTTGGTGGGAATGCCTGTGTGAGAAACACCGCTGGTTGCTCTCCTGTCAACAGCTGCCATGCCGAAGTTCAGCTGTGGTGGTGACGGCAAGATGGCTTCTAATGGTCGTTCAAAATTTTGGAGTGCGAAAAAAAAAAGCATATGTCTTTTAACGAGTTTAAGCCTGTTCGACAAGCTGGATATTTAGAAATTGCCTATTGCGAAATGTAGTAAAATATCTTTCGAACTAACGATTTTTTTTATATTGTTGTGTTAGAATGTATCGCTCATTATATTTTCCTCTATTTTTGGCTCTTGTGAAACTATATGATGTAAATGTTTACTAGACAGTTTCCCTGACTCAGAAAAAGGAACGCCTATGGATGTTCGTTGTAGGCTTTACGGTATTTCACGAGCAGCACCGATGTTCGTGCCTTTCATAAGCATTTTTCGCGACAGCTTGTACGTACACCTTTAAAGCATAGTCTGCCTTGTGACAAAACTGTGAAGTATCATTGGCCAATCATATTTTAAATACCTCTATAATAACAATGTTTTAATTTTCTATCATGTATATGATAGAAACAGACTGAAAAAAAGAACTGCTTGACCAGGTCCAACGTTTAAAAGATCAGAGTTTCGAGCCTATTTTTTGAGCCAGTATGAGATCAGATATACCGGGTGTCCCAAATAGCGGCCAGGCTCTTTAGATCGACCACAAAATTCGATTTCTTAACCTATCGCGCTACGATTTTTTGCAGCGTTGCCCACAGATGGTGCATTTTTTTGTGAAATTTGCAAAGAGCGAATTTACTAGGGGGGTTCGAAATTTCGAATACGAATCGAATATTTTCCTTATTCGAAACGTATTCGATTCGAAAATTGCATATTCAGAAGTTCCCGAATATTCGGCTTTGAACGAATATTCGAAAAAAAACGGCGAATATTCGCAAAAACTGCGAATATTCGAGCAAGTAACGAATAACTTGCCTGCCACGCATTCCCCTATAAATATGTTTATTCACTGAGAAAGGCGTATGATGAGTGCGTTATCGGTCTGCTCTGTTTCTATCTGTCCGATGGCAGCAAGACAGAATCAGTTTCGGTTTCTTTTTCACCAAGCCCTTTTGTGGCACTTTTATAGCAATATGTGATGTAATTGCGCGTTCTATGAAATGATACAATAAAATAAACCTTGAGAGTGAAATATAAATATAAAATGAATCTCGAGAGTGTTATCTACTATAAATGTTGGAAAAGTAAAAAAAAAAAAAGAAGAAAAAGCAAGGTGCGAGTAGAACATCGCATCGCCATTGAAAACAACACCTGCCACTTCCGCGGAGTCATAACTAGGGATGTCGCGAACCTGCCCAGGTTCCAGTTCGACCGAGTTCGACTTTTTCGAACCTTCAACGTGATGTTCGACAAAGGTTCGACTGAAGTTCGACTTTTGTGCACATGCGCGAAAACTTAAAAAAAAAAAAACTAGAAAAAAAAAACTAGTTGATTTCATTTGGCGGAGGAAAAGAGCCATATTTGTTGGGTTTATTGGCATCGCTGGTTCACATTAATAACTAATGAAAGCGTTAAAAGCGCAATTTTTTGCTTTTATATTGCGTAAACATTGGGAACCATTTTATGAAATATAAAACAAAGTACTTTCTAAATAATTGTTTCCCAAAATTCAAAATATTCGTATAGCAGCCGGGCAACACTGTCCATAAGACGAACTTCTTCGAACTTTAGTGAAATGTCGCAGGTTTGCCAAATGAACGGGTCTTTCTACTGGCGGAAATAATGTCACGGCGCGTAGGGGGCGTTGAGCAGTTAATTTTCCTAGACGATAATTTGTAATGGGTGCATCACTAGAAGTAGCTTTAGCCTGCTGCAGCCCAGTACACTCTAAGAAAAGCCCGTGCGTCTTCTTTCCCGCAGAACACGCGGACAGCCAATCACTGCTGTTGGCGGAATCAGCTCAGCGAATGGCAATGCCGAAACATATGTTTAGACCAAAAAGCGAAGTCTGCGATGTAGCATCAAGCAATGCAAGCGTGACGTTTTGCATTGCTTAATGCTACATCGCAGACTTCGCTTTTTGGTCTAAACATACCCTTACAAAAAAGTGTTATTCTTTTTTGTGGAAAGTCTGCTGAAAAAAGTCAACACAGGTATTAAATGTCAACAGCTTTCCATCATACTTTTTGCAGATTGTATTTAGCTTTTGACTTGACTTCCAGGAGCCGTTTGGCCCAAAGTTCATTAGAAAGACAGTAGACTTCTTGGCGCCTAGGTGTCAACTTTTTGTTGACACTCCACTGAAAAGCTAAACCTCTAGCATAAGACAACCTTGTGACTCCAAGGCGATTCATTGGCACCAGACCATTTGTAGTCTCTGTGTCGCCAGAGCCTCCTCCAAATTGGCTGCAGCAAAATTCCGTAAAAAGAAAAAAAAAAGAAACGCGATTTTCTTGCTTTAGTTTTGTTAGTAAATGGTGTCGCTGTGTTATTTGAAGGCACTACAACTACATACATCCGAGAGCTACACATTAGAAACGAACACAAACACAAACACCATGAAGCACTGAACACCTGAAACACAGTCCCATTGACTGCTCCAGAGCCTTACATAGCCTACATATTAGAGGAATTCATTTGGCTGGTGACCACCTCAACACTTATTAAGGTTTTAAGTATTTGATCTTCTCCTCGGGAGTCCATCAAAGGGAAAACAGTGTTTTGAAGGTCGTGGACGATATCTCTTACAAGAAAGCATTGGTTAATTCATTCAAGTCACTATAGTCACTTACAAAGTCAGAACGGCAGGGCATGCCTTTCGAACGCCTCAACATGCAGGCAGCAGAGAGTCTGCAGCCTTTCTGATAAATATGGCTGCAGGAAGTCAACAAAAAGACTTAACATGGAAGCACCAGAAAGTCTGCAGACTTTATGTTGAACTGGGTTGTAAGAAGTCAACATATATTTTTCAACATGCAGGCAGCAGAAATTCTGCAGCCTTTCTGATAAATATGGCTGCAGGAAGTCAACAAAAAGACTTAACATGGAAGCACCAGAAAGTCTGCAGACTTTATGTTGAAATGGGTTGCAAGAAGTCAACATATATTTTTCAACATGCAGGCAGCAGAGAGTCTGCTGCCTTTCTGATAAATATGTCTACAGGAAGTCAACAGAACTTTTCACCACGGAGTCTTCAAGAGGTGTGTTGACTTCCTGTTGACAATGTCAACAGAAAGTCAAAGTCAAAAGGAAGTAACCAGAGTCGACAAGAAGTCAACACATTTTCATCAGAAAGTCTGAAATCATTTTTGTAAGGGTATGCTTCAACATTGCCATTCGCTGAGCTGATTCCGCCAACAGCAGTGATTGGCTTTCCGCGCGTTCTGCGGGAAAGAAAACGCACGGGCTTTTCTTAGAGTGTAAAATGCAGTTGCACTGATTTATTTTAAAAAAAAGGCAATAAAACCTGCTGTTACCTTTTGTTTTGCAATTTTTTATTACTAGACAGATATTCGATATTCGATTCGATATTCGAAGCCCGTTTTTTGTCTTATTTGTATTCGATTCGTATTCGAAAATTTCAATATTCGCACACCTCTAGAATTTAACTGAGGAAAAAGTAAACAAAGAAAAAGGCTTAACTCCTATGAAAACACAACGAAGCCACGTCTTCAAACAATAGAGCGGCCTATGGTTTGGAGGCGGGTGGCTTCGCTGCTTTTTCCATAGAAGTTAAGCCTTTTACTTTCTTTACTTTTTTCCTCAGGTAAATTCGCTCTTTGCAAATTTTACAAAAAAAAAATGCACCATCTGTGGGCATCGCTGCACAAAATCGTAGCGCGATAGGTTAAGAATCTGAATTTTGCAGTTGATTTAAAGAGCCTAGCCGAGCGCTTCCTCTTGCATTGAAATAAGTACCGTTAGCTGTTAACGTTCGTTCAGCTGTGATCGAGGCCCAACTGTTGCACAACGTAAGCCTGGCTCAGACAATTGAGCTGGAGGCGTTCAGAACGACCGAAACAACAGCCCACGGCGTCCAAAATCGTCGCTCTTGTCGGCCTTCCATGATTAGCCTAACGCCCACTATATAATGTCTTGAGTATAATGAATGCTTTTCTTTATTAATAGAAAATAAGCGCAATTTCAGAGTACCAGCTTCGACCCTGCATGGTTTAGGGACGCGATGACTCCAATACGGAGCGCAGGTTCGTCTGCTTCTTGCACAGGGGTTGCGATGATGTCAGAACGCCGAGCTCTTATTGGCTGACTGAAAAAAAATAGTGCGTAGACCTCGAGGCATCTAGCACTGAGGTCTACCCACTATCCTTTCAATGAAAGCCAATCAGAGCTCGGCGTCGTTCTGAAGCCACCGCAACTCCTGCGCAAAAAGCAGACCACTTGCTCTCCGCATAGCTTCCACCGACCGCGATTTTTACTCATATCATCAAAATGGTTACTGAAAATCGATAATCCCGCTCGTGATGTCACAGATAGAAACCGTAAGAGGGAGCTACCGAAACATCTCGTCGCCGATCCTCCCTGACAGCTTACAGCCTCGCGTTTCTTGGTGATTCGTCCTTTGGCGTCCTTATTGGCCAAAAACCCCGATGTTATATAGGCTGAGGATCGAGATTGTTAGATCAGAACTCGCCGCGCTCCTTGTTTCTTAGGCTCTCGATGACCGTCAAGGGGTACTTTGCCAAAGGATAGCGCTATATTATATACTTTAGATTTGACACTCTTTTTCCTACTCCCACCAACCACAATTTCGAATGTCGTCTGAGAAGTCGCTTTTCTAAGGGGTTAAAACAAAAAAATCCTAATCGCGAGGTGAACAAAAGAAAAAAGATAGCCAGTTGAGTAGACTCTTGGCGTCGCAGCGCCTGTTCGGGTGACTGAAAACTCCAGATTTACGGTTGCTATGACGGCGTTCCATCACACATATTTTGACGACCTCCGCCAGGAATAGGACTACGCACTTTCGGACGGCACGAGTCAGGAGCGGAGTGTTGCTTTTGGCGCTGCGGCTGCGCGTGACTTCATTCTTTCGTGACGAGAAAACTCCTAATAGCCCACGTGGTACATGATGCTTGACTAAACAAGCGAAAATATCAGAAAAAAAGGGTCAGGTGTGTTTATTGTTTGGCTACGATCGTCAGGTATTCCAGTGAGCAAGGAGAAGGTAGGATTGCCAATGTCCATAGACCTCCTTCAGAAGTCGTGTACCGATGCTATACGACCTGTAAACACGTACTAAAGAAAAGCTGAACGCCATAAACAAATTCAGGTACGTCTGCTTTCCGGCACAGCACTTGGAGGACAATATATAACTACCAGTAATGTGCAGTGTAGATAATCACGTGGCAGAAAATAAAATGTTAAGTATTCTATTTGGCAGATTATTTTCCCAAGCGCCTTACACGATCATATGATATGGTCACGTGGTCATTATTCACATGTTTTCCGCCATTGGCCTAGCACAAGAACTTTCACTTCACAAGTTGAAGTGTTGCCCTTCAACTTGTGAAGTTGAGCTTCAGGTTCAGAATCTTAGGTACTCCTTTCTCGTATTCGGGCGTTCGGGATTTTGTTCTTTCTCTTTAATGTAGCATTATATCTATCCTCAATTATATGTCCTTTTGTTTTGCCTGAAATATGTGTCACACATTTCGTGAAGGTTTTTTGCTGCGTTTCACTACACCTTCTTTGGGACTGGAAGGCATTAAACACACTCCGTTAAAAAGCTTCGTGAAACGCTGAGCATGTTCACTTTATGTTTCATGTCAAGTTGTAATTTTTCTCTTTGCCTCGTCGTTCGCCTAGCCCCTTCCAAACTCCTCTCTGATTTCTCTGCGAAAAAGCACGGCGCACCACTATTTTTTAAAATAAAGGGCCTACAACGCGAAGCTTGGCAGCCTGAAACTACGTGGGATGACGATCCCAATTTCCGGAGTCTTTACTCTCCGCCACATTCGCAAAATTACTAAAACACCGATGAGTAAGCTGGTATTGTTTTCACGTACTGACGCACACGACTGTCTCTTTTACAGCTCATATCATCAAGCAAGTGTCTGTGCTCCGCGCAAGCCGCAAGTAATTCGCTTTTGATGCTTGCTTCAATCTTTTACTACTCAAAAAGTCAAGCCATGCCGCTCGCAAATGCTCCTGGTCTTGTTTTTATATGATAAGCAGTTAGGTTCCCGATACCTTAAGAACGTCAGATGACTGTTTAATGCGAATGAAGTCCTCACAAGCAGACGATGTAAAATACATACGCCTGACAACGTCGCTTTTTGTGTTTTTTTTTTTTTTTCATACGTTTTACGAAGTCGCCACCAGTCGTCGCTAGGTGTACGCTTTTCCTCCATTGATCCAACCCGGCGTTCTGTGGCGGTACCGCACACTACGCCATCCGACATCCAGCGGCGGGAGTGTACGAACTACCGGTGCGAAACGTTGTGTCAGCTGGCGTAAACACGAAACAGTTTTGTATACTATCCTGGAAAGGGGAAAGAGGGAGGGGGCGAGGAGTCCCCCTTTCCCCCCAATCTGTCACGAAATTGATTAAGCACCCCAATTTCACGCGCGACTGAGCTTTTTTGGCGTGTTTCGTACAAAACCTGACAATAGGCTAATGCATTTATTTTTATCGGTGGTTGGTGCAGGGCCCGCGACGAGGCGTCACCGCCGATTATTTCTGGGTATAGATCGAATTTTGTGACGGGACAGTTATGAAAACCTCGTCATCGCGTACTCCAAGTAGTTCAGAGTGAAGTGTAGAGGAACAGCTTCTAATTTTCCTCTATGAAGCTTTCCAATAATCGCCTTCTATGCGCCGCCATCTTTGTCTACTGGACTGTGGAAGACGTTCTGAGCGCCGCGCGCAGAAGCTCTCTTCTGCGAAATATAAGACGCCGCGCGTGCCTCCACAGCCCAATTACTCAGCATTTTCCGCCTGGGTAATAAGCGCTGGAGAGATCTCTATAGTCGTCGACAGGCCAAAAAGAAAAAAAAAAGCGCAGGGCGGGATTTATGATGTTCACGCTTTTCGCTTCGTGATTGGCTCCTCGGAGTTCTGATCGGCTAATGCCGCAATCCCATTGGCTGTCGAGGGATAATGAGACGCACAGGACACGCCACGCCCACCGTTTTCTAAGCCGTCACTGGCTGTGTTTGCGTGAGTGCGACAGTAGCGCATCGAATTGAGAAAGAACCAATCACACGCGCCCAGTCCCTCTGCTTCTTTCTCTTCTACCCAATCACAATCGTCATATCACGATTCGATACGCTACGTTCGCATCCATCTATCCGCAGATAATCCACATAGTGCCATAAAATATATATATATATATATATATATATATATATATATATATATATATATATATATATATATATATATATATATATATATATATATATATATTTCTAGGGAAGGGTTGGTTGCCACCCTGCCTGCATTTAGGATATGGAGGCGAGCGAGGCGCATCAAAATGAAAGGGAACCAATCAAGCGCGTGGAATATTCTCCTTCGTCACCTTCTGTACCCAAGTCACTGACGTAAGAACTTCCCATGGGGGGTTCCTAGAGATCTCTTTACGAGCGCTTTATGAACGTGAAGTGACGTTTGCATAAATCTACTTCTTTCATACGATTCAATCTCTCAACCTGTGCAAAAAAATGTGTACCCCCTACCGTCCCCCCCCCCCCCCCCCCCAACACACACACCCACACACCAAACAAGCCTTGTTTTTCGTTTGAACTCGGAAAATATAATGACAAAATCTGAAACGAAAAAATCGTTTGGGCAGTTGCAAAAAAGGTGTAAGGCATTTCTCTTAATAGGCCCGAACAATCTTAACAAAGGATTCTTCATCTCTACTGACTGTTGGTCTCATCACTCGGTGAACTCGTTCGGTCGATCACCGTGATTGGCTAACTACGAGTTGTGCAGAAAAGTAGGCACACAGCCCTTTTTTTATTTTTATGAGTGTAGGTGAACAGAGGAGCATTTGGGAAGGCAATAAACTAACGGAACTCTCGGGCGTTTTTAAAAGAAAGTGTTTATGGCGTACGATAAAACACAAATAAAGCAGGAAAAGCTGACTTGACACCGATAGCTTCGGCACGCGGTCCTTGGTATAGATATACGGTGACGACGAAGCCAAACACAGACTGAACGCTGAATAGCTTCGGGCAACATTGTATATGTTTCCGTCCGGAAACCGTACACCGGCTGAAGAATGGATCCGGTTCGGATTGGAAGACGCTGGAATAGTCGTGCACAAAAACGTCTGCTTGCTCAGGTAAAGGAAATCAAGCTTGCCTCTCTCTCTCCTCCCCCCCCCCCCCCCCCCCACACACACACACACACACACACACCATTTTATTGAAGCTCGCTCTTTTTATTGAGCGTTTCTTTTGAAGGTAGCGGTGTGGTGTCGTATACCGTTTAGAGGAAGCTTTTATGTGTGTATGTGTTGGGGGGAGGGGGCAGCTATCTTAATCCAAGCGACTAATCCGAGTATTACGGTTCTTCTTACAGGGATCTGAGAGGAAACGCTCTCTAAATTGTCGGGGTAGCGGCGTTCGTGGCGCGGCGACGGAAGTGGTCGCGATAAAAAAATAAACGAAAGAAGTGTCGAGGGTGCCAGGGGACAAGGATGTGGGGAGAGAGAAGGAGAGGGATATGAGGCGGGATATATAACTCTCCTCCCCTCCTCTATGAGTATGTTCAGAAACAAAATATCGAGATTTGTTCACCCCCAAAAGTCAAATCTGTTGTATAAAGCTTTAGACCTTAAAGGGGCCCTGCAATGATTTTTTTACTGATTTTTAATTTGCACCGAACCTGAGCGCACTGAACGTAGTAACTTAATGAAACTTTTCTTTTCACAAATTTCGCTTTATTTTAAAGTTATAGGCAAATTAGAATTACAAAAACAAGCAAAACATAACCTCCTTCATGACGTCGTAGGTCCTGGCTTGAGTGGCCGTGAACTAGAGGAAGGGTAGTGGGCTCATCGAGCGTTCACGGCTGCCGCACTCCGTGTCGACGGCTCGATAGGGCGCCACTAAAGCATGTTTTGGATAGGCTGTATGAAGCGGGCGGCCAGGGCGGCTCGCATTGCATTTGCTGCGCGATTAAAGACTAATTTGGCATAACACTTCATTGGCCACAAACGACAGCAAACACGGGGTAAAGATCAGTTCAGAACGGGATCCACTTCGCGCTGCCATACCGCCCAATGGCCAAATCGCCAACCAAGCCCGCGCCGAAGGCTTTCGGAACGCTCGGAAGCGGTCGGATGCTCGAGCCGGTATACGATCGCAGCGCCGCCGCGTACACCCGGGATTTTTCTACGCTCGCCGTTCGTCGGGGCATCATCCCACTAGCCCTTTCTAGTATGTGCCGTTTTTTCCGCCGCTTGGTGGCGGATACGTCGACGGATCATTTCTTGATTCCGTACTTTACAAACTGCATTTGTTTCTTTTCTGATCTAAAATACTGAATAAAAACTATACCTGTTTTCACCTTAAGAACCGAAGTAAAACAAGTCCGGCTCCTCGCGGAACGTTACTAATTTCCCCCTTTATGTGGATAATGAAGACATATGTAGGTGAATTTTAGATTAGATATATGTTATCTTATCAAGATGTACACGTTCCAAACGTCAAAGGCATCGCTTTTCCCTCCGACAACCGAATCTCGTGAGAACTATTTCGCGCCGCGTAGGAACAATGCGCAAAACGTACTTTTTTCTTGAGGTGAAAACAGGTATAGTTTCATACATAAGTGAAACGGTTCGCGACACTTATATTTTGTATCTCGACTAAAAAAAAACTTCTAGCGGCTCTGACCAGTAGTAAGCCCAGGACCAAAGACGTCACATTTCGCGCGCTTTCGGCAACGTGGGTCGCCCTCGTAGGCGGAGGAGGTTTCCGCGTCGTCCGGTTAAAATATGACGCACTGATATTTAGTTACTCTCTCCGTGCCCGCTGGCTTGCCCAAACCCCAAGAGACGTGGAAACCGCAAAAAAGGCAGGCGCTTAAATATGATTGCAGGGCCCCTTTAAGGTCGGTTCTCACATGCAGCGAAGCGCTGATGTAGCGCTCCTCACGTGCCGTCAGCTACTTATCGTCTGCCATGAGCAACAGTTTTGACGGTGCGATACAAAGCTGGTGAACGCTCCCGTCAGCACGCGCTTAGTGCGAGGTAAGCGCTACGCTTGTAGCGCTCCGCTGCATGTGTGAACAGGCCTTCCAAGTGGTGTCTCGTGTCCCTGCTTTTCTTGACAAAAGTTCGCAATGCACTATGTTAATGAATCGGAGACAAACGCTACGTCAGCGCAGTGCGTGGAGTTGCCCGAGCCTCAATGTTTACTGAACACGGGTGCAACTGGGTCAGTGTTCGCCGTTCTATACGAATTCGGGAGCAAACCAGACTCTTCGCGTCCAGGAAACGGCCACCACCCGTGTGCTTGATGTAGTTTCTCAAAAGTTCCCAGAGTTGTTCGCTCTCGAGGGAGAGGGGGGCTGGCCAGATACCAATGGGTCTTAGCACAGCTGATAATGCTGAATCGACGGTGATTTCACGCGCGAAGGAGAATTCTCGTTGTCGATTCTTACGAGGATTAGTTGAAATATTCGCTCGGCATTTGGTGGAAGGAAGCTTGCAGTCACGCACGATTGAAAGCGCGCCGCTCCCGAGACACAGCTTTGAGTTTTAGAATCGCTAAAACTATAATACGTAAAAACAGTTTAATCGGTGACAGGTTAAGAATTCAGTAGACACCCCGGCTCCTTCGCGAGATTTCTGCCTTCCGTAGCACTTCACCACTCGCGCCGTCAGAGCCGCAGGTGGGAGGCAACGGCGCGTGTTGGAGGCTTTCTACTAAATTCTTATAACCTATAACGAGCGTCGTGTTCATTCATTCGCGTTTATTTGACGCAATGAAGGATGAGGCTGACTAATTCGAAACAAATGTGGGAAAGAGATTTGAAATAAGGTTCTGAAGAGTGACATAACGTGAATGCAGGTCGCTATGGGATTGCTTTAACTAGCGAACATGAAGGCACTCTAGCTTTAACAACTTCCCAGAACAAAGGCATCGGCTCCAACGAAGGACCCGGAACAAAGTGTGCGAAATATGTGACCTTTACGTAAGCGAGAATGGCAGAAGACTATATTTTGTAACTACGTCGAGCACAGATTCTCGCGTTTCAGCGGGGAGCACTGGCCGTTCACGTAGAAGCTAGGTAGAGAACGCCTTCGGAAGTCGTCGTCATCGTACGTAACCACGTGTCCTAAATACGAGAGAGATTTGAGACCGTAAAAATGACTTATAATTGGGACCAATACGAGACACTCGCGCTCCCTTCCGAGCGAAGCAATCTCGTATTTCGTATTTCAAGTCAACAGAGTCGACCGATTAACACCCCCAAAACGACGTTGTTTTTCAGGGTAGTGTTTAGAAAAGGAACGATATCCTTTCCGCTACTTTGCTTGTTTTCCTTTTCCCCCCGCTTTCTCCCCTTCTCTAAAACAACAGATGCGGGAGGCTCCCTTCTGTCTGACTGACTGACTGACTGACTAGGCCTCCTGCTTGAGCCCGCGCACCGACTGACCACCCAGCAGGCCCCGAAATAGGCCAGCGCGGACAATGGCCAGGCCTTGGGGTGCGGCCGCCCCAGCTGCCGTGGTCGTAGCCCCTCCTCCCTCGCTCACCCCCAGAAGCATCTGTGGGCCGACTCCCGATGGTGTAGGTTCCGTGCACCCCCAAGCTGACAGTGCGGTGGAAGCTACGCGCCCGCCGGACCAATCAACGACTTCCCTTTCACCACGTGTCTTGTTTACCATGTAACTGTATTAGCGGCGGTCTGCTCTTGACGTATGGCGACATTGGTTTACGCGGTAGATGAGAAATGTAACAGTGTCTTTCTACGTGAATCACGCAGTAGTGTTCCTCGATCGCATGCTGGTACGATACTCGTCCGTACCGAAGCTGGCAGGAGTAGGCATCACGAGGAGAAAGAAGATTGACGTGCGACCGGTCCGACGAGCCCTTAGCTTCCACCGCACTATCAGCTTATGGCTAAATGGAATATGGAAGGGCCCAGCGAGGGTCTTCTGCTGCAGTCGCTTCTCTGAACTCTTCCTTCCTTATTTCGTGTTGCGTGCATTCTTTTTTGCCCTTCTTCTTGCGGGGTGTTCCCCCGTTCGCTTCTTGAGTTCCGCATTGCTAGAAACCCCAGTATAACTCTGGGAGAGGGAAGAAGAAGAAGGGACCCTCGTCTGTGCACCGCCGCCGCACCCCGAGTCTTTTCGAGAAAACGTGCACAGCTGCGTTTCTAAACCGCATGCAGAGCGCCCGGGCGCCCTGCATGCGGGGTTTTCCTTCTTTCCCCACGATCTTCGAAACAAAGGTCTTAGCTCTCCTATTCTTGGCAGGGTTTCCCCGTCTTGTTGGTTTGTTTTGGTCTCATTTCGTCTCATTTATTTTGCCAGAATTCCCAGAATGTTGGTGTGTCACCGACAAGTGCTCATCAGGTCAAGCGTTTTTTTTTTTTTTCTTTTGTTACTGGGAATGGTTGGGGGAATATTATATGGCGTGACATAATAAGGTACTTAGGCTGTGTTTTTCATATTGTCCAGCGTTTCTTCAACTGTCTGTGACTATAGTGGAATACTTGAATCCCTCAGCAGTCCCCGGAATCTCTCAGTAGTCCCCGCTGCTAGCGCAAGACTCATCGGAATGTAGTTTTGTTTATTTGTTTTTGAAAACTAAATATGAAGTTGTTTGTGTTCTTTTTTCAATTTTAGTGACACCGATAAATCCTGAATATTCATAAAAAAAAAGGAAAAAACAGGAATGTCTTCCCATTTCAATGCTGGAGCGTTCAACAGTAAAACAATACATAAATAAATATCGGAGTCTCGTTTCGTCATAGACTCATGATGGTTATAATCAGTCGCGGGTTCCTTGATGTTCTTCTAGTCTAGATGCTATGAAATTGATAGTGTTTCTTCTAAATACTCGTGTCTTTCATTGTCTGCTGATGCAATGTTTTTGGAGACTGAGCCTCGTCAGGATGAGTGTAGTGGCTGTCTTTTGCCCCTTCAGCAAAATCCAGTTGTGCTCAAAAAAAAAAAAAAAACACGTTGAAGGCGTGGAAATAAAAAATAAAAAAGACGCCCACTGGTTTCGCAAAAGACGGCGTTCTCGTCTATTGTGTCTCCGTCGAGGTTCATCGAGAGAGGTCACCGCGTGCTATTCCGAGTCGCGGAATTCGACGCCGCTCTTCTGCCAGGATAAGCAGCCGGCCAGGAGCCTGTCGCGTCGGCGACAGGCGTCAGATACCGCTGACGGTAGCCATGTCACCACCAGATTGGCGGCGCCGTCAGACCAGGGGTCGGTGCCGCGAAATGCAATCGCGCATCCTCCGCCGTCGTTCGTTTACCCTCCAAAGGGGGCCGTGAAACGGTATCGGGCTTGAATTTCACCGACGACTGCACATCACTTATATAGTCCCTGAAATGATGAGAACTGCAGGGCGTCTCTTTAGACCGCTGGGCCGTTCGTTGCTTTCCGCCAAGATGGGACAACTGAAACTCTTCGCCGTCGTTCTCATCCGATCCGTTAAAAATAGCAGGTATTCACGTGAAGTCATTGGCGCAAGCTGTATTAGCGGCGAGATGTTTCGGTGGCGCCCTCGTTCGGTTACCTTTCGTGACGTCATTACCTCGCGAACAACAAGTTCGATGATGTTTGTAGTGGGCATGGTGGAAGCCTGAAATCATAGTGCTCTCAAAGCAACACTGCCAACACCGTCAAAATTGAAGTTCTTACATTCCTCTTATTTCCATCGATGAGACATCCTTTGCTGACGTCAGAGTCAGCATTCGGCCAATTGTGGTGGGCCGACCACAGCGACGCTTTCAATCGCTCACGTCGCCAATAGGTAGAACAACTTATCATGATGGTGCGAAAGGAATCTGGCGAAGGCTAGCTCTCAGCACGCGTTTCGCCAGAGAATGTACGCAGCTATCCTCGCCAGTGAATATATGTTGGCGCACAAGGGAACTATTCTATATGCAAAGAAAAATTTAAAGCACAAAACGTGATCTTAAAATCCGCGTCACCCATTTCGGCTTGCACAGCTCGGAGCACGCTTTTGGGCTCAATATACGGACCCCGGCCTGTTTCAATCTACAGGTGAGCATTTTACCGGCGTGCGGTTTTATATTCATCGCTGCGTGTGTAATAACTATACACCAACACAGTGTTTCCAAAGAAGCCCGCTTTGCCCACTGCGTGAACGCCCGCAGCGTGTGCGCAGGAACCAAATTCTGGAGGAGCGAAGTGTTTTGCGCATGCGCAGTACCGACAGCAGCGCCACCGCAGTCGCGTGACGTGAGTGAATTGAGTTGGTCTATACACCTTTTCTACGGGGGCGCCGCCATCTTAAATTCTGGAACTTCCGGTATGCGTCAAAACATCGCTTTCTTCTCGCCTCGACAGTAGAACGTGTTAACATTTTAATTGCAACCGTCAGTCGTTCTTGTTATGACCCTTCTATACTTTTTTACTTGTTGGGGGTTGTAATCTCTTGATTTTTGTTCGGAACGCATACCGGATGGGGAGACAACGTGGCTGGGTGCGAGGCTAAACGAAAAAGGTGTATACATAGGGGGTATTCCCTCGACGCCATATTTGAGGGCGCAGATTAAAGCGCATGCTCAGAACGAGCTCGCATCAATAGGCTGCAAAGACCGGCCATCTCGACGGTGTGGAATTCACGTTGCAAAAGAACTGTAGAAGCTCGCCCGGCAGCACGCGCTCAGCAGTCGCGCACACAGCTACGGCCGTCAGTGAATCGCCAAAATCGCCTCCTGCGCGCTGCCATCTTTGTCTGCTGGACCGTAGAAGGCCTTCTGAGCATGCACTGTTGCTCATGCTGTGCGCTAGATCCGACGCTGCGCATGTGTCTATAGCTCAGTGACTCAGCATTTTTCGCCCGGGTGGTAAGCGATGGAAAGGTCTATAGCAAGCGCGTAGCCAAATCTCACCTCTCGCAGATTCAAAGATTTTTTTTTTTTTTTTACCCGAGCATGTGGAGGAATGTATTCGTGCAATACGTGCGGCGTGACGAATGCACCTTCTTTATGCATATGGTGGTGAACATTCGGATATAAAATTAGGCCGACTTTATTCTACATTATAGGCTCTTAAAATTCATCCCCCCCCCCCCCCCCCCCCCGTCACATGTCTGCCCAAACGCGTGCGGATAAATGGCTCAGGCGATGCACACAACTTAAAGCGGCAGTATAGTTGCGCTGCCCGCACCGTATACAAGAGACGCGCACTGCGGACATGCAATGGCATAATTATCTGCGCGCGCACGTTTCAATCGTGTTGCAAGAATGTTTGTATCATCACATGTGTATGCTTCGAAAATGTACAGTTTTGTACGATCAATGTGACAGGACTGTCATAAAGGAAGAAACACACATAGTATCTTCAGACGGTCATGTATTAGCCCCGTGAGCGCGGGTCCGAAAATGACAGCGGGCAGATGGTTTTCGCACCAGAATCATCGACGGACATCCGTTGTAGCCTTTGACCACCACGTCCACGGCGTATACAAATATTACTGTGGACATCATCCGGATCGTTACGAAATCGCAAAAAAAAAACAAAAAAAACATGTGGTATTATTTTTATTTGTTTTTCATTTTATTTCCTTATATCCAAAGCAGGCTGCAAGCCAGATTTCCAGTCTTCTTGACGGCGCAGACTGTTGCCTATCTGGGCCCTTTCTGGCCACATCATCTGGGTCGTCTGGATCTCATTGGATTGGTGCTGCTATACCAAATAAGAAAAACACAAAAATGAACCAAGAAGCATACAAGATGAAAACAAGACGCCCTTGGCGACGCTCGCGGGCATCGCGGCCGAAAACGCATCTGTGCAATGTGACGAGTCGAGACCCTCTGGAGAGGAATATAGCGCCGCGCCTGTCAGCTGCAGATGTGGACAGAGCCAGCAGCTGGACTGTTTAACCCGATAGTCGGGGACCAAATCAGCCTCCGCACGCGGGCCGCCCGACCGCGCGGCCGAGAGTTTTGGTTGTGTCGGCCTCCGGCCTTTTTCTGATAAGGGGCTTTCGTCCGGTGGCAGAAACAGTCCGATTGGGATATCAGCGGCAAAATGGAGATTGCAATTTCGGACGGTTCCGACGCCCATGTTGTGAATGTTCGGCGTTTATACTGTTTGTGGATGGTTGAAAAAAGTTGGATTAAGCCTAATGTTGCAGGGAAGAAAACAAAATAATTGAGGAATGACGTTATTTAAAGTCACTGGCAGATTTAAAAAAAAAAAACGCAAAGCTTTTCATATATTATAATCAACTGGAAGAACACAAAATACAAGGACGGACAAGACGATTTCCCATTGTCAGTCCGTCCATCTGCTTTATGTTCTTCCCATTGTTTATATTATCCTTACCAGCACGATCTCCATTCTAAGTTTCATATAATGCTCACGCGTTTTGCTTCGTGAGTTCTTCATCTGCGTTCTTGTAGGTTGATGTCGCAATCTTTGTGACTGCGGAGCTATAATAACAATCTCGGCATTCGACATGCCCTGTATATCTAAATCTGTGATAGATTAAGGTCTCGTTAAGACGCAAACACTTTGGTGATGGGTCATCCTGAACCTACAGGAACAAACGTAGAAAGGACGGAAAAGACAAAACCCTTGAACAACTTTGCTCTAGAACACTTCTTCATATGCGTAATCGTCTTCTTCAGAGGAAGCTCACATTAAGACAAAATAACCATTGTCTTATAGAATATTTACACGAGAAAATTATTAAATTTACCGTTACCCCCTGAAGTATGCATGGAGTATGCTTTGTTGGCGCAGAGCAAACAATTTGAGTGTTCTGTTTTCCGGCGATATTTTTTTTTTTTTATCTTGTATGTAACCCCGTGAATGTACGGTATAACGGCGACCTTTTTCCCAGTATCTCCTTTTTCTTCGAATTCTGCAAATGTGCACCAACTATAGCTGGTTGCTTGCACCAACTGGTGCAAGCAGGTGCACTGCCAAGCCCACTATTAGAACGATTCTAAAACAACGCCATCAGCAACACAATTACTAACATGCATCTATTTTGCTGCGAGTGCGATAAGCGTTTGCTCTAGTTCCATGATTGTGGCATGCCGACGCCCCAAGCGGCCGCTGTCCGCGTCCCCATGCATCCCATCGGAAAAGAGAACCCACCCAATCCAGATGCTCTCCCCGCATCGACTTCAATGAGCCGTCCCCCCTACCCCCCACCCCGCGGACCCGCGCGCAGCGTGCCGAGTCGCGCGGCGGCGGCAGACGGTTGGCTCGTTGCAGACCGGGTCCACCACGCCGGCCGGGTGCTCGCCAGCAGTGACGTCGGGTGCCGCGGCGGTCGCCAGCCGTCGACGCGCCCTCGGCTATAGTGCGCCAAGATCACAGAGTATCTCCAACTGCTCGATCGGAGTTTCGTCTGTTTCTTGCACAGAGGTTGCGATCATGTCAGAAAGCCGATCACTTAGCGGCTGATTGAAAAGGAAAAAAAAAAGAAAAATTGTGGGTAGATCTTAAAGCATCTCGCATTGAGGTCTACCCACTATCCTTCCAATCAAAGCCAATCAGAGCTCGGCGTTGTTCTGACTTCGCGGTAACTACTGCGCAAGAAGCAGACGAAGTTGCGGTCGGCAACTGCGAGGCGGTTGCGAAAGCGGTGATCGTCTGCAAGCAACACACCAGACAAGGTCGTAGTGCTGATTTTTTTTTTCGCCACATAGGGAGACGAATGCTGGCCACGGATTGGACCCGAGTGTTGCGTCATCGTTCGGCTGGGACTCGGCTCCAATCGGTGAGGACACCAGTCTCAGTCGAACGCTGACGTAACAATAGCGGTGTTCGCTGCAGACCACTGATCTCTATAGAGATCAGTGCTGCAGACAGAATGACGTCATTATCTGAGTACGCGCCTCAAGTATGTTCGAGAATGGTAACATGTCTGCTTCGAACATGTCGGCAGAAAGTTTCACCTAGCTTTAAAGAAGCCATATCCTCTCGTGTCGCTTGCCTCTCCTCATCCTTCTTGTTCGTAAGAACTCTCTTCGGCGGTTGCATGGTAGAATGTAGGCAAGCAGAGGCACTGGTAGGATCTAAAGTTGTGCTAGTCCGAAATAGAGGACGCGGCAACTGGCCGAAAACTGACAGGACCGCCATACAAAGAAGAAACTCGCCGGAGGAAGTGTCGGTAGACTGTCCTTGTTTTATGATGTATTTGCAATGGAAATGGGGTTTTAGGGTGACTTTGGAAATTCAGCACTATCGTTTTTTTTTTCCCTTGTTTTAGGTGTTTCTACAAAAATGTCCGCCTGTCGTCCCGCTTTTATCCTGGCAGACGCGACGACGCAGCGCATGCGCACTTGTGATCAGTCTGCGTGAGTTGCTCGCTCTCTTGAATCCGGGCTCTCTACCCTCGACGCTGCCGCACGCAGTCCCGCTGGCGACGACCAGGCGCCCTCTCGCCAACACCCGTTCCCGGGGTCCGTGCGAGGGACCAGCTGGGTTTTTCGGCACCGAACCCTCGAAAAATGCCCCGAGCGGTGACGACGGCAGCTGACCGAACCAGGCGGGACACTCGACAGAGTTGCAGCCGTGTATGATATACGTAGTGTGACTGTAACGGATATGGCTACAATACATGAGAAGGAGAGGGAGGAGGATTCAAATTCAAATTCGTGTTGTTTTCTGAAGAGGCATCGAGTTTGTTTGGGAAACCTGGGTCCGGGTTTGACAAGCACCGTGATTATAATTAGAAAATCCCCGAGAGACTAGGAGAGCGTGCGCAAGAGCCGGGATTTCTCGTAATTATATTAAATTTACACCAGCTTGTTTGCACACTTACTCTTAGTTCATTGTGATCTCATTGTTGCGACACGGCTATGGTGACTAAGCCATGGTTCGGCACATGAATTGGTATCACGCTTCAAAATTGACGTATCATTGTTTGAATAGTGGGCAGACGATTGTCGGCCTTGTGATATGAAGATTTTAATCTGATTTATGGAGGTGTGAAACTTGCCCAGCGAAGTACTAGACCCCATTTGCCAAATCGTCTATGCTATACAACTCCCAGTCCGATGTTCCTAACCTGCATTATGCTGAAATCCAATTTCATTGCACCGTTATTTTTCGTTTCACTCTCATGAACTGCGTTCTCATTTCCAGGTATTTTTGTTTTTAGTAATTTTGTACATGAAGTAGTAACGTTCTCACAGCAAAACTGGTTTATAACATACGACAATTTGTTTTATGCTTCGTCTCGTCTCAAAACTAATCTTTGGCGTCTCTCAGTGTTAGAAATAAGAGGATCTAGTCTCTATTGTTCGAAATCGTTCCACATTTCAAGAGGTCTGCAAAGCGTGCCAGAATAGGCATAGGGGCGATAAATAACGGACGCGAATTTGATGAAGGCTAGCCTTAAATGCTGACATGTTCTCACCCAACATTTGCGGATTATATCGTTGCTAGGTATAACCGGTTAGATGGAGTGCAGATGATTTAGCTTTGCTACGAAAGGCACTATATTAGCAAAGTGCCGCGAAATGTCTGGTATACACTGAGCCTCCACTAAACGATACAGACAAAAAAGAAGTTCAGATCCAACTTAAAGTTGTCCCTAATTAGCGGAGTCTTGATCGTTCATCTATTATTCTATTACCTAATCGTTTGTCCTAACATTTTCCTTCCTACCAAGCTAACAGATGTCCTTGTCTGGGGGACTCCCAATCGACCTGACTTATTCCTATAGTACTAACAAACATCAAATATACACCACGACCGCCATTAGCAACACATACAAACAAAGAGGCTGGCACAAATGATGAATTAATTGAGTGTTAAGTTGTTTAACATTACTCACTGGGAATTTGTCCGTGATTTCTGCCATTGGAACAGAGTAGCAACAAGGCGGGGCCTCTTTGAGCCGATGCAGTGCAAGGGAAAGATATCTCGAGAGCTGTTATTCGTTTGCTCAATAAATATCATGGACATGGAGAAACGTATTAGAAGGCGAAGTTTAAGTTTTGTAAACTCGGTGAAGATTGGTTCATTCCCCGCTCACGTACAAATGGGAAAACGGTTAGGACGTTTAAAAATGCACGACCAGTTGCGAAATCGTTTTTTTTTTTTTTTTTTTACATGTATGCGAAGAACTATATATATAGTTCTTCGCGAACGCCGGGGCGCGAAGCAGATATGTACCATCGGGTTGAAATGAAATGCGAACAGTGACGTAACTTCAAGCTCCTTACGGCGCAGCTTCCAGGCTTGGTTTGTGTTGCTCCGATGTGTTCCGATGTGTTCAAAAAACACATCGGAGTAGGACGCACAACCTCGCAGTGCCCTAGACCCAGTCTTGGGCAGTAACTAGTTACTAGTAACGCGTTACCGGTAACTAGTTACTTTTTCTGGTAACTTTTACCTGTAACGCGTTACTCTTTAATACTGGTAACTTGTAACTATAGCACTGTTACTTTTTTATTGAGTAACTGTAACTGTTCAGGCCGTTACAGTTACTTTTTTTTTACTATATAAATTGAACCCACTGCCGCGGACATGGAGAAATTGCCATCTTGAAGTATTTTTCTCCAAACTTCTCGCTGACAAAAAAAAAAAAAAAAAGCGTGGCTACGCTATAAACAAACAAAAAACAGCCTGGTTCAGCCCACGACTGAGGATGTACGACATTCGAGTCAGCACGAAACCGGGAGATAAACGAAGCGGCGCCCGCGGTGGTAGGGGCGGCAAACAATGTCTGTTTCACCGACTGTGGTTCACTCTTCTCTCGTGCGTACCATCTGTGGGTGTTGGTGGTCGTGCAATTTCTCCGAGTATTCCGTCTGGGCTATGTCTGGGATATGTCCGTGCTGTCGTTTTTACTACCAGTCGTTCGCCGTTTCCTCGTCCCTAATAGATTTCAAGAAAGCCGTCCCCAAATTGTGCAGAAAGCCGGCGCTTGTTTAATTTATTATTTCTCTTCGAAGCCGCTCTAGTGAACACGACTTCCACAGTTGGCGTTTCGGACATAGACGCCGCGGTGGTCGTCGCACACTCGTAAAGCACCTGAAGCTAATTGTCCCCTTTCCGCCTATATTCTTTGGAAGCTGCTTGACATGCTACGTTTAGGCCTGCTTCCGAGTAAATACCAGAATCTAATTATGGGACCATCTCTGTCCTCATTCGTTTCAGAGTGAAAAATTAACCAAAACGTTCACTGACGCGGGCCGATGACAATTTTGAAAAACGGTTGATTCTAAGTTATAACAATTATTGCATATAAATTATGCACATCAAAATGCTGAAACGGCGAATGACGCAAAAAAAAAATGTAACGAGAAAGTAACGGCGTTACTGTTTTTGCAGTAACTGTAACTGTAACACGTTACTTTTTGAAACCGGTAACTGTAACTGTAACAGAGTTACTTTTTCTCTCTAGGTAATTGTAACTGTAACACTGTTACTTTTTACTGGTAACGTGCCCATGACTGCCTAGACCGATATGTTTGAACCTCGTCAAGTACAACCCAAGCTCGGAAGATGTGCTGGTAGTGGGCTCGAAGTTCCCTCACTGTACGCATTTCATTAGAGCCCAATGGTAAAATGAAACCAAAATGTTCGCGAAACTTCGATGTACCTATTCAGTAGTAATTTGTCTTTTTTTTTTTTTGATGACTTGGAACAGACCCCACTGATAAGCGCCGGCCTATCTAAATTTCAAGCACCAGCTTGAAACTTCAGCTGTTGGCTACAACCTCCAATACGTTACAAGCTGCCGGACATATCTGGCACGTCGAAAGAGGCATTACAATCCTAACCTCCAACGCCGTATGCAATACCACCACCGGGCCCTCTTCAATAAATGAGCCGGCTGTCCCCAAAAGCGATCCGGAGGGTCCAAAACTCCCGGAAGAAGAGAGAAATAAAAAGAAGGGCGGGGGGTAGGCAGCTGACCCGCAGCCGCAGGCATCATCCCATCGCCGACCAGAACAGAGGGTCCGTCGCCGCTACCAACCGACGCGAGCTCTCCACCGCCGCCGCATTTTAGTCCCAATTAACAGCTGCCATAGCCAACGCCGTCTGCATCCGCTCGACCGTCCGTCTGCTCAGCAATCTGCCTCTCTGGGAGGGCCTTGCGGGGAGTATGTACGGGGGCTCCAGCGTACGTGCTCTCCCCTCTCGTTCCCCATTCTCTCTCCCTCTCTCCCCACTCCCGATGTATTTGAACCCGACGTTGGAACACCGGGTGTCCTCTCTTGCCGGGTATTATGCTGTCGAACACGTGGGACGCGGCCGCCGAGGGTTCAATGGTTGGATGCGTGCGCGCCCAGGTCCGCTCCAACGCCCGACTTGCGTCAGCGCGTACGCGCGTTGTGTGCTCGTCCATTCAAGGGCGATTGCTGCTGCGACACACGGAAGGGAGAGGACTTGCTGAGGTGCGTGGTGGCAGCCTGGTGACGACGGAACCATAACGAGGGCTTATACGGGACGTAGTGCTACGTGGTTTCGGACGTTCCTTGCCGGGTTCCCGTCATGTGCTATGTTACGCGATGACGTAGTTGTGTAGCTGCTGACCGTTCCGGGTCAAGTGACCCGGGGTGGGGATTGTGGGTCCTTATGTGCGACCAACTGGTCGTAGATATACATACCTCCTAAGAATGACTAGATTATTCTTTATTTAGATGTACAGTGACGCCTTTCGTCTTTGTGCTAACTAGGTGCATCACGTGGCAGCGATTGGAGAAATTCAAGCCGATGATGATGAATAAGCAATTATATCAGAAGTGGTGGCTCTCTGGCCTAATTGGGGGGTGGTCAGAAAGATTCACAAAGATGTCCATGTTAGAAGAATTTCAGTATCAGTATTATTCCCTTTCTTACAAAACACTGACAGTCCAAGTTCTTTGCCATTTCGTTTTTACATTGGAGAGAAGGCTACCGACAAACAACACGGACGTCGATCCGTAGGAGGTACACAGAAAAAGTGAAGCAGGGAACATGTGATGGGCTTGTTAAGATTAGCCACCTGACGGAACTCTTCGGCGGCTGACATCGGTGCAGCGAGATGCGACAATGCGTCACCAAGCAAGATCCTCCAGGTGCAGAGGTTACTGCAGGATTAACTTAAAAACGGCGTCCGTCCGGCGCTGTGTGCTTAAAAAAAAAAAAAAAAAAAAAAAAAAGAAGAAGCCACTTTGTAGCAAATCCCTAAAGTGCAACTTTTTTGTATTCGTAAGTGCTTCGTGCGAGTGTCGAGTAAGCTCAAGGAAAAGAGCCCACCTGCGCAGCGACAGGGTACGCCTGATTGCTTTCCCTCTTCCGGAAGCAGTGCCCACGGACACCTTCTCCGAGAGGTCACAAAAATCACGGTCCTTCCTGAGGACCGTCGTCTTCTCTCAGAACTTTGCACGTTTGACCGTCTGCGTTTCCCCCGGTCACTAGAGAGTTTTAGCAGATCGTTCCCATACCAATACGACGCATGCGCAAATGCGTCGGCGGAGTATCTGGTATTGATTATCAGAGTTATTGGAACGATCTACCCAAACTTCATATAACTCGAGCCGGACGCTCCTCCAGGGAGTCGTCGGACGTCAGTAGCCTCAACTAGCTAGCAGAAAAAGTCCAGGGCTCGGCACCGCGCGGCTTCACATCTAGGCTATAACAGGCGCGACACACACCCCGTTGTACAAAACGTAGGACTCGTCCTCGCAAAACTTATTTCGCGCACTTTATGCTTACCAGAACCTACACTCTCCAGGTTTTCGATGTTCACTGCACCGCGATGTAATCGCGTGCAGTGTGCATCATTAAGAGACGATCAGTCATTGGCCATCGCTTAATCAGTTCAGACAATCAGAAGGACGCTATCGGTATTCCACCCTAGTCGCCATGCAGTCTTCGAGGCAAAAAGGAGTTCACATCTTCACTACCTCAGAGATGCATGGCTATGGAAGCATGATAACGATCGTGGTTCTCATTGATATAACCCAGACATGTACAAGTTACTCGAAAAAAGTAGTTAAGTTAAGTTACTGAGTATTGACCTCAAAAGTAATTTGAGTAGAGTAGAAATTACTCAAATGGAAAGTAATTGAGAAAATTACTAATTACCGTAAAAAAGTAGCGAATTACGTTTGAAGTCACTTTTATGTGTTTTAGTTATGGTAAAAAGAAAGTGCATAGGCTTTGACCCTTAGCGAAAATTGTGACATTTCTATTTGGAGGTTTAGCACTGCCTGAGCTTGATTTTTTAGGCAGTGCATGCTTGTTTACAGTGTTGCGTAAAGTACATATTAAAAGCGTTTGAAGTAAAGTACAAAGTAAATGAGAGGTTATGTACTTCAAGTAAAGTAGTAAGTACACCGGGTGCAATGTACTTGAATTAATGTACTATAAATACTATATATTTCAAGGTAAAGAATTACAAGTACTTTTAACACAATCTTTCATGATGCCCTTTCATTCCCTATACAGTGTTTGTTTAACTGCTATGCATTGCTCCAGGGGTAATCGGAGGTGCATCAGTTTTTACGGAAATGGCAGCAAATATTGTATAAATTCAAATCGCCACAGTGTAGTTGTTTTACTCTCGCTGACGATCTATTTGACACAATCAACTTATAAGGCATCTATTTGTGTCCGTCATATAGCCGCCATTACTTTATTTAGAGAAATGACCAGATGACGTCTCAAAAGAGTGTGTTTTCACACGACGATACGCCATTTTTTGTTTTCGAATTCGGGGAATGTACATGGAAGTCGGGAGTTTTATTTTCCTCAGAAGGTACAAGTACATGCTCAGAGAATGTACCCCAAGTAAAGTGCAAGTTTTCTAAACAGTAGTTCTTTAAGTACCATGTATTTAGAGTACTTCCCAACACCGCTTGTTTATGATTTTCTATATAAAAACGCTGGGGGAATTATTAAGGTTTCTCGAACGATCTTTGAATCTTTGAAGATCTGCATATTCTGAGTTTTAGGAGGAAAGGCAACGCGAAAAGGTTGCCTTTGCGTTGCCCTTTAGCACGCGATTCTTCGAGTACAACACAAACTACGGGAGCACCAGATGAGCTTCAGAGCAGGTGCTGCATTTTGTTGCCTCCTTTGAGTGTGGATGCAGTGTGTGCACCACCTGTAGTGGGCGAGAGTTTCTACGCTGGGGAGAAGCAAGGACCAGCCCTTTATTGAAATGGGTCAAGTCTCCTTGAGCTTCGGGACACAAAGAAACGCCGGTCTTCGGCTCTAATCCTGCAGTTACTCGGCCTCTCTTGCGTCGTGTATGTTCGCTACCCGCGCCTCGTAGCAGTGCCGTTGCAGGGGGGGGGGGGGGGGGGGGGGCTTGTGAAAATATTTTTGAGTTTTGGACTCTCCAGACCATTTTCTCCCCCACCCCCCTTCTTACGCCACATGCTTCTCCCTCTTTGCAAATATCAGCTGATGTTCCAACATCTTATCTCTTTTGTGCAGGAATGTTTTTTGATAGGCAAAACAACCACTAAAATTGGAAAGTAATTTGTAATTTGAGTAGAAGTTACTCCGAAAAAGTAATTAAAGTAAACTACTAATTACCGAAAAAAAATGTAATTGAAAGTTACTAAACTACTCAGAAAAGTAGTTAAACTACAGTAACTTGAGTAGAGTAGTTGAACTACGTACAAGTCTGATATAACCGATGAAAGGAAACGAAAAAACAAAAAGCCAAGTAAGAGGGCTCCTTATAGAATGCATCATCGTGGTACAGCACATGCCATTCTAATAACCATCTTCTGCGGGCTGCTGCCTTTCTCTACTGGGCTGCGTAACACGTTTGGAGCATGCGCAGTACGGCAGAATGTCGTACGCCGCGCATGCGTTCACGGCCCAGTAGTGACTCGGCATTTTTCGCCTTGGTTATGAACACCGAAAATGTGTATAGCCTCATGGACATCTAAGAGTGTACGATGCTCTGCATCTAAACCCATATTCACAACGTCACACTGAAGCCGCAGTCATACTGCTCACATATCCAACAAAAGATATGGTGCTCGCTGCAGACAATGTGATGACAGAAATGTGTGCTAACATGCCTCAATCATGTTCTAAGCATGTTTTCTTCGTACACACGTATGCTTCGAGCTTGACTGCAGACAGTTATAGTATGAACGGGACCGTCATATGCAGAAGGAAGGATGGATGAATGAACGAATGGTAATGGCTATACCCTTTGCAATGTGCGGTAGCTTGCGCCACCTAGCCTCAGTCTAAAAAGACTAACCTAACCAGGCTTGGAAGAAACACGCCTCACACAGTGTTTGAAGATTTTTTTTTTTTTTTATGCTGTATTAGCGGTACGACAGCGTCTTAAGAAACACGCCTGCGAATGCCCGTATGCGGGCATGGGCATGCACGTGTACGTACAAAACTCGCAGAGGAGCGTGGAGTGACTGGAGTCACGCGCGAACGCGGACGCACCCCGCGAACTCCGGGCAACATCGACAAAATTCCACTCTTCCTCGTCGCATCGATAAGCGCCATCTGTCAAGCGAGCGCGCTCCCCGAAACACCTCCTGTTACGCAACCCCCTTCCTTCCCCCTTTTCCCCACAATGTTCCCCAACGGAACCCCGCGCCCGGAGCGCACACATAACCAGCCACGTAACTTTCTCTCCAAGGAGTCAAACGCACCCTTCTTCCCATACCAGCGTCGCCTCATCGCTAGGCGAGGTAGAAGACGATGACAGACCGACGCCGGGAACCAATACCGACTAGAAGACACAAGACCTGCACATGACATCATCGTTGGTGGCAAGCTAGGCGACGCTGAGCGGGCCCACTAGTGATGACGTATGAGGGAGCAAAGGTTCGGGCCTTTTCTTCTAGGTAGTATTGCGGGAACTCCCGGTGCCACCGTATGAAATCGCCACGCCTTATGTACGGAGGGAGAGCATACGAGAAAGGGACGGAACCCCCGGTCGTAAAGGTGAAGAAAGATGGCGACTAAGTTGGACCCTGCTCTTTTGTGCGAGGTTCTGCGCCGCGATGACGACGCCGTTTGTTCGTTCATTCAGACCTCGGTTACGTGGAAGGGACTTTACGACGCGCACACACCCGTTCGGAAGTTCCCGTTGCATATTTAGCGAGCGGCCCGCTCGCTAAAAAGGGAGATGGTGACGTCACGTTTTATGGGTTTGTGCGGGATTTGAATTTGACGTGGGTACCACGGGATTTGGACGAAATCGACTTGTACAAAATACTTATAAAACGTATTTGACTTTATCGTGACAAAAAGCTGGCACTGAGCAACGAATGAAAAAGAGGACGAGTTTGTTATTATGTGTGTGTTTAATATATTTTTGTTGCGTTCATCAGTTTAAGGTTTTTGCCAATATGAATAGTCACCAGCTCGTACTTTATATTTTATTTTAATTATGTTATACTAAAAAAGGGATACTTTCAAGATATTCTCGCAACATTTGGTCTCTATTCAGTCAGACAACTAACTAAACAAGAAGTGGCTCTGAAAAAATATAATTACACAACAGCTTTTTTTTTTTTTTTTTTTCTCGTACGACACCTGTTTTTATACACTGCGTCCGACAGCATGGTCCCTTAGTGCAAAAAGCGTATGCCGTCGCTGAGCGCCCCAAAACAGTTGAAGTTCGTAATCCCGCCTCCCTTCCCCCCTCGGAAAAAGGCGAACATAATTTAATAAATAAGAACAGTATAAGCGACTTGCAAATATATATTTTAGTTGAAATACTAAAGAGTGTATCCTAAAGGTATTTGTGATATACCCACTTGCTTCCTAAAAACACAGGGTGTCCAAAAAAAAAAAAAGATTTACTTTTTTTCTTTTACCGTAAAAATAAATTACGCATTGCCGAATGCTCATTTTTCAACTGAATGTAGGGCTAGAGATCCGAACCAGATGCCAAAGTTTCAGCACTAACCGTTATCTTGTCCAAAAGTTATAAGTGATTTTCTGAAAATTGTAATTGGAAAATGGCGGCCGACGAATCTCTCTAATACGTGGAGCTCTATGGCGAAAGTTAGCGAAAATGGGAGAAAACGGGCCCCATTTTCCCTTTGTAATTTTCATAAAATCACTTATAACTTTTTGAATAAGATAACGGTTCGTGCTGAAACTTCGGCATCTGGTTCGGACCTCTAGCGCTACATTTGGGCGCAAACTGAGCGCTCGGCGATGCGTATTTTATTTTTGTGTTAAAAAAAAAAAAAAAAAAAAAACCTTAAAATTGTTTTTGGGAGACCCTGTACAAAAGATAGAAAATCTCGAATAAAGTAGTTTATTTATGTTCCAAGTCCCGGGACGGATGTAGTGGGCAAGGAGCGCTGTCAGGCACGTAGCCAGGATTTTGTTTCGGGGGGGGGGGGGGGGGGGGGGGGGGGGTCCCGCCCATGACAAAATGCTGTATAAGGGGGAGGGGGGAGTGGAGGTCCCAGCAAAAAGGAAGATTTTTTTTTGGGGGGGGGGGGGGGCCGGGCCCCATGGGCCTCCCCCCTGGATACGTGCCTGGCTGACGTCATGCTTCTTGTTGGAGAAATCTGTGCTGGCGCGAGATAGATTAAAGAAGAAACAGGTTTTTACAATGTAAGATAGAAGCGTTAGCGAGTGTTAGAATAGCTAGGGTGCCCAAAACATTACCGTCGTTGCCATTGGGAAAGCGCCGAGTTCGAAACGCGTTGGGAATTGGCGCACGGCGTGTCGACGACGCAATGTTTTGCGCACAGAAAGCTTTTGGGGAAGATATTATGTTTCGAATTCTTAAAATGCTACTTTCCATCTTTGTGGAAAACATGTGCGATTCCCAACACTGCTGATTAGGCACGTTTTTAAACGCGTATAATTACAGTCCGGGCAAGCTTGAGCGTTTTACATGCTGTTGAGAACTTCAAGTCAAAGGGCAGTATAAAGACCAGCGTAAAACACGCGCCACACACATACACGAATTATGCCGGCAGACAATCGCCTTTTTTTTTTTGCTCTCACTTTTATTGTTTTTATATATATTTCGTATTAAACATACACACAAAGCTATAAGAACGGGGCTGTAAATAACTGACGATAAACTCTGGTTTTGTGTATACGCTATCAAGTAAAATCTACATAAACCGCTAAAACAAATTTAAAAAAAAACTGATTAATATAAAGCTTACTCTGCCAGCTAAGCGCTCTCCGGGTTATCACATTTCTGTCCACAACACAGATCTATACAAAACGATAATTTTTCTATGTATTTGTTTTTTACTTTTTTTTATTATCGAGGTCCGCTATTAGGAGGTCAGCTGGAGAAGCGACAAAACCGAGCGGCTCTTTCCCAATGTCCACCTTTCTTCGACCCCCCCTCCCCTTCCTGCTATTTACGGGCGAGAGAAAGTAAAATATTAAAGAACCGGGGGGACAAGCCGATGGTCCTAAAGCCGGAGGTACGGAGGAGCGCCCATCTTACCGGAAGCGAGCCCATCCGCGGTTTCGCACGTGTGCAAGCGCGCGCCCTCCTCCGGTGTCCAGGTGGACCTAGGGTCCCACTCTCTGTATGAACCACCCTTCTCGCCGACTCCCTCTTTCGCCATTATTAAGGGCACCCCTCGCCAAAAGACGACCGACATTGCAGACCCGAATTTTCCCCAATAAAACTCCGTCCCTCCCCCCAGTCCTCTCTTCCCTTCCCTTCATCTCAATTTTTTTCACATTTTTAATCTATTTTTTAAGCTTTTTTTTTTCGAAGTACCATGAGAAAGTTATCGTTCCCTCTTTCTCTCTTGGCGACGCCGTGAATGGGGAGGAGGCTTCTACGATGCAGTGTGCTTTCTTCACTCTCTTTCCCTTCTTTTCCCTCGCGTAGGGAAACGGGAAAAAAAAGCTGGTCAGTTGGGGGAAGTTGTTGTCGTCACGCGCGCGCCCTTCACTAGTTTGTTGTTGTTGTTGTCCATCTGTCCGACGGCAAAACGGAGCTGGTCCCAATAACGGATTACGCTAAACGTAGACGAGATCGACTTTTTTTTTCTTTTTTTTTTCTTTTTTTTTTTCTGCGTGTCACTCCGGCTACAGTCACATTTCCGGTTTTTGTACGCCCTTCTGGTTCAAAATTCAAGATTTATGCTAAACGGAGATTGTACCGATTTTGGCGAGGCGTGATTGGCAGATACGAGTGACTTGGCCTGCGTGTCTCACCGGTTACTCTTACATTTTCAGTTTTTGAGCGTCTTTCAGCTTCAAAGGTTTCCTAACGAATTAACGAATGTTTTACGTGTACTGACAGTCGGCCACTCGTAACCGCAACCTTCGAGTATAGACACAAAAAGGTTCACGAATATCATACGGTAGACTCCGACTGCGACCCCGAGTTGAAAACGGTACTAGAATTTGCAAATAACATCTCTATTAAACCTGCGTCGCAAATCGTTAAAAAAGTATATTTCTTTCATAATTCGCGACAGATTATTACAGAGGACTGGATCAGTCTATTGGCTATAGTTGTGCACTGCTGAGGATGCACTGAACATGAATAAGTATAAATCCGCGGTCACACGGCCAACACATCATACAAGAGCCAGTCTGCATGCAGACGCCGTCTGAGACGCGTTTCTTCTTTGTACGACAGTTGGATAGATGTTAATGGCTAAACCCTTTGTAACGGGCGGTAGCTTGCGCCACCTATCGGAGAGTGTCTGCAGACTGGCTTTTGTACGTTGCTCGATGATGCTTGATGCTTGATACGAATCGGCAGATGCGTCTTTCATCAAGTCAGCAGCCAACACCGTGTCTTTTGTATTACGTGTGAGCAGTAGGACCGGAGTTTAAAGGGACACTAAACCCCTTTCTGCGATATTATAGTTATGGCCATTAGCGAATCTATGGGCTCTAAGCATCCTAAAAAAGCCAAACGTTACATTCATGCATGGCCGATTTCTCTATTAAAATGGGTACAAGAAGATCGATAGCATATGGTTCCACCGGACGAGGAAGGGCAGAGTCCTGCCCTTCCTGGTGCGACGGCGCCCTCTGGTGTCTGCGATAGTTCCGAGGTAAATGATCTTTTGATGTCGATTTTAACAAAAAAATCAGCCCCACATGATTTTAACGTTTGTCTTTTAGGATGCTTAGAGCCCGTATATTGAAATTATGACCGTGAAAATAGGCTTGCGGAAACGTGCCCCACTATTGACGAGGAGAGCACACGATGAAGGCATCGTCACGCTTTGTGTGCCGCTCATTTTCTCTCATTTGCCTTTCGGGCTCCCGTATCTCTGTCGCATACGTTCCTCTAACAGATTAGGTAGTCGATGATTGCGCCGTTTGTGTCCTTATTTCGGTCATCGAATACGAAGCCTCGGTCCTCCACCATGCCTTTTTTTTTTCGTCACCTGACGAAAAACGGTGTTTGTAACAAATGTAGAAGCACAAGCCTGACCCATGCACACGAGCGCATCGAACCAGTTCCAAAGAACCCACTTATCCAATTTCGAAACATTAAACTGTGCGAACTATAACAAACCGCTCAAACCAAACAAACAAAGCTTAAAAAAAGAAGAAAAAAAGAAACGAGTAAGGAGATTAACATTAACAGCAGCAAATCTTATGGATCACTTTTTTTTTTCTCTCCCGGAGGCTGGATTGAGCTAAATATAGCCCACATGATGCCCGTCAAAGCTCGATCAACACGGACACCCGAACCACTTTCCTCTTCGTAAACCTAAAGCCTTTTTCTTTACACACCGTTAAGTGAGGCACCAACTTTCTTTTCCTTTTTTTTTTACAACAGCGTCCCTAAGAAGGAAGAGAAGGAACAGGAAAAAAAGAAAATGCCTCCCCCCCCCCTCCCCCCCCCCTCTAAAAAAAACCACGAAAAAAGAGCACGACGCCAGCTGCTTCTCGCACTTTCCGTAGTCTGCATAGCGGACACGAGCAGTGCCTCGCTGGGAAATGGGGAACTAGCGCTTTCCCGGAATGGGACCGCTCTTGCCCACCAGCCGCCACCTGCTCGAAATCTTTCCCTCGAAGCTAAAATACTAATAAAATAAACACAAAAAAACTCCGTTTCTTCCTAAGTTGACAGTGCGGTGGAAGCTACACGCTCACTGGACAAGTCGTCGTCTACCTTTTACCACGTGATCACGCTGGGTCAGGTGATGGAAAGGAGGCGCCTGATTGGTCCAGCTTGCGCCTAGCTTTGAACGCACTGCCAGTTAGCTTAGGAGTGAACGGCGCATGGTGGTTTCCTTCGAGGCTCACGCAACATGTCTGTACGTGTAGCGCTGAATCTTTTGACCGTGAAGGTTCTCCCTCGAACGAACGAGGGAATGTGTCAGCGTTGAAGAACGACCAGAGACTCGTGGAAGCTGGGTGTATTAGAGAGTTTGGGTAGATCGTTCCGATTACCTCCGATAACGATCCGAATAACGATGCGAGGCGTTCGCTTTAGAGAGTTCCAGTAGATCGTTCCAATGACCCCGATAACGATACACGATACGGCGCCACCGCCTTTGCGCACGCATTGTACCACTATCGGGTATCGTTATCGGGGGTATTGGAGGTATCGCAACGGTCTGCTTAGACTCTTTATTCGCAAAGGTGTCGCCGGAGTATAGAGTATCGTTATCGGAGATATCGAAACGATGTACTAAAATTCCACTGGAGGTTTAAAGATCATTCCGATATCACTCTTTGACAGGGAACGGTTTAATTAATCGTCTAAGTAACACCAATTATTCAGTATAAAATTCTTAATCGCTGCAGAACCTGCTTGCAGAGTAATTAGTTTAATTGAAAGTTCCGAATTACATATAACTCTTGAATAAGCTGATCTACTAAAATTTCTTTAGTTTGATTGAGAGCTTTTTTTTGTTATTATTAAAAGCCTTGCCTGTGTTGCCAAACAGCTGAAATTTGAAAAATTCGGTAAATACAAAGTTTCCATAATGTGCGATCTGATAAAAGAGTATTGCAGGATACTTTAAAATACTTTTAAAAAGAAAGGAAGAATAACAAAAGCTGGAATAATATTTGTAAGAAATCCGAAGTAAATCTGCTCGCGAATGGTTGGGAGTTCCTAGATCTAAAATTAACCAGTAAAGAGTTTACTGGACCGATCTGTTGGGTGTATGCGGAGTGTTAATGTTTTTGCAGCACTAAATTAACTGAACCTAAAAAGAATGTCTTGTTGTTTTAGTGTCTCTCGATAAAAAAGCCGCACCGCGCTTTTGTTACTGCTATTAATACCATTGTTCCATTTTTATACAGCAAGCAACCAACATTGCTTGCCGACCCGTGCGATGTTCTTGTGTGCCGGAAGGAAGTACCAATGAACATTTATGTGTTGTCACCTAGCCACGTTCAAGCGTAAGAAAGTGAAAGTTCAGTAGAAGAGTATTTGTTGAAGATTCATTTGTTTTCAACGTGCTCTTTTGATTTTGCAAATCAACAGGTGTATCTTAACGCTGGACTCACACGACTGAGAAATCCCGGGAATTTCTCCCCTGCGCACGCATCACGCGACGAAAACGTCAGGCTTTTTGCGATACGGCGCTATGACGAGACCTGGTTTGCCGGCGGATGAGTTTGTTTTCAATAATACTTTCTCGTTAAACTATTTGGTGTCAAATGTAGCGCTCGCTACACTCGTCCGCGGTGGTGTCAAGTGTGGAAACAGCTAAATTGGACCGCGAACGCCGACATCCCTCCCCCGGCACTTCGTCGCAGTGAACAACAAAGATGAGGGAAAAATTGCGCCCGCTATCGATGCCACACACATCTCAGCGCAGATTATTTTGTTTCTATGATTTTCGATTCCAATTTTATTATTCCATTGAGAGAATCACACAGTCACAGACTTCCCAAAGACAACCTTCCTCCCACTAAAAAAGCTAGATCGTACGGGATGCACTATATCGGAAAGCGCACGCGTGCTCGTGCGACTCCTAACCCGAAACCGAAACCAAGGAAAATTGCAGGCACGTCATTGCCACCTGCTTCGTCTAGATGGCGCCACCTGTGCGCAGCAGACTATGGCAGCAGAGTCTTCGAGCCCGTAACAGCAAAGTTCCATGGTGCGGGCACTGTAGCGCGGGCCTCGCAATCGAACCTTTATTTCGTTTATTCTCTCCGCTTCAAATCGAACCAATGCATGGAGAACGATGGCAGACAATATACAAAAACAAAGGAACTAATGAGGACGTGATGATTAGTGACGTCATCGGGGGAGCACGTGGTACGCGGGTGCAACGGGAAGAGGAGGTTCTTTATCTATTTGCTCAAGGCGGCGTCCCAAACGAGTCGCAGAAACAAAAGAGCGAAGAAGGAAGCGAAGAAAATTGTCTCCGCGTATTTGAACAGCTGTGTCGTGGTGCTGGTAGTGGGACCCTGACGCAATTGGCGGGCCGCGAACGCGCTGGTAGGGAAAGAGATCCGTCTTGTGACTTTTCTCTCTCCCTCCCCTTTCTGCTCTTCCTTCAGGCGACGTCCACTTCGTCGCACGTTCTGTCGACATGCCAGACTTTCAAACAGGCGGAGCGCCGCAGCAGGAGGGAGGGTTTCCTTGAAGCGAGTACACGCGTACATGGGGCAGAATGACGCTGGGAATAATAGAAAAGAAAAGAACTATACTTACTTCGTTTCACCATATGTCCGATCGCAGTCGAGGACTGCTCTGTTTCTCTGGTCGAAACCGAGTGTTTCAGACATACAGACGTAGACACAAGGTCATGGAGCGTGAACAGGGCTCCATTTGTTCCGCCGACGAAAGTAGGTACACGCGCGTCAGCAGGAGCCGTGACGTTGCGGTTTTAATATTGCTTTATTGGCCTCGTCCACCTCGTAGCATCGGCTGAGCGCGGACTAAGTGCTGCAACCTCGTGACGTTTGTCCTGTCGTTGCGCGTATGCTATATTCGGCTGAACCAATCGAGAGCAGTGAAAGCATGCGTGATTTTGGGATTTTGCTATGCGTGTCCGTGCTTGTAGTTGGGCGTCGCCTTAACCAACCTTCAGTTTTTGTTTCTTTTTATTCCTTTACTTCACTTCTTGAATACCACGGCAGGACACATTGCCATATATTAGATTCTACTGTGTCCTTATCCCCAGCAGTGGCCTTTGTGGAGGCTCGTCGTAAACTCCCGTTTCAGCGACTCGGCATCTCGGTAGGACTGGTAGGACAAGAGCAGCAAGGGCGGCTGTAATCTTTTAAAGCGTCTACACTTTGTTTAAGTTTTTGTGTGGCGTCATGGCGCTCGTTTTCTTCGTGGGCTTGCTGTCACCGGTTTAACCATGCCTTTCTGGTGAAGCTCACCAGCAAAGCAGACGATGGAGGGCGCGACTTGTCGACAATCTCGTCTGCGAGAAAGCCGTCGCTCTCGAGCACGCCGGTAATCACCGTCCAAAGTCACGGCGCGCGGGGACGACAATGCTATCGCGGGCTGGCAAAATCCCTGCTATCTAATCCCCGCCGAGTGCTGTATCAGCGGCTATTGTTTCGCGCGGTCGCTCTGTCGCGTCAGAGAGGAACAATGGAACGGCATTCCAAGGCAGTTCTCGAGACTGTTATCGTCCTTCGGACCGATGGCTGGCGTTTCTTTGAGCCGTCCTCGCAGCAAAAGTTTCTTTTTTTTTTTTTTTAGGGGGGGGGGGGGTGAGTCCAGATAGGGGGTTTCAAAGTCCCTAAATGAGATACGACGTGCTGAGTGTTTACGCTGAGACAGTAGCCCCCCTGTAGTCGTTCTCAAACAAGCACTCAACAGGATTTTGACCGTATATCCGAATAGAGCGCCGACAGCAATTTTTTTCGAACTCTTGGGTCCCTCTGACTCACATCCAGGGTCCACTGGAATACACTCTGGGTGGACGCATAGATGTTATAATCATTCAGGTTCCTAATAAAAAGAAGAAAAAAATATGGAGGTTCGGAAATTTGAGTATCAATTCGTAACCATCTTTCCTTTAGAGACTATTACGTACACAGTGAGAACTAACATCTCAAAATTAGGAAAGCATTCATTGTGGGTTTATCGTCAATGTTCCTGTCCTTTATCAGGTTATAAATTTGAGAGGTTGAAGTCTGCTAAGGAATACTGGAGTTCCTTATAGAACACAAACAACAAAAGAAAGGGAAAGAAAGTAAGAAAGGCCACACCACAACAGGGAAAGTTTGAACTGCAATATTTATTTGTTTTTCTTTTTGCTTGCAAAAAGGGGCTTTATCACAATGTCATCAAACTATAGGATCTGTCCTTGTGTAAGTGTCTCTCTGTACAAATAATAATTACATTCATAGGCATCACCTAGAAGGGGCACAGAAATGCCTCGGTCAGTTTTTGTCAGAAATAATACAAAGGGAGAAAAAAAAAAATAAGTAGCCGATGTACCGGTGAGCGCATTGCTGTGAAGCATGCAGCCTCTGTCAAGCAAGCACTGTACACTAGGTTACAACATGAAAATGGGCACGATTTGTCTGTGTACAGGACACGTTATCAGATGCCTAGTCCTTTTTTGTATTATTATTATTACGTAATCGCACATCACAGACGTATATAAGTTACTCAACGAAATAAAATGTGTTTGCACGAAAACCTGGCCCAGAAAATGACAGGGATCTCCAACCCGTGGCAAGAACAGTTAGCAAGTTCAGCGTTTGTAACGTTTGGGGATATACCCAGAAAGAAATTAAGAGCTACCGGCAGTTGTACACATTCGAACCTCCCCTGGACTAGCTTCGAAATAAGTGCAGGCAAAGGTAGGTGCTCTTAGACCTAGCTACCAAAACATCGGTTTGTACTTGCAACTGAAGAAAACTGGAAGAGGGAAACGATTATAAATAAGATTGGAGATCCCAACATGACCCCTTGACCCTTACAAAACTTCCCGCAAGAGTGGCATATACACGCGACGAAACTATGTATATATATATATATAAAAAAAAAAAACTTGATGTCAAAGATTGCACATGATCTCCAAGCAAACAAGAGCCTGACATTGTTGTTTTTCAGGCTGTCGTATGACATTGGGGTGACCTTTTCATTCATGTTTGTGACCGAAACTGGGATGGGGAAGGCTTCAAGATACAGAGACATACTCTAATACTGTGCTGGAGTGGTCAGGCTCAGCGCTGAGGAGCACATCTACAGCCTGCTAAAGACTACAACCAGGAAGATACATCGCACTCTCCATGCTGTTTCTGGGAGCTGCTATCTTCGGTGCGTGGACTGCCTTGCCATGCTGAAGAGTTGTCGATGGCGTGAAGATGGTGTATTGCTGCTCATCGGCAAGCCGCGGCACAGACGTCAGGCGGCGTCTTCGCTGGATGTCATCAAGCAGCCTCTGCATCTCGCCGGGGCGTCAGTTACGTTGACGGTGGTTGGTGAAGATGTCGCTCTTGGCTTGGAGTAGAGCGAAAGACTAGCCGTGCTCGGAGGCACCGACGCACCATCACTGAGTCCCGGAGCTCTGCCTCAGCGCTCTGGGATGACGAAGAATCATTGTCCCGCTGGTCGCACTTTCTCACAAGTCCTAGCACGAGACCGGACGTGGCGACGGCACCACGGCAGAGATCAGGTCCGTCAGGTGGCTGGGGAGGACTTTGTCGGCGTGGTTCGCCTGAAAAACACGAAAAGAAACGACTGGTCAGAGAAGTGGCCACCGGGATTTCCAAGAACACACACATCCCGTTGAAGGTTGCTTGCACACTAGATATAGTACAAGATTGCAAAACGCGCCCAGTTGTCCCACTAGAAGCAATACCCCGGAAGGTTCACGGGAGGACACCAGTGTTTTCTTGTACAAGTACCTTCAAGGACGGAAGTGCCGACCTGACAACATGAAGGGGACCGCAGATATGAACGATTCATTATTATTTGGCCCGGAAACCGTTCGGTAAATAACACAGAATGTGGACAAGACTACGGCCAGTATTGCAACCGAGAGCGACATCTCCAATCCGCATTGACGTTCAACGTGGAATATTTTTCTTTTTTGTCCAACCAAACCGGTTGCAATAGTGCTCGGCAAGCCAAAGCCGTGCCAGAAGCGTTGCAAACGTTCGTGTACTGTACGCAAGCCGAGGAAATTCTCAAGGCAAACTTGAAAGCTAGGCAGCATACGAAAGATGCCGCTCCATACGAGGAAAAAAAAAAAAAGAAAAAGCCAGACGGGCCTTCAACGTCCACCGGGGCATTACCACACGAGTCTGACCCACATCGGCCACAGCGGGAGAGGGGGGCCTGCCCGGGTTCGCTCGCTCGCGGAGGATTTTGCGGGCCGCAGAAAAACCAGTTCTGCACTTGTCAAGGAAGTCAAACACCTCCCCTTGTCCCGGGCAAAAGCGGGGGCCCCCTTCGGTTTTTCCCGACTAAAGCGCATAGAGTCAGCCAGAGAGTCGAAGAACGGCCGCGCAACCAAGAGACACCATTCGCGGAAGGATTGCGTGCATGAAGCCACGTCACGCGTAGACGTTGTCGAACGCCTGCTACGTTTTCTGACGGATGCGCCCGAAGATGAGACGGGAGTGACTAACAACGGACGGAATGCAGCCGCAATAACAGGACGTGCGTCGCCGTGCAAGAGTGACGGCGGTATCGAGAGCTGGCAAGGTGGGGCTGAAGGAGGAGGGACGGTACGATAGTGACGGAACTCTTTTCGGTTATCATCAATGAGTTGTTCTCATGACGCATCAGAGGGAACGCCGAGTAGGGGGTTTGGAAACACTGAAGAACAAAAAACCTTCGTTGACTTTTTTTTTTTTTTTTGCTTCCAGAAAAGGCGTGATGATGCAGCGATTGTAAGGACAGTTCGAGGACTCTTGTTCAACTTCCTGAAGTTAAAAAGGAAGCATATGAATATGATTAATATTAGTGCGACGATGTCACACTTTGCAGAAGATGTTTCCCGTAGAAGGTATGCGTCCTTGAAAGAGACCAGAAGCGGAAGCTAATCGTCACACAGAACGTCGACTGCGCAGTTAGAGGGGGATCGATGGGGCAACAGAAAATTTGTTTTTCCATGAGTCAGCTGTAGAAGGCGCGACCGTTACGAAAAGTGTCCCGGGTTATTTGGAACGGAGGGCTTTGCGGTATCGTAGGTACTACGTTAACCCCCGCTTTAACACTTTCCCCCACCGTGTAGTAGCGAGTCATGCAGCAGCCTCAAGAAACGCGATGCAACAATTGTTTGGAAACTCACCTCCAACACAGAACAGGTGTTCGCCACAGCGTTGCTAGAAGGCGACAGAACTCCCAAGGGTTGCCTCGCTGGACTCGTGCTGGAGCCTGCAGGATGCGACGAGCGGGTGGCCGGGTGCGTTTCCAAAGCGATCTGCAGGTCGAGGATGTAGTCGATGACGTTCTGGATGATCTCCAGTTTGGAGAGCTTCTTGTTTCGCGGCATGTTGGGCACCAGTTCCTTGAGCTTGGCGAGCAGCGACTGCATCTCTTCGTGGTTCAAGTCGCGGTCCTTGCGGCCGCGGCCGACGCGGCCTTCGGCCACCTTGGCCAAACACCGGCTGATGACCTGCTGCTCCATCTGCTGACTTCATTCCTGGCTTAATCCGAGAGATAGCGGAGTCCGAGGACGTAATCCAAAGAGGGCCAACGGCGCACTGAAGGAGGTTGAAAACAGCGGAAGGTTGTTTCACAACACCGAAGCGATGGATAGAGCGTTGTCGACTCAACGGCGAGCGAGGAGCGAAACATGGTCCAGAAAACGGAAGGCCGCCGTTTTTATACCCGAGTACGAGAGGCCGACCAATCGGGGCACAGGGGCGGGCACTACGGGATGAGACAGCCAATGAGGCCGCGTGGGAGAATCCGAGATCGCGCGTTGCAGGCGTCAGACGGCGCCACCGCCCCGCGGTGCTCTCCGGAGTCCGCAGTTGCGCCGCGCTGCTCACAGCTGTGGGTTCCGTCCGCGAGGACCGCTTCGCGGCCATTTTTTTTTTTCTTCTATCTCTTCGAGTTGTCCCTTTTTCTCACGCTGGGGCTGGCTGCGCGAGCCAGCTGTCCGGGGAAAGCGAGGAGGATTCGTGCCTCCTCCCCCGGTGCACCTGTCCTACCCCACCGTGACCTCCAACATTGGCGCGGAGACTTTCGGAAGAGAGAAAAAAAAAAAAAGAAATGATTGTTGGCAATGGCGGCTCCTTTATTTGCGTGTTTCGTCGTCGCCTCTCTCTCTCTCTCTTTCTCCCCCTCTCTCATCAGTTTCTCTTTCCTACGCGCTTGCATCCTCCTCTCCCATCCGTGAGTCTGCGTTCCGGGCTTGAGGTGGCTGTGGAGGGGCTTGAATCGGTTAAAGGGTACGGCACGCTGAGTCGCGACAGAACGCGGACGTCAGCTCGGTAACCTATGCATTATTCAGTGCTAAAAACAAAAAGGCAGAAGCTTTTCATTTAATTTTTTTTTTCAGGACGTTTTAGTTTTGGCAGCGCAGTTCCGCAGTACATGATCGTAACACCTTTGTTGTCTTTGAACTTGGTTTCGGGTGGCATTCGGTAGCGATCAGACTGCATTGACTAATGATTAAACGTGCTGAAGCCTGAACTGGTGCTCGTGCAAGTCGAGATGCATCTTGTAATGCGTTGTTTTAATTACCCTCGATAATCTGCCTCCCCACCTTCTATTGAACAGATGAAGGGTTTCTTATTAACCAGGTGTTCTCACGCGTCAATTTGGTGGTGATTAATATACGGCTCCAAAATGAACATGGTGCGTGACGGGTTCTTTATAGTAATCCGCTATTTGTATGTGTAATGGCGGGGAAAAAAATATTGCTTATTGATAAAGCCTCTATACCATGCGGAGTATTTTATTTTATGTAGGACTAAGAGTTTTGAGTCTATTTATTTTTTTAAGCATGATCTACGAGGCGGCGTTTCTGGGATGCCTCGAATTTGTATTCATTCATTCATTATTTGTGTTCTTATGACCTTTTCGATAAAGCACACAGACGTGTGGACAAAGGAAAACAAACACAGGGCAGCTAATCAGACTCTAGGTGTCAAGCTTCATTTTCAGCCATTAATTCCAGCATAATATTTAAAAGAAACAAACGCACGGTTTCTTTTATTTTTGGGATTACTGAAAACTTGAGTTTATGCAACAATTATTTTGCTCTCCAAACAACAATTTAAGTGTTTCTTTTTTTTCTTTCTTTTTCTTGAAGTGGATATTTTTTAATGTTAAAACGGCATTTTGAAGTCCTGCATTTACGGATCTGGTCTCCGATATACTTGAGTCCACAGACCAACAATATCCCTATTCGCAAAAATTGCAGCTCGGCGATTGACAGGGATCCGGTTCAAACCGTCCATCAGAGGCACGACCCAACCATCGTAACAATAAAAATAAAAGCAAAACCGCCAAAAGCGATCAGCCACATGTATTTGGGCCGTAAACTTTCCGGCGTCTATTTTATTCTATGTATTTTGGGGATGCGTGCCCCAGATGTTGCCGATCTGCGCATGAGCAGTACCGACAACAGCGCCGCCGTAGAGGTCTGACTCCCGAGCAACGCGTTGGTGTATCATACGCACGTGCTCGCACACGCATACACAAACGCGCACACACATACACGTGTGCAGGGTCCGATTAAGGTACGGGCTAAGGGGTCCCCTTAGAGCCTTAAGGCTCTAAGGGGACCCCGTGCTGGCCCCTGGGATTCTGAAAAATGTTAAACTTTTCTATTTAAGACACCTCAAATCAAAAGCAGAAAGAACTCGCTGAAGAGCCTCTGGCACTTTGGACTTCTCGTTACCTATCCTTTTTTTTTTTTTTTCAGCAGGGAAATAGAAATGCAATAACGCTTCTGTCTCTAGACACGCTGTCGTTTGTGAGCTTGCTGTACAAGAGTCTATCCAAGGAGGAAATTCTTACCCGGCCTCCCGAGTCCCATGCCCTTCGTCGGAGGGTGCAAAGGTGTCGACCCTGGTGGTTCCGTTCTTCTCTCTTAATTGAAGCTGGATGGAAGGATGGTGATAGAGTTCTCTTCTGTACTGGGGCCCCCTTGGCGAGTTTTTTGGACAATGGAGGGTGCTTCCATATACTATACTCGAGCAACACAACGTAGTTCACAAGTGTTGTTTGCAACCTTTTAGCGAAATTTCATAATAGAATTTACTCCGGAAGAACAAGTGGAAAACAAGCAAAAGGGTACCGTCAGACATTCCGAAATCTGACTCCAGCCTAAAACTACCAACGAGCGTTTCAAGGAGCCGGCTCTTGAGACGGCCCTCTACGGTTTTCGATGGGCACTGACTGCAAGCAACTGCTCTGGATTCAGTGTCTGGTATGCCAGTGTGTTTGAACACTCTTCCTTCCACCGACCGATAAGAGTACTGCGATGGTGTCACCAATCTCTGAGGTATGACTTTGTACTTGTTAATTGTTTTAGCTTCGAGTCATATCCTATTGGCCGCTGAGGTATAAATGACTGCATTCAGAAGGAACAAGATGAGTACTAAAACTGACTGAAACATTCCCCCCTTCACAAAGTCAGCGTGTAGGTACAAGAATTTGAAAATATATCCTCGAATTTCGTGAGATCGTTTTTTTTTTTTGTTTTTTTTTGGAAATGTGCTCAAACGACACCAGTCGGTTTATTATAATCGCGTGCAGTTTCACTTATATACTTATGTTTAAAATGTAGAAGTCTGTGATTGTTTGTGACAGGAGTGTTTAGTTACGAGAAGAGCGGGGATAAAGTAACTTGATCCCATAAAGACTGCTTCAACCAACAAAATGTATTTCTTGCCTCAATTACTTCGTTCACTGTTCACAGTTAGTAACTAATTAGTGAAAGGATAATTAAAGCGCTTCCAGTCATTCGGAACAATTACAGGAACAAGTGCTCTAGATTTTCGTGGCAGCTGTCGAGCTGCGAGGCATGCCATCTAAGCCAAGCGAAAGTTTGTCTTTTTTGTGATGGGAATTTTGCGGGTATCTTTTCGGTCGCTGCCTAACCCATTTCATATGGGAAAAAAACAAAAAAACAAAAGGACCTGCTTGCTTCTATATATTTTTGTTTGTTTGTTTTATTTGTTTCCGCCGCTTCTCCCATCAACCTTCGTGTCTCGTTCTTCGAAGCAGTCGGCCGGGGATGATCAGGCTTTTGCGATTCCGCGTGCACACGTGATCCTCACCGCGATAAAGTTGTGTGTTACAGTCAGAACTGGGGACTTATTCGAAAGGCGGCACCTGCCTGTTGGCAAGCCGGCGATGTTTATCGATATGGTTGAACTAGGGTGCCTCAATGTTCTTCTGTTTAGGGTGATGCCACCCTTTGTAGTACCCGATGCCGACAGCGCGCGCTCACGGGTAAAATACAAAGAAATCGACGAAAACAAAATGTCGCCATAGCACAGTCAGCGCCACAAACACGTGCAGGGACACGCTCTTTCACGCGCTTCTGAACAAAAAATAAAAATAAACTTGTGGGATAAAATGGCGAGATGCCACCACCCTAAGCAAAGCGCACATGAAGGCACCCTAGGTTGAACGTTATAGCTTAAGAAAGCCATTTTCGTTATTTGTTTCTTTTTTTTGTTTCTCCTAAACAAGTTCTAGGAAAAACGACAATCAAGGAAATGCTCATTAACGGCTGCGGTGTTAATTGCTGTAGTGTCAAAATGCAGCTGAAAGATATGTGGAAAGATTGCCTTCAACTGTATATACTCGCAGCTATTTTGTTATCTTTCCGCCTATTTGTTACATTTTTGGCCCTTACTATTTGTTTCCAAGTATATTTCACATAATTGCTTTGTTTGTGCGTGTATGATCGTTTTAAAAAGAGGAAGTCAATAACGAAGATATGAACCGGAGCGGCGACAACAATAATTCATTAATTGAGTTTGACGAGCAAATGCTAAGGCGCGATGAGGGAGCTCGGATAAAGTTCTGCCAATTCGAATAAAGGAAGTATCAAGATATATGCACGCCAAGATTCAAAAGACACAAACCAAATAATTTACCTCGCCAAAGTCGCTAATTAGATTAACAAAAAAAAAGAACACAAACCGGGATTACCATCAAGGAAGAAGTACTATAGAGACGTTAGTTCCTGGTAAAAGTCGCATTTCCGTGACGTCACAGCACGCGGCTATGACGTCACGCAGCTGCGGTGACGCTGCTTTCGGCCCGGCGCATGAGCAGACGCCTCATCTGACGCGATTCCGGTTTCTGCGCATGCGCAATGCCCACACGGTAATACCAAGCTCCGGGGGCGAACGTGGATTTTTTTTTTTTTTTTGTCTTCAGCGTGTCGGTGTATATATATATATATAGACGACGCGCATAAATGCCTTATATCGGACGTCCTTTAAATAGACGGCACGACGCCAACAAAATCGCCAGGCACAAAACCCGCGACGGGCCTTGTCATACGAGACCGCTAACAACAACAGCGTGCACTCAAGGCAGGCGCGGCGGCGTGTGCCTCCTGGAGGCGGGACCCGCATGATAGGGTCGTCGTCGTCGTCAGTCGAGCGAACGGGGACGGGGGTCGTTGTGACAGTTTCGGGTCAGAGCTGCCGCCGCAATCGGCCCTCGCTCCGATGAATCCCCCGTAGAAAAAAAAAAAAGAAAACAAAAATAAAAAAGAGACAAATGTATTTTCTGTTGTTGTTTTACGGAGAAACGAAGAACGAGGCAATGCTCTTCCCGCCACGTTTGCCCACCTGTATGAGACTACTACGATACACCTTACGGGCAGCAGAAAACTCTACCAGCCAATGCATGCCGCTATAGTCCAGAGCTGTGGTGGCATCATCGTAACGTCGCGACCTGCGCGTCGCTGGGCTGCCGTCGCGTGTATGTCACACGACGACACCCACACGGCATTGGATCGACTTCGATGACTCGTGGTGTCGCCCGGAGTTTATTGTTAAGCTGAAACGGAATAACGAAACTGAACCATCACTTTCAGATTAAAGAGAAAAGAAACGAAAAAGAATTGAGTGATATTACTATTTTGCCCTCGAAAGCTTTCAACGTAAGCCCGGAAGGAAAAACAAGCTCTGCTACTATTCAATTCACCGGACGAACGCACACGTTTTCGAAGTTTTCGTTTAGTTGAGTATGCACAAGCTCCTTCCTTCGTTTTTAAACGAGACCGAGGCATGCCAAACATAGTAAAATAGAAAAGTGCCCCGAACCAACACCTGTGCAAACAGAACGTACATTGACAGATGGAACCACAGAAAGAATTCTACATTTACATTATTATAGGTAACATATCTATAGTACGTTTATTTTTTAAAGTATGTTATGTATTCGTTCAGATTTCTTCCACTCGCTTAGCACCCATTTCGTAGCTATGCACGCACGTTTCCACGAGAACGGGACGAGAGTCTTCATTGAGGCAAAATAACGAGACGGGGGTGTTTGGTCACCCAATAGACCGATCTCACCAAGCGTTCGGCGCATGCGTGACGCCGCCATAACTTTAGTTCACAGGAGGCAAACGGCAGTGCACGAGGGGGCTCGTGCTGTCTCGTGCTCCACACGCGCAGAGCTCCTGCGAGGTTGTCGCGCGTGCAGAAAGACTAAAGTTCCCTCGATGCATTGCGGCAGCGGTGGCGTAGTCAAACTGGCTGGTGAGATCGGTCTATTGAAATGCTATAGACCTTTTTCGCAAGTGCGCCGCCATCTTGAATTGTCGTCACTTCCAGTATGGGCGAAAACATTGTTTTGCCGTCGCCACGCCAATAGAAGGCATTTAGGAAATAAACGTAACCGTCACACATTCTCGTTTTGCCTCCCGTCTATTTTTTTACTATTTGCAGGTTGAAACGTTTTGATATTTTTTCGTCGCCCATACCGGATACGCCTACTTGGCGGTCGGGGGCGAGAGTAAGCAGAAAAGGTCTATACGCATTATAAAACATGCCATTGCGTTTTTCTCTAGAGTTTTGCTTCAATTTCCGCGAGGGGAAGAGGTTTAGGTTTACACAATCGCACAACGCTTTTTTTTTTTGTTTTCGCGAAAAGGTGTTAGCAACGTTGCGCACAGATATTATCATAATCACTTGCGTTGGCCAAGGAGATGACGATTACGAAGGTAATGTCCGACCGGTGTCTCACACGTGGTTCATTCGAAGAATAGCTTTCCTGCATCACAAGATACGGTCAACATCTTAGAAACGGAATAAGGATAAAAAAAAAAAAAAAATTCTCCGTCGAGCCGGATTTGAACCAGCGACCTATGGATGTCCGTACGGAATGCCTTCTACAGTCCACCGCTCTACCAACTGAGCTATCGACGGATGGAAAATAAAGGATTAGTGGAGGTAGCCAGTGCCCGTCTGACTATCAAAATGAGAAGAATGTTGTTGCCGGTCAATAAGTATTTGTACATGTTATTTGCCTTCCAAGTGTAGACCCAAGGGTCAAAACACAAAATAACACATAAAAGTAATCGGCGACTTCTCTCTGAATTTTCAACTGGAACAGGAGACGGCAGTGTTTTTATTATACTTCCGACACTTTCCGCACTTGTCGATCTGAGGGTTTTAGTGGCCAAGTTGTTGTACCCGCATGTTACAGCACTGTGGTGCAAAAAAAAAAGAAGAGTTTTAATAGACCAAAGTGTCTTGAAGGCCGTGGTTTAGCGAAGAGAGTAAAAAATTTGGCTATGCTGCTTCCCGAACCAGTCAACATTACGAACAAAGATACACTTTATGTTGTTAGCAATGTGCGCATAAATATATATATATATATATATATATATATATATATATATATATATATATATATATATATATATTCTCTTTTTTTTTTGCGGAATGACATTATTTAGACAATATCGCCTTCGACGAGCTATAAATACGCTAGAAGATAAATCGTATTCTTACATAAAAAGAAAAGAGAGGTACAACTGTTTCTTAGTCGTCGGCGGAGCCATATTTGCGTTTCAAACAATCGGCACTGGACGAGTGCTATTTTTAAGGACGTCGTAAAAATTACTTTCCAGCTGGTTCGCAGGGCAAAGTAATTTCAACGGTATACGTTTAGAGCCTGTTTTAAACTCGGAATGAGAGGCCATTGTTCCCTCTTTTGTTTTGTCTTGTCTGACCTTTACTACACACGAACGGAGCTTAAACTCCGAGCGTGAAAGCAGTCTGACGTCACGAACGACTTCTGCTATACGGTCACTGCCAGCTTAATTAAGAAACGCAGTACGCGGCTTATACGCTTGTACATTTGTGATTTCTTCTTCGACGTTCTCAATGGCTATACAATTTTGCAAGTATACGGCTTCAGGGCGCCGCCATCTTGGTCAATTGGGCTGTGCTTGGGCGCATCACATGACACGCCCAAGCACATCCCAAGCGAGCAAGATGACGGAGCCCTGAGCCCGTACTTGCAAACGTGTATAGTTACGTAATCACGTTGGCTAGGAGGTTGATAATTGAGATGATCGGACTTGTCGTGCTCTACATTTCGAGAACTATTAGTGACTAAGCGGGGCGCAAGTTCGTCTGCTTCTTTTGCAGGGGTTGCGGTGACGTTAGAACGCCGAGCTGTGATTGGTTCTGATTCAAGGATAGTGAGTAGAGCTCAAGGCAGATTGCTTTGAGGTCTACCCACTATCCTTCAATCAGCCTCCAATCAGAGTTCGGCGTCGTTCTGGCGTCACCACAATTTCCTGCAAAAGAAGCAGACGAACCTGTGATCCGGATAGTTTGAATTCACGAACTCCGTAGCTCTCCTAGAGTTCATATATATACTAACTCTAGAGGAAAAATGAAAGCCGTTGACAACTCCCTGTAACGCCGAATTAGAGCGCAGCTCTTGAGGAGGAGGAGAAGGCATGGGGGGGGGGGGGGGTCCGTGACCTGGGGGGTTCACGTGACCTCGGGGGTGTCACGTGATCTGAGGGACACGTGACCTTGGGGGGTCACGTGACCTTACGGTCCTCCCGAAGAAACTCGAGGTCCTCCCGAGGTCCTCCCGAAGGAACCGGAGATCCTCCCAAAGGAACCCGAGGTCCTCCCGAGGTCCTCCCGAAGGAACCCGAGGTCCTCCCGAAGGAACCCGAGGTCCTTCGGGAGGACCTCGGGTCCCTTCGGGAAAATTTACCCATAATGCACCGCGTGGTTACGCCGACGCCGACGGCGACGGCGACGGCGGCGGCGACGCCCCTCAAGCCGGAAACGGGCGCCTAAGAGCTGCGCTCTAAAAGTCCGCAATTTCCCCATACATTCTGGCTGCCGCAAGTGGCGGAGCATGGAGGCAGACCTTTGGAGTCTCACACAGGGTTACCAACTAGCTTTACTTCTCATTCGCTAGATTTTGCGGTCTTCCAAGGCCCTTAGCAACGTTGTTCTCTGTCAAAATTGAAATGTTCCCTCCGCTGCAATACTGAGTTTTGTAACTGTTGCAGCCGCGAGTTTCTCTCTGGTAATACAAATGTTTTGTCACTCTAAAGTTGCTTGCTAGCTATGGTCTGTGGAAAGGTTATATTTCGTCTTTCGCTTCGAATGGTTCGTTCCACCGGCCGCCGGAATGGGTAAAAAGTTTGCCTTCCTCGGACCACCTATCAGCCTCGCTCACCGGCATTTTGGGCAATCGGCGGTTGCGTCAGGTTGGTTTCTCACATATAGATATATTGGGCCTGTTCGATTCGGCCAGGAAGCTCAAAATGAGTTCACTCCGAGCTCAGGAAAGCGTAGGTGTCGTGCAATCCGGGAGTGGCACCTCCAGGACTGGCAGGGCGACTCCTTCAAACATCAAGAGGTTCACTAAAAGGACTTTTAAGAGGCCCTGACGTGGATCTGCATCCATAATCAATTTTAATATATATATATTTTTTTTTTATTTCCTGCACTTGTTCGAACTCCGACCGAACTCTTGCTCCGAACTTTCTGCCGAATCGAACGGACCTATTATAATAACACCTATATACAGTCGCGTACCAACTTGTTTTTGAGTGGGGGGCAAACCAAACCCCCCCCCCCCCCCCCAGGGACCGGGGGGCGGTGTCCTTTATATCCCTTGGGCGCCGCCGGCCAGTGTTTGCCCTGCCCAGTGGCGGCTGTTTCAGAGGGGGCAAAACACATGCCTTGCCCCCCCCCAGTCTGAGAGCTGGGGGGGGGGGGGGCGAGTGCCTCCCTTGCCCCCCCCCCCTCCCCCCCCCCCCCCCCCCCGGTTGGTACGCCCATGCCTATATAGTTTCTTACCGTGTATAAAATGCGTTTGATGGTCCGTCGGCCGTACCTCGAAAGAAATCGGCGAATCGCGTTCCATTTGTTTACTTGCGAGTCAAATTAATATGCAAAACAGCACAAAAACGATCCGCAACACGGAAACGAGACAAACTGAAATAAAACAGGTTCCGCTATTTGAACACCAAAAAGACTTATAGAATTTGTGTAATAAAAAAAAAGGTTTTACCACACTTTCATATAAATAGAATATGAGTACACATCATTTGAACGTTCATTGGGAAGTCCACAGTAAACCGACGTTTGCTGAGAGCTTTCAGTCTTCGCGATTACCATTGCGACTGTCGTCTTTCAGCTGGCAACAATGGTTTCTTTCTCTCGCGTTCTGTCGCGCTCTTTCGCGATCTTGGACTCGGAACTCCATATGTCGGTGCACAGGATTGAACACTTCTCCTCACCCACCTTTATGCCCCTGGTATAGCTTTTAGTAAAAACCATTTCTAATGGCCGCTATATACAGAGTGTTTCACGAAAGGTGGACAAATTCGATGTTGCGAAAACTACGCGTCGCAACAAAAAAAGGCTTGCGTTGTTTTGGTCCTGGGCCAAGGGCCTATTTAGGAAAATTATTAAAGTGTGGGATAATTAGATTGTTAATTATTTTTGCGTAATTAACTTTTTTAATACAGTATTTAAGGGCATGGTTTCAATTAGAAAATTGCTCAGCATCATCGAAAAACACTAAATCAACAAATTGCAGAACGATAAAAGGCACGCGAAGCATTTTACGACTTCCTGAAAAACTGCACAAATTCGACAAGTGTTAAAGTTTTGGTTTGCTATCGGAGCGCATCTCGGCCCCGACAGCACCGCGCCCCGTGGAGAAATAGTGCAACCAGACTCCGCTGCGTCGCGCAACGACAGCGCAGCAGATTTTGGTTGCAGCGACGCAGCGGAGTATGGTTGCTCTATTTTTCCACGGGGCGCGTGGCCGTCGGGGCCGAGATGCGCTCCGATGGCAAACCGAAACTTAAAAACCCGTCAAATTTGTGCGGTTTTTCAGAAAGCCGTAAAATGCTGCGCGTGCCTTCTATCGTTCTGCAATTTGTTGATTTTAGTGTTTTTCGATGATGCTCAGCAATTTTCTAATTGAAACCCTGCCCTTAAACAAAATATTAAAAAAGTTAATTACGCAAAAATAATTAACAAGTCTAATTATCCCGGACTTTAATCATTTTCTTAAATAGGTCCCTTGGCCCAGGACCAAAACGACACAAGCCTTTTTTTTGTTGCGACGCGTAGTTTTGGCCATATCGAATTTGTCCACCTTTCGTGAAACACCCTGTATACGTAACACGTAGCTAGTCGTGAAGATGAACTGCTGCAGTAGTCACCTCGCGACCTCTTGAGATAGATTCCTAAGCCAGCAAACGGAACCACTTGTAACAACGGGCATCCGGGCAGAGAGATCTCGCTGGGGCGTCTTCATTGGCCGGAGCACCGTGGGAAAGTTCAACACGAGAGATATCAGAGCGCGCGGCAGATATTCAACGTTTGGAGGCGCGCGCTATCCTCAAGCTGAGGCGGTCCGATAACGGCCTCTGTCTTCCTGCGCGCCGTTTCCCTGAAAAGAACCGTATCGTGAGAAGAAAAAAAGAAGTAAGCCAGAAAACGTTCCACGTATGTCGGCATCAGAGAAAGCCGACGCTCAGGATAACCTCCACGTGACCAGTGCTTGCTCTCTGAGTCACCTGCCCAGGAAGTCAAGTGGGGTTGACGCTTATGCCTGAATCGTATGGGCGCGGCGGTGCGTTTCATACCTTTTTTATTTGTTTGTTGCGTTCGCGAACTACACCTGTCGATGTGGAAACATTGTGGGCGCACTCCGCCTTTGATGTGTGCCGACGAAGTTGTTCCGAATTGCGAAGCCGTGTTATGTGATATGAGCAGAACGTTTTCCCGCCTTAATGTGTCGCGAGAGGCACGACGTTTCGGGGCTGGAACTGGACGTGCGAAGTCGGGAGGTCACAGCACTAAAGAAGGATTTGACTTTGTGAGCGGGCCTGGTATATGAGACAGTATGTAGCCAGACAGAAATGCCCAATAATCGTTCGGTATCACACTTCAGAAACTTAATCCACTCACAGCGGATGCTAGGAATATATTTGGTATTCTTATGCCCAGTTTTTTTGTTTGCTGATGGTTTATGTGGGCCTTTGACTGTATGCCTATTCATAGTCATCCCTTAATTATGCCGTGTATAAACACGCCTGGGCCGTAATGTGCAGATTGTATTAACCAGTTAGAATAGCTGCAATTCGACATTTGTTCTAAGGTGCAAAACTATTGGTAAGTTCTAAGTACCCCTTATACCACCGACCTCTGCTCAGGTTCCAGTATCGTTCATACGAAAAACGACATCTTTCTCACCATGCAATACCACTCAGCGCGAAAAACGAGTCCGGAAAAATTGCGAAAAATTTCCTGGTAAGTGGAAAGTTCTAGGACGATCGGGCTGCTTCGACACTTCGCTGCAACACTTCGTTTGGCCTTTTGCTGCGTCTGCAATACCCGCAAGTTCCATTATATTTCGACTGTCGAAGAGTTCAGAGACAGCTTTTGTCTATAGACCGACACGCTGTTTACAAACAAGCCCTTTTTGCCCACACCATGGTGTGGGCACTGCGCGTGCGCAGAACCCGAATGCGCGCGAAGTGAAGCGTCTGCGCCTGCGCAGTGCCGTCGACAGCGCCACCGCAGCTGCGTGACGTCAGGTCAGCGTGCCGGTTTATACTTCATGTTCCAGACCTGGTCGCGACGAAACCCTAAAAAAAAGTGGCTGGTAAGGTAAGGAAACCCGGAGGACTGTTCACTGTCCCGTTTTCCTCTTGAGTATGTGCTTATGTGCCTTCTACGCGTGCCTAACATTCACCAAGTAAGTGTCACTCCTATCACGATATCACGTCCGCCCTGCAATCGGGCATGGCATGAAAGAAGTCTCTGCATGCCTTCCCCGCACAGAGCTCCACAATCACTTCTTGGCTGCAGGTTTAAAACCTGTATTTCTCTATGCCCCCCCCCCCTTTTCCCTTCCTTTTTTTTTTTTCAAAACGCACACACTCCAACAGTTTCCCCTCCTCACGCGGATATCATCACCACGAACACCCTTTTCGAAGAATCGGTTGGTATCCAGCATCCTGTCAGCAGGTTCACCAAAAGGAAACCGAAATGGATAAATAAATAAATAAATAACGAAATAAAACGAGAACACCATAGAGCCGACGAGGCCCCCAAAGGAGGAACTCGGCACGATTTCACTTTTTCCCTCCAATTTGCTTTCGGGGAAATCCAGTTCTCGAGGAAAGTCCCTGGCTGGACATTGCCGAGGAGTTTTTGACCAATGCGAGCAAATCGTGGGGTCGAGGGAAAAAAAAAATAACGTGGCAATAGAAACACGAGCAAATAGCCAAACAAGCGACCGACGCGTGTACTACGCCGACATGCCCCCAGGGGCTAATTCGCTTTTTACCGGGGTACGCAGAAAGGAACCACGTATCATGATCCGCAGCAAAAGTTACGAGCCATCCTCAACCAATCCAGCGCTCTGAACGTGTCACGTGACTCGTCGCCCAGAGCTTGGCTGCGCCCTTTCCGAAGGTCACGGGGCGATCACGCTCCCACCGGATTTGCTTCGATGGCTCGTGGCCTCCTCTGCGGTCCGTCGTAAGATCTGGAAACGTTCTGGCGACAGAAAAGATATTGATTACACGTGAAATACATCGGTAGAAATCAAAAACTTTGAGAATAGAGCTACATGGTATAGAGTAGAAGGGATTTAAAATTTGTTTCAAATGATTATAATGAAAATGTTTATATTATCCTCGAACGTGTGTCAAAATAAAAGTACCAAACCATTTTGTCCTATTAAAGGAGCTGTGGCAACGATATTCAATTGGAATGTTTTCACTTTAACACGAGCTTACTCGCACTAGTGGGACTCAAGGATACTCGCATGCAATGCCACTGGCCAAGAAGCTCCTTTGTTGCGGTGTAATTTCAAGGACAAAATCGATCATTTTCATTCAATCTCTCCTTTGCAAAATTCGATGACGTAAAGTGGGGATCGCAGTACACCCATATGACGATATTTGAATGCGGTTCATAGATTGGACCCGAGCATTGCGTGGGCACTCGATTTGGGCTCGTGATAATTGATAGCTCGAGAAGCATTCGGGTAGTGGCCCGTGTCCAATCGCTGCAACGACGACAGTAGCCGAGCCATAACAATGTCTGGAACTCAGCGCGTGTCCCTGTGCTTTTCCAACCCCAGCGCGTGGCTATGATCAACATTGGCGGCATATAATCGGCTCCAGATCACGTGGCTGCTTGTTCTGGCTGCGAGTTGAGGGCGTGAACGCTGCTCGTTTTTCTTTAATTTTTTTTCTGGGACTTCTATTGTGTGGGGTGAAAAACGAACGCGTGTTTCATAGGTCATTGACGTCAGGGATTCGTTCTAAGCGGTATTTGCGCATAGTAAAAAATTGTTGCATAGCCCCTTTAAGAGCGCTCAAAGTATCGATAAATTCACCTGGGACCCTTTTGTCCGGGACCATTTTGTCCGGGACCATTTTGTCCGGGACCATTTTGGCCGGGACCATTTTGTCCGGGACCATTTTGACCGGGACCATTCTGACCGGGACCATTTTGTCCTACACCCCTTCCCCGCACAGAGGTGAGCTCCACAATCACGTCTTGGCTGCAGGTTTAAAACCTGTACTTCTCTATGCCCCCCCCCACCTTCCCTCCTTTTTTTTTTTCAAAACACACACACTCAAACAGTTCACCCTGCTCACGCGGATATCATCACCACGAACACCCTTTTCAAAGAATCGGTTGGTACCCAGCATCCTGTCAGCAGTTTCACCAGAAGAAAACCGAAATGGATAAATAAATAAATAAATAACGAAATAAAACGAGAACACCACAGAGCCGACGAGGCCCCCAAAGGAAGAACTCGCCACGATTTCACTTTTTCCCTCCAATATGCTTTCGGGGAAATCCAGTTCTCGAGGAAAGTCCCCGGCTGGACATTGCCGATGAGTTTTTGACCAATGTGAGCAAATCACGGGGTCGAGGTGAAAAAAAAAAAATAACGTGGCAATACAAACACGAGCAAATAGCCAAACAAGCGACCGACGCGTGTACTACGCCGACATGCCCCCAGGGGCTTGTTCGTTTTTTCCCGGGGAACGCAGAAAGGAACCATGGCGTCCGCTTTCCCTTTTCCCCTTACGACGACCCGCAACGAACGTTCCGAGCCATCCTCAACCAATCGAGCGCTCTGAAGGTGTCACGTGACTCGGCGCCCCAAACTTGACTGCGCCCTTTCCGAAGGTCACGGGGCGATCACGCTCCCACCGGATTTGCTTCGATGGCTCGTGGCCTCCTCTGCGGTCCGTCGTAAGATGAAACACAGCGTAGGGGACGGTATGCGCTGCCGGGGTCTCGGTGGGGCCGACTCCGTGGCGCCGACGACGTCTTGGGGGCCCCACACCACCGGCTCGGTTTTCCATCGGCGCTTTTGTGGTGGTGGTCGCGCAGTTGGGGGGGAGAAGAGCTCGAAGAAATCGGAGGAGGAGTTAAACAAGGGGATCGGCGGGAGGGGGTTTCGTAGGCGCCACTGCCATCGTCAATCGTCGCCGCCTTTATTGGACACCGGCGCCACATTTCTGTCTGCGCCGGCACGGACCCCTCCTCCGGAGTCCCGCCGCCACGGTTGTTCCGTTCTCTTGTCCCCCTCCTGGGCCGCGGTGGAGAATTGGGGAAGGACATTTTGTTTAGAGAGAGAAAGAGAGAGATATTAACGTGGGGGGAAAGGGATGTTATGTTTTGTTGAGCATGATTTGGGTCTTCCTGAGGCGTTCGGTTAGAACGGGGGTTTCCAAACCCCGGGCCGCGGGTCATATCCAGACCGCGAAGGCGTTCTGTACGTCACGCGGATGGCCGCAATCTTCCTAGTGATCAGCTGCTGTAAAGCAAAAAGCCGCTTGAAAAACAAAACAGAAAACGGCGCATTAAAAGCGCAGACGAAGCTATCAGAAAAAGAAAAGGAAACAAATGCATCAAAAGGCCCTATCTCTCACCATACCGTAAGATTGTCATCACCAGCATTTCTGTGTAACTATTATAAAATTCCTTTGTGGGAACCTATCGTGTATTGCGCGTCCCCCCAAACCAAATTTTTTTTGTTTTTTTTTTTACCGCAAAAGTAGATTACGCATTGCCGCGCGCTCATTTTCCGTCTAAGTGTAGCGCTAGCGGTCCGATCCACATGCCAAAGTTTCTACACTAACCGTTATTTCAATCAAAACTTATAAATGATTTTCCAAAAACTTCATTGGGAAAATGGGACCCATTTTCGCCTGCTTTCAGTAACTGGCGCCATAGAGTGCCATGTATTCGGGAACTCTGTCGGCCGTAACTTCCCCCGTGAAAATTTCAGAAAATCACTTATAAATTTTGAATAAGATGACGTTTAGCTCTGAAACTTTGGCATCTGGTTTAGAGAGCTAGCGCTACATTTGGACGGAGAATGAGCGTTCAACGATGCAGATTATTTTTGCGCTAAAAAAAAAAAAAGGAAAAGTTATTTTTACGTTTTGTATATTGTGCTTAGTGTCATGTCTCATATATCTTGCATATTGCCATCATCAGATCCACCATTCTTAAAAGTCTCCTGCCCTGTGTGAACGTGCCAAAGTTCCCATGCGCTTTGATTTATGACTGCTGAGTTCTCTGGTTTACTACAATCATTTTGTAATATTATAAACAAGTTCCAGGGTTGGGCAGAAATACTCAAAAATGTATTTGGAAATACAAATACTGGGATACATTAAAATGGTACCTAAAATACTGATACTAAAATATATCTGTAAAAATGTATCGCGATACGTATCGGAAATACATTTTAAATAGAGGCAGAAAAGTATTTGGAAATACAAATACAGGAATACAATTTAGGGAGGGCAGAAATACAAATACAGAAATACTCATACTGCGATACATTTTTCAAATTTGTTTGAGACGCCAACTGAGATGAAGCTTGAAGTTTGAAGTGGAAGTTTTTGATTCCGAAATTACATTCCCGTAGGCTTGACACTTTGCCTTGAAGGTAGTGGTTTTGGACGACGAGGAGTCTTCAATGGGCTCGAAAAAACGTTCCATCAAGGACTGACCGTGGTCTCTTCCCTGGCATCCTGTCTGTCTGACGAGGGATGCGAAAAGACTTCGACCTAAATAAACTCTATGTCACCCAAATCCCATCAAAGCGTGACCACGCCCCTGTCCAATAAAGACGCCCCTGTCAACATTGATCACATGACATCACGGTGGAATGAGCTGGTATTTTTTATGTGTAGGTGTGGCCTTGAACATAAAACTTTACCACGCTGTTGTATGAAAGGACAATACGTACTTTCGTTGAAGGTTGCCTCGTTGAAGATGGTGTAGGCAGTGTCATTTGGAATTTTCGAGAATAGTGAACCACCTTAAGCATCCTGGAACACATGTCTTATCTTCGATCTGTTACGGTTGAAAATACGATACGGTGGCATCCTGTTGTGAAGGTTCTTCCTGCCGACCCTCTGCCACCGACGCATGGATCGCAGTCCTCAAGTTTCACCTAGCATCATCCAAACAGAGGCCTCGTGAATTGCGACCTGATATTGCCGACAAAGGTGCGAGCTCTCCGAGAAACAGCGCGCTCGAGACGAGTCGCAGGTGTACGAAGTATGGGCCGGCACAGCGAGGCCCTGTCTGGCGTGCTTCCTCGGTTTTGGATCACCAGAGCAGCGGGTCACGTTCACGTCGGCTGATGACGTAGCCTTGAGCCGTGCAATATTACGGGCGCAGCCACAGACCCATTCGAATATGTGTTGAACTTCACTGCATGACTCATGCTACTATTTCAAGTCAACCACCACTGTGACTCAGCTTTGCCGGCTGGGTGTACTGTGCACTCTAAGGTAAGTGAGACGGTTAGCAGTGCGCATTGGATGCCAGCAAACAATGACTCAAGAAATCCCTACCTAAGGACCTGCGGCAGAAGATGCTCTGACTCCACTCCTGGTACGCCACCTGGTTCGAATCCCCGACTACGCAACACTTCTCAGAAGAGAGAAGAGGACGCATAGAAAAATAGTTTGGAGAATCGGGAGGAACCTTGGTCAGCATAGTAACAATGCCCCAGCATTTCCTTGACCCTAGTGCCCTCAGAAGTAAAAAAAAAAAAGTGTTTGGATATGGATTTTTTTTTTTTTTTGGGGGGGGGGGGGGGATATTTTTTTCAATAAAGGTAACGAAATACATTTCTACCTGATTGTATCGCGATACAGAAATACAGATACGAAATGTATTTCTGAATTACTATCGCAATACATTTCAATCGCGATACGGCCCAACCCTGTAAAAAACATAATAATTACATTTAAAATTAAAGTACATGTGTGCATCCACCTTACATTTCTTCTTCAACTTTTGCTCTAGATTAAATTTCTGTAGCCAAGCGCTTATTTAGACTTTCTGATTTAGTATTTTCTCGTTTATATTGTCTTATCTATTTCCGATCCTCGAGGCTGCGACATATCCCGAATCCGGCCCCCTTAGTCAAAACGTCTCGAGACACCTGAATTAAAATATGCCAAAATAAGCCAGCGCACGGCGTTCCCCTCCCCCCCAGGCTTTGACTGCGTAGCCACAGAAAGTGGTTTCGGTTGTGCCTTCTTACGGTGCCTATCCGTGGCGTCACCACCAGAGCTACAGAAGTTTGATGGTGTGTGTCAAAAGCCCGACTTCTCTCCGCAACCCGCTACGATACCCAGAACTCAACAGTCAAGACCATCGGCGCGCAGGCACTGTAGCGGCTTCTTCGTTGCGGAGGGCTTAGCGGAGGGGGAAACGCGGTCTACGAAAACTTTATATTACTTTTATTTCCGTCGATAACGGCCGAATTCACCCGGAACAAAACGTCAAAGTGAGCGCTTGGCCAATCTTCGAAGGCCGACCGCAGCGAGGCTTTTGGTCACGCTCGTCACCAATGGAAACAAGTAGATCATCAAATAGATGAAAAAACCGATTGTCTGGGACTCCGGACAAGGTCAGCACGCAAAGTCGAATTGTCGTGTTAACAGAGTTTCGAAAAGTGAATTTTATGTGAACGATAGTTACTCAGCACGTAAAGCCGTATATTAAGGTACTCAAACTTTACCGTAACTCTAGAGGTACTTATTAGCAGGAATTTCGACCAATTAGCAGTAACGTAAACGCTTGTATTTAGTATCTTTAAAGCTCTCGACCATACTTCACACTGCATTCTAACGACCTGCGGACACGTGATTATTGCGTAACATCGTTTCTAAATGGAATAAGAAAATTGCGATTTCAAATTGTATGGTAAAGACTGTATGCAGCGCATCGTCCGTTGTACACCTTGCACCTCTTGTGCGACGCGACGCCCAGACACTGGGACAAGTTGCTCCGTGCGAAGCCAGTTCTAGCTTGGCAGCCCAAGATTTTCCAGTAGACGAAGAAGAACCAGATATCCTCGGGATGAAGAAAACTACGACGTGGAAACGGTCGCCGGCGGCCCTCCGGTAGCGGAATCCCGTGGAAGGGGGGTGAGGGGGGTCCTTTTTGTTGCTCCTCGACGATGGCATCCCGTTCGGCGCCGGAGAGGCGGTCGCCGGGGCAACGGCTGGGCACACCGCTCCCTCTCAGGCGTCCATCCCCCCCTTCCACTGATGCGAGCCAAGGGATGGATGCCCGGGCAAATCTGTGGGCTCGCCCCACTTTGGGCGCCAATTTTCGAACGGTGGGCGACGAGCGGCTGTGCAAAAGGTCTAAGCTTACCGTCTTGACGAATTGGAGCGTAGCCTAGCCTACTGGTAAGTTGCAGGATATAACGAAATATGTTTTGTGCTGTCTTCGTTCAGAGGGAGTTTTGATGAAGGAAGCGACAGATGGGTTTCTTAGCCAGAGGCCAGTAGATAACCTATAGTGCCTTCGTTCTTTGTGTCGCTTTTCTTTTATTCTTTATCGCCACATGAAGACCCAAAGAATGCTTTGCACATTGTTCACAATCTGCGCTAAGTATTTCTAACAAGATTTCGTTGTAGGAGAAGAGTTCTTTTGGGGTTCTGATATTGCGAGCCAAGGGATGGGTGCTCGGCGAACCTGTGAGCGCATCCCTTTTTGGGCAGCAATTTTCGAACTGGTGGTGACAAAGGCTTTTGCAAGAGGTCTAGGGCAAATCGTTGGGACGAATGGGAGCTTGCTGGTAAGTAACAAAGAAAAACGAAAAAAAAAAAATGTTTTGTCCTTTCTTCGTTTACAAAAAGTTCTAATGAAATAAGCTAAAGATGAGTTTCTTAGCAAGAGGCCAGTTTGCCACCCTTAGCGCCTTCGTCCTTTCTTGTCCCTTTAATTTGATTCCTTATCGTCTCCTCAAGATAATAAAAATGCTTTGCGGATAGTTTATATGTCGAGTTAAGTATCCCTTCCATGATTTGATTGTAAGGAAAAATAGCTCTTTTGCGTTCCAATGAAATAACAAACACAGGATCTTAAGTGCACCTACAAATATCTTAAGTCACCACGTAAAGAGGGAGGTTAGTAACGGTCCACGGGAAGCCAAATGTTTTTATTGCGGTTAAGTGGTGAAAGAGAGTAAAATATATTTCGGTGCCGGCGATTGGGTACTGTTTCCGCTGACACTTTTACGAGCCAATGCAGTCGAAGCATCGCAAGCGCAATAGTTTACATTCTGTAAACTGAAACAAAAAGTTGTTGGTTACATTGACTATGGCTTATCGTTACATCCGCTTCAAATAACAATAATAAAACAAAAATACCTTTTCTCTTTCGTACTACCCGCCGAGGAAGACAAAAAGGGAGATAAATATAACTATATCTTCACACACTTCTTTGAGAGAACGCTGTTGATCTTACCGGGATGTTTACTGCAAAATTACTGCAAAAAAGAATTTGTTCGCCTGTATAATGCCGTTGAACCCACATCACGTCAATGGCCTCATCCCACAGTGAAGGTTCGATTGATGAGATAACAGTGTAATGATTTCACCTCTACGAGAAGAGTAAGAAAGTAATGGGAAGGAACTACATAAATCGAAAGTGTGGTTTATTATTTTTATTGTTATGCCAATGTGCTACAAGTCACAGTATTCGGAGTCTAATGACTGGCGAAGTTTCGTGAGGCAAGAACCGATTTAAAGAACATAGTCATTATTCCCGAAAGATTTGGCGTTACGCACACATTAGACGGGGACGTATACACCACCAATACCAAGGCCCTCGCATGTGCGTGAACGTGCACGTGTTTACACGCAAAGTGCGTTCATTTTCTACGCGTAAGGTTTTTCGCTCCAACGTAGGACGCCATATATGGAACCGCCTATGTGGCCCTATACGGCCCGACCTCCCACACTAAACGTTTAAACCTGACGAACGCCGTCATTACTCGAAAAGGATGCAGCCAGCCAGACTTCCCCAAGGAAGAGGGCGGCAGGTGTTTTAAAGTGTAGGAACTTAAAAGCCGTATTATCCCGGCCGCCAACGTGTTATCAATGAATAAACGAATCCGACAAAGCTTAGCGCCGCGCCGAGTTGTGCAAGACCGGCTATAAATAGACCGGCAATATGTTTACAAACAAGTCAGCGTTTGCCCAAAACACGTGTGCGCACTGGACGTGCGCAGAAAACAGATTTGCGTGAAAGGCATTTTCTGCGCATGCGCAATGGCGACAAAAGCGCCACCACAGCGGCGTAACATCACAGCGGCGTGTTAGTGTATATGCTCCTTACACAGCGGCATCGTGATTCATTTCAAATGGGTGCTTTCAAACCAAGACATGCGTGTCTTTCCCTTCACTCACTGACAACTTAAGAAACAGGACATTGTGAGCCCAGAGCATCTTATTAGAAAGTTTTAGCAGATCGTTCCGATAACTCTGGTAACCATACCCGATATACTTCACCGAAGCCTTTGAACGGGCATCGTATATAGTTATCGGGTACCGTTATTGGAGGTATCGCAACGACCTAGTCAAACTCCCTGCTGTTCAGGGAGCGTCGAAAGCGTACGCTTCCTTTCGTCATCTGCCACTGATAGAAGAGTCTTCTTTTATATTTAGACGAGCGTGATTTTGAACGACGGCACAGCCGCTGATCGTCGCCTTGGAGCAGAAGGCCGAACCACATAGGCCTGTTTCTCTCGGCCAGAGGGTGCCGTGGCGTCCACGAGACGCGACCACACAAAGGAGGCGCCTCTATCTTGCACCATCCACGGGCATAAAATAGCGTCTGTCAGCGTCCCTCAGCTTCTGTCCACGGGCACTGCGGAGCAATTGAAAGGACGCAAGGCGAAGCATAGCCGAAACGCGCCCTAAACGATCCAGTTTTTCTCACCTGGGGCGCTGTGGTGGTGGATAACTTTATTTTTTCAAAAGGTTAGCTCAAACACTCGAGAGAGCTACAGGTCTATATAGTATATACTGCGTTCCACACCAAGTCCGACCGCGATCGACAAAGCGGTCGGTTGAACCACGCCGGGAAGCCACAAATGTGTGTCGACACTCGTGGTCTTTGTATCGTTCGCTATCACACCGTCTGAAACCAATCACGCAGATATAAGATGTGGCGTGATCCTGCGCTTTTTGTTTTACTTGCGTGATTTGTTTATCTGGTGATAGTTAACCACAAAAACGAAGAGCGCCATGACAATACACATTTTAAGGTGCTTGATTGGCATGGCATCGGATGATATAGTGGAAGCTCTGGTGCCAGTGCCTTCAACCACTGGAACCTTGGAGGACAGCAGGGCGATCGGGAAAAGCAATCACGGGCTGTCATATCTTGTCAGCCCATCAAAAAGATCGTATCCCATATCGATCCCGTATCTCTCTGGCTTGTCATCATTCCTGGTGGTTTCCGTTATCACTTCTACGTAATGACATGAGAAACGGTAAGAGAATGCTATCAGAAAAGATAACAGAATCTGTTTTAAAATTTGTAAAGTTTGCATTTTTTAGTACTCTCAAACGCACACTTCCATTGGGATCGTGTAAGTCTGCCGTGCGGAGACACAGCAGTGCCAAGTAGTGAGCTATAGGACATGTTTCTTTGGAGAAAAATAGCGGCTTATATTCAATCCATTTCCAAGTGTCTCTTCTCGAGAAGGCAGTTGGAAGTTTTGTCAACTACCTGCACGCTACACTCAAAGCCACTAACACTTCCATAACCACATTCGACATGACCGTGCTCGCGCAGCCTCAAAACCTCGAAGACACTCTTCTATTACGCATAGCGACGCGTGGAGGCAGGACGGAACTAATCAACAGCCACCAAACTCACCAGATTCCGAATCAATAGGTAAGTCATTATAATGACAGTTGAAAAAAAAAAAGGCAAATTAGAGAAGATAATGAGCGCGTGGTTTGCATATACCAAAGCCTAGACATTACACGGGTTAACGCGCTTCGAATAACACTATAGATCCCGGGTACGCTCGTGGCTGTAACAAATCACCGATAATATACCCCCGTCCCACGCCCGCTCCCGAAATGAACGTTCCCACCTACCCACACCTCATTTATAGCGTTCCGGTTGCAAATGGCCACTCAAGTTCCCCATCCTCCACCCTGCTATTAATTGCGTCCAAAATACGCGGCACCTACACGTGTCCCACCTACGTACTCACACTCATCCGTGCATTAACCCCCCCTCCCCTTGAACTTTGAAACACAAGAAACCCTGCAACGGTGGCCCGTCCCGTGTGCCATACAAGAAGTGCATCGCGATGCTCTCGGTAAGAAGCAAACCAGCATTATCATATGATAAAAAACCAAGGAAGGGAGTGGCGGCTCCTGGCTCCAGAAGCCACACACAAGGGTGTAGTATAACTCCCCCCCCCCTCCCTCCCTCCCTTCCTTCTTTTTTCCTCCAGAAAGTGCGGAGGTAACCATTCGCTTCGACGTCCTCTGCCACCGAAGAAGAAGCAGAAGACGTGCAAGACACCACCGGGGAGCCAGCTCAAGACCAGACGGGCGCACGAAACACTTGGGGCGGGCGCGATGCCCACGCCTCGAGGAACAGCTTCCACAAGAACGAGGCGATACTTTGGGCAGCCCGGGTTTTTTTTGCGTAGGTAGGAGCAGGCAACAGTCTAAAAGCAGGCATGGCGTCCGTTCATGTTGGACAAGGGGGGCCTCCGTGTGGTCCGTTTGACCCCAGCGTGGACCGCGGCGTGGGTTACATACGTGTTCCAGGTGTGCATACCGAACGTGGGTTTTCGCGAACGTGCCGTGTCATTCTCCGCCTCGACCCGACGAGGCTGCGGGGGATGGATCACTTGAGTGCAATCTTGGGATCCGCCGGTCCAATTATAGGGCTTTCGGAATGAAAGAGCCTTACAACAGGTGCGTTTTTGGGATTGTCCGCGCGTACATACCAGCTGCCTTCTACCCGGTCCATCTTTTCATAGCGTGGATTGAAACGGATTTTGCTGGCGACCGACGGCGGCAACCCACACCGATTTCGGGGGCCGAGCCTCCCGGCAGGCCCACTCTTGTACCTCATCAGAAACTCTCTCTCTCTTGTCCTTTACTATCGTTTGTATATAATTTAATAGGTTACTCTAGGTGTTATGGTATACGTTGTTGTTGGTGATACGATGATTGTAGAGAGCGCGTGCGGCCGATGCCGCCACCGATATGCACTTTGAGGAAAACGCCCATGTTGACGCCACCCTAATGGCTCACCCACCGGTGTTCGGTTTTGAGACGAAAAAAAAAAAAATGGTAGCGACATGCGCAGAGTGGGGGGCTTGGCCGCCGAATTCGGGGCTCGGTTCACCGGACGCCTTGCGATCCGATGATGAAGTCGAGAACGAACCGCCTCCGGTTCTTTTTCTGGGGCGACGCGAGCGGTCAAACACCTCGCGCTGCTGAGGTGGTGGGCAGCGTGGGTGCATGCCTGCTTGCCGCTCGAGCGTCTTGGAAGGTGCTCTGTGTGATGCTGCCTGTGGCTGGATGTTCTGGACAATCCTACACGTTTTTTTTTTTTTTTTTTTTGTGGGTGAGTAGGAAGTGTGCAGGAAGGAGCTGCCAACGTGTGCACTCACTCAGACCGAAAAATATATGGACACCCAAATTATGAGTTAGGGCAAGGAAAGGAAGCGATCTAGATCAACCGCACGAGACGTGTAATTTGGGATGTTATGCCTAAAAGAGTGAAACGAGCAAATTAATATGTATATTCTTTTTTTTTTCTTTCCTCTCCCATTTATCTTTAAAAAAAAGTTGTAGAGATCTCCAATGCAGCACTCCAAGGCCATACCAAAATCTCCCCGATTTAATTTATTTTCTTTCTCATTTTCCTTCATGATGCCGAAGACAATGGCTACGTATTGGCCTAGAACCATTGACTTGAGCTATTAAGTTCAGGCTTGCGTCGTTCCCTTCTTGCATTCTACTATAATCGGCCGGTGCGAACCACCTTAGCAGAAGAGAAGACGTTATTTTGAAATGGAGGCCCCGGAGAGATTAGTTTATATCGAGGATTAAGTTGTCACGAAAAACCTAAACACGCCAAGTCCACAAATTTTCGTCCCGTGTTACAGTAAATTACACGTTCTTAGAGGTAATGATTTGAGGACGCCGTTTGCAAGCTATTAAGTAGTTCGTGCAATTGGGGCGTTGACACGAAAATGGAGACATCAGGTCAATATATTTACGGTTCCTCGTGGGCAGGTACCTTGTATTGGGCAGGTGTTATTTTTATGTTGATGGATTTTTGAAATAAAGCGACTTTCGGAACCGCTAGCACCATGAGAAATAGAAGAAAAACATGGGGAGAACAGTATCACCATATCTTGCAATTTGATCGGTCTACGCAATTAAACCAAGATCGCGAAACTTGCATAAAAACTTTAGTTGATTAAGTTCTGAGGTCCTAGTACAAGTTCAAGATTTGATTATAGACTTCTCGCAATGCGCTGTATTCAAAAATTAAACGCTAAGCTGCTATTTTCCGATGATGCATTTTAGCAGCGATGTAGAGTGTTCCGGGCGGGAGGGTTTCGGCAGTATCCGCTAGAAGACAAAAACTGCGCTTGGATAAAACGGCTTTCGATGAAACGGCTTCGTTAAAACGGTGGTGTTCGATGAAACGGGATTCGATTAAATGTCCAGTAAGAAATTAAAAGCTTCTTTGCTTGTTTGTTTGTTTGCTGTTTGTTGGTTTGTTTGGTTGCTCTTTGGCTGTTGTTTGGTTGCTCTTCGGTTGTTGTTCGGTTGGTTGTTCTTGTTTGTTTCCTTGGTTGTTGTTTTTCGTTTGTTTGGTTGTTTGTTTGTTTTTGTGTTTGTTTGTGTGTATGTGTGTTTGTATGTGTGTTTTTGTGTGTTGGTATGTGAGTTTGTGTGTGTTGGTCCGTCCGTTCGTTGTCGTAATAGTAAAAAAATAATAATAATAATATAAATAATAATAATAATAATCAATCAGTGTTCCTTTGAGTGTCCAGGAACAACGTTTAGGTCTTAGTGTTGGCACACTTGCGAAAGAAACATAAATAAAAAGGAAACACCAGGGCAGTGGTGTAACGCAGCCCACCAGTCTGACACTAGGCCAGTCACAAATAAAAGACAGTTCAAGCAGTCGGAACAAGCAGAAGAATAACGTAGAAGCTACACCAAAGCCTGCATATTCTAAACGAAGGCAAGTACATGATATCGTAAGCGACACACACGTACTTATCAACAATTGTCAGGCATTAACTGCTTGCAAACAGAAAGATCAAAAGTTCTGCAGCACGAACCAAAAATATCGAGTGCATCAGAGAACATGTTGTAGCACACCGGCGATCTAAGAATAGGGCTTAATCGATTGATGTGCCGAGAAGTATAAAACGATGATTGATGCCGTGTGGGCACACAGACGACTCTAAGGCTCAATTCTAACAAGACGCTGGGAGAGATAATAAAACCGTGAAGAACTTTCAATACAAACAACAAATTCGCCTTAGCCCGACGCTGATGCAGGCTCAGCAAGTTCACAAGTTCGGAATCAGTTTCATAATTGAAGCGATGTGCACCACTCATAACGTAGCCATGTTTAAAGATAGAAATAAACTTATCTTGAACCTTGTCGAGTGCCAAGGAGTTAGTTTTAGAAATGTTGTTCCACACAGCTGAGGCGTAGTCAAGTTGCGATCTCATACCAAGCGGTATAGTGTCAGAAAAGTAAACGGATTTTTAAATGCCTTTGTTATGCGACATGTGGCGCCTAACGTGCGAAGAGACGAATTTACGACTCTTGTTATGTGATCATCGTACCTTGAGCTTGAATCAAAGGTAACCCCCAGGTCCTTCATCTTAGACACACACGGTAACAACTCAGTGCAGATGGTATTCGCATCTCCAGCTCCTTGCTCGCCCTCCCGCGGCGGAAACGGGAAGCGCTCGTGAGGGCATGGCCTCAGTGCGCGCGCTTCGGGATTTCGGAGGCCATGGTGAGGGACCTGAGGGTCCCCCGATTCTCCTGCTCAGCCGGCACGGCGGAACTCCTCGCGATCATGGCTCGCGAAATGCATTTTCAGAATGCAAACAACACTCTTCACTGTCCCAACGTAGTGCTGCAGCCGATATGGGATTATACATTACTAGAGATAGAGAGTTTTAGTAATGCGTCTAGAAGCAAACGCAAGCTCTGTGCGTTTGCGTTAGAGTTGCGTGCTCCACGTTGCGCATGCGCGTAATCGCCATGCGCCAATTTGAAGACCGCATGTTTGGGCTCCGCGCACGCGCAATGTGGAACACGCAAAGCTAACGCAAACACAGAGCGCTTGCGTTCGCTACGTATACGCAATACTAAAACTCACTACTGTTTTCACCGTCTTCCGACGCCAACGAAACGTGCTGCAGTAAGCAGACGTGCAAGCAGGTAGGCGTTCCTTTAAACTGGAAAGGCTGAAAATGGCAAAACGACGGCACAAAAAAATTAAAGCAACTAAATGTAATAAAAATATTGGTAATAAAAAGAAAATCTTTTTTTTTTTTGGGGGGGGGGGGGGGGAAGGGGAGGGGGAAGGGTCATTTTGTCTGGAGGAACATTGGCGGCGTCTTTGGAAGTTTTTCCGATTGTCAGAAGTCACGACTTTGATAGCACCATATGCTTTACCCACAATTAATGTAATTTCACATGGATTTCTCACATTAGCTAGAATGTTTTCATTTATTTTAGAATATATTTATTTTATAACTTGGTAATTACAAATGCTGGAATCGGTACCAGTGATGATAATTAGCACACTTTTGATTGTAATACTTGTTCGCGCGTTTGAGATTAGATCATAACTTAAGCAACAAATTAAATTAGAGCTTGAAAAATTACGTATTAAAATATCTGAATTTTAATATTATTATTATTATTAATACAAATCGCGGCAGTGTATGCTCCATAATAGTCTTTCCAGAAAGGTATCGTTTTGTTTTCTTTTTAGCATATGAACAACTCTGACGTCGTTATCAAGATAGACAAGCACTCAAACACTGGATGCAATATATAATGTGCGTCACGCGTTCCTTCATAAAAAACACACAATTGAGCTGTCTGACTCGGATTTCGTCTTTGGGGCTTTATAAAGAGTATTCACTGGGCGCCATATTTGTGGGTGATGTCTAGAGCGCATGCTCCGAACGAGTCTACATTAATAGGCTGCTAAGACCGGCAATCCCGAGGGTGCGGAATGCACGTTACAAAAGAACTGTGGAAGCTCGCCATCAGCACGCGCTCAGCAGTCGTGCACACAGCTATGGCCGCCAGTGAATACTTCCAATAGTGAGAACAGCGCTTCTTAATTTATAAGTTTTGTGAACATATTGTAAAAATTGGATTTCTTTTGTTATTTTTGCGTTGGGAATAATATTAAGGCAATTAACAATCTAAATATCCTAAAACCCATTAAAACGACTTCAGTGCATTATTTCAGATGACAATTATCTGAGGGAGAGAAGGCAGTAAGAACGCACAATAGCAGCGATTTTTTCAACAAATAAAATAGTTTTATGTTTCCTCTAAGCCATATGAAACACCCTGTCTTTAAAGGGACACTGAAATCTCCAAAATATATTGAAGTGACTGGATCGAACACGTATATTACAAAATAAAGTTTCCGAGAACAGCTTCTTTAACTAAATCATTACGATGTGAGACACATCTTGAGTTATCAAAGAATCCGAAATTAAAACCTACACGGAGAAGTTAAATCCCAAATAGAGGTTAGTTTCGGTTTCGCTCCAGAATTAAAGCGTGCCTCCTGCCTTAAATGCTGAACACCGTTCCTTTTTTCTTTTTTTTTTTCGGGATAAAGAGGTTACTTGCGTTCAAACACCCTAGCTTCCTCGTATTACCAGGAATAATTTGTGTCGTTCTGTGATCCGACCCACACTAGATCCGCCATTTTGGAAAACGAGTGGCGCCAGCTATAGTGAATTGGAGTGGCAGATAAGCGAAAATGGTATTCGATGACTTCCCAGGAAATGTCATAACTTTGGTTTTCGATCGGTTAAGACAAAGATCATTAATCAAGCACCAGATAGAAAAGGAACATGCGCCTTCTTGAAGCTTAATGTAATTATCAATGCTAACAATTTGTTTGTGGAGTTTTATATCATCTGCATACTGCAGAAGACAGAAAAAAAAAAACGGAGGAACCGTCGTTTTACGAAAATAGAAAACAGGAAGGGACGAAAACAGATCGCCGAGGAACGCCAGAGAAAGCCCTGTACGAAGAGAATATATCTTGTCAGCTCGAACGATATGCGATTCTATTTGTCAGGTAGTTTTTAATCCAGTCAAGAACTGAGCCACACACCCCATAGGCGGAAAGTTTCGCCAAGAGAATAGTGTGATTAACAACGCCGAAGATTTTGCTGAAGCCAAAGTAGTTAGCGTCCAGCTGACCTTTATTACAAACGATCTGAGAAGCGGTGGACATGAAAGTCGCGAGATTTGTATTAGTTGATCTGCCAGACATGAAGCCGTGTTGGTTAGGGATGGCTATGTTACGGAACGTTAAAAAATATGAATTGGTGCATGACCATTTCAACGAGCTTGGAAAACGAAGGAAGAAAAAAGGTAAGTCTATTATTAAGGACATCAGTCCTATATCCTATCTTTAATATTAGAACGACGACGGCTATTTTCCACGCTTCTGGAAATTTCCCTGACCTCAAGGAGTTATTAAATATAGCGCGCAAGATGGGCGTGAATATTCCATGATGAGACCTAAGTATTGCTGAGTGTATTCTGTCGTTCCCCGCAGATAATGTGGCTCTCATTTTCATAATACGTAACCCAACACATTCTTCAACGTTAGGTTACTGAGTAGGTCGCCGAACCCAGCCAAGTGAGGCAACGTAGGACACGCGCAGTCGGAGCCATTTCTATAGACTGAACTAAACTGAGCTGCACTGCCTAAGCCTAAGATCATCAAAATTACCTTTATCATCACCATTATTATTATTATTATTATTTTATTGGCAGATAGGAAGAAACAATGCATATTCAGGTCTGCCTAAGCGACCAAGTAAGGCTTCTGTGGCATGACCTGAACCATGCCTTGCTCCCAAGGTACATATCTATTCTCACCTTTTGGAGTCACCCGCAAATTATGAGCCTGTAGATTTCATCGGGCCAATAGGTCCCGATTAAGGCTGCAGGAAATGTTTTTCTTTTCTTTTGAGACACATAATAATAATGCAGATTAACCCCTCCAGTATATATATATATATATAGATATATAGATATTTTTATACAGCATCTCGTCTTCGCAAGCCCCGATTGCAACTTTCGAAGCTCTTTAATGTATATAGTATAAACACAAAGGATGAGACGCGATCCATAAGTGACCACTCCTGTAGAGCTAAAAAAAATAAGGGGTGTTTTAATAATTTCCTAAATTATTTTTAGTAACTTAAAAAATTCCGTCGACGCAGTTGGAGTTAACGACTTAGTTTTGGCAACTGTTATCAAATGCGAAAGCGCTCATGGAAACAAACTAATTTTTTTTCGCAGTTTCACGATTGCACCGACCGATTTATCGACACAATTCCCTAATATTTCAACTTTAATATCTACAAACGATTGGAGACGTTTGCACCGACTTTCCAGTGCCGGCAACTCCACACGAATTGTAACAAAAATAAAATATTTTGTATAATATTTTACATTAAAAATGAAACATAAATATAACAATGACTCAATACGCGAACAACCATTATTCATTTATGAGAGGTTCCTATGAACCATTAGCTTTTTGTAAGCGCAGCTCTTAGGCGCCCGTTTCCGGCTTCAGCGGCGTCGCTGTCGCCGTCGACGTAACCGTGAGGTCACGTGACCCCTGTGAGGACACGCGACCCCGGTGACGTCACGTGACCCCCATGAAGTCACGTGACCCCGTGAAGTCACGTGACCCCCGTGAGGTCACGATACCCCGGTGACGTCACGTGACCCCCATGAGGTCACGTGACCCCGGTGACGTCACGTGACCCTCGTGAGGTCACGAGGGTCACGCGACCTTACGAGGGTCACGTGACCTCATGGTTACCTCGACGCTGCTCGGAGCGAGGAATAGCAGGCAGGATGAGGAGGTGAGGAGGAGGGAGGAGTGGTATACCCTCCCCTCAGTACCCTCCCAAGCAGCACAGAGTTGGCCAGTCATCGGCCAATGGCTAGCAATGGTCCTTGGCCAAGTGGCCAGACAGTGGCCAAAGACTGGCCGGTGACCGGACTTTGTCTGGCCATTGGCCAATGGCCACTGGCCATCAGCCATCGGCCAAGCATTCGCCAATGAATGGCCACCCTCTGGCCACTGGCCAAAAGACCATCGCCAGACATTGGCCATTGCTTGGCCAAAATCCGTGCTGCTTGGGCTTCCCTAATCCTCCTCAAGAGCTGCGCTCTAATTCGGCGTTACAGAAAGTTGTAAACGGCTTTGATTTTTTTTAGAGCACAGCTCCTAGGCGCCCGTTTCCGGCTTAAGCGGCGTCGCCGTCGGCGTCGGCGTAACCGTGAGGTCACGTGACCCCCCCCCCCCCCCCCCGAGGTCACGTGACCCCCCTGAGGTTATGTGACCTCCCGAGGCCACGTGGCCCCCGTGGCGGAGTAGCAGGCAGGATGACGAGGTAACGAGGAGGGAGGAGGGGTATACCCTCCCCTCATTACCCTTTCATCCTGCTCCTCAAGAGCTGCGCTCTAATTCGGCGTTACAGGGAGTTGTAAACGGCTTTCATTTTTCTTTCTTTTTTTAAGACAACGTAAATTTAAAACTAAATGACAACTTATCATTGAAGAAACATGCAATCATCTCCTCACAACTTTGCCTCGGCCAGACATGACCATTTTACGACCTCAGGCCATAATATGGAAAGACAAAGATACAAAGAGCACATAGGCGACACGGTTAGCAGCTAGCATCTACCGGGACGGAGGATTTTCAAAGTTGGGCGTGAACAAATCGTGGTCCTGGAGACGTTACTCGTCCTCGGCGTATCACCGTTCGGACGCCGGGCATTCTACGTAATCCAGGATCCCACGGCCAAGTGACCCGGATCCACAGCTGCATCCACCACGGATTCGCATTCCGTACTCGCGTCTCGAGTTCCTTTTTATCTTCGGGGACACCGCATGCACCCGACGAAATAGATAACGGGATTTTTCGCAAACGCTTCTTCTTCCACTTTTTTTTAATTTTATTTCCGTGTTTACAGCAAATATATACGTTGAAAGAAAAGATGTACATTGAAAGAAAATGGCACACAACAAGCAGGCAGCTTCAAGGCGGGCGGTGAAGATTTCGCGCAGTCTAATGTTCCGATCAGCGAACACGCAAGAACATGGGAATATTTAACGAGGGTTTTCGCGTATAACATAGAAGTGCTCCTATACTCTCAGAAATGGGGGTGTTGTAATTACACCCCTTGTCTCTTATAGAACACCCCAAAAACTACAATTCGACGTTCAGTCCACTGACGTCGAACCGACGGTATAGAAACTTTCACGAGCAGCTTGATGGACTCAAGTGGATTTTAAGATCGTGTGTTTATTGTCATAACTGAATCTATGGGCTCTAAGCATTTTGAAACAACCTAAATTACACTCATGGGCGGCTGATTTCTCTATTAAAAATTCAATCAAAGACTACGCCCCTTTTCTGCACCGTGGCGCTTAACACAAAATTTTCTGTGTTATGCGCCACGGCCAGAATTTTTGAGTACCTGCGCATTCGAAAAATCAGTCAGCTGGGAAGCCGTCACTCGTGACTGGCTGTCGCGTGCCCTTCCCTGCTGCCTTCCCGTTTGGTGGTGCCCCCTGGTGTTCTGCGCCACGGCGCAGATAGAGGGGCGCGGCACGATCTTTGATTGAATTTTTAATAGCAAAATTGACCGCTCTCTAATATGATTTTTTTTAGGATGCTTAGAACCCATTTACTGAGATAGGCCAATAAATAGACAATTTCAGAATCCACTTGAGGGCCCCTTTAATGAAATAGCCAATGTAAACATTAAGACTACGGGGGAAAAACATGGTTTTATTAACCCTGGTGCAAAACCTGTGTTTTTTTTCGTTTTCGTTATCTTTTTTTAGTAGTTTTTGATACATACATAACCTATTTTATAAGTTGCCTCACACAGCTTTCAAGCCACGCGTAAACGTTGGTATCGTCAGTGCGACGTCAGTGGGTCGAACGTCGAAATGTATTCTTGGGGTGTTAATATATGGGACAAGGGGTGTAAGTACTACCCGCTCTATTTCTGAGAGCATAGAAAATGCACCTCTCACGCGTTGAAATGAATGAGTCCAAACGCGGAGCAGCGCGCGCCGCGGCCACCGACAACTTAAAGAAAAGGGACACTGACAGGGTATCTATGCTCGTCAAGGTTTTTATTTGTATATGACATATAAATATAAGAGCCCAAATTCCCAGAACACAATTTGGAGCTCGAAGTTTGTTTCCTTTCCTTCCGCCACCGACCCAGAACTGGCCGGTTTGAGCCGCTCTCACTCTCTTCTCCGTGGTCACGTGCCGTTTTCTATTGTTTAGACACAACCACCAAAGATAATCAAAGTCGTGGATCATCAAAGGCACGCGCTCAATATTAGAAATAGACAAAAAATATGATACCCATTTTTTTTTTGTGGCTTCTAAAAAGCTGCAAAGCTTTAGCTGAAAAAAAAAAAAAATGTTGCACAGCCTCGTGACTTCCGGTATCTTTCTCCTCTACATTACTTCGTCCTCCCCAGTCCAGTTCCGGTATCGGTTTCGAGCACATGTGTTTTTTTTACTTTATTAAAAAACTATGTTACACTGTAGCAAAATATTGATTGGCTAGTCTCCTGACACCATAATAAAATCAACTGAAAAAAAAAAATCTTTTTTTGAGGGGTGTCAGTATTTTTTATGAAAGGCGTTGCGTCACTCTTGTTTTTCTTTAATCGTCCATCGGTGTTCCTATTGACTAATGCCTCAATCGCATTGACTGCGGAGTGATAATCAAATAATCGGAAGCCGACACGACTTGCCTCTCTTCAGTTGTCGATTACTACAACGCAGGCAAAAAGGGTGAAATTAATCATCAAGTAACTCAATTTGTCACGCGTATAATCTAAAATATCGCCCGTAATTCAATTTCGGTACCTGTGCACGGAAAATCGAGTAATCATTAAAAAAAACATTGATTTTTTTGTAGCGGTAAAGGTCGTGTTAAACGGAATGCTTCTCATTAATGAAACACTTTTTCAATTAGAATTCCAACGAGGTCATCACGCCACCATCACCAGCAACGACACCGACACCAATGTCACCAATAAATACAATTAAAAAGAATCGTAAACACATTGTTTTATCTCGATCGCTAACGCGAGCACCCATTAAAACGTCATTATCGCCATATACACACCGCACGCACGCACGCATGTCCAAACAAGCACGAACGCGGCTGCATTCGCTCGACATAAGGTCGCCTATAAGAAACAATTATGTACAAAAAAAAAAAAGAAGTAAAACAGAAGCTACTCGAGTGGGTGAAGCACGCTAATGGACTCCATAGACAGAATTCACGAAGCAACGGTGACATAAAACGAAACAGCTGTCGTTTCGAACGGCGATAAAGTAGGCGAAATTGTTTCGACCGTCCGCGTTCGATTTTCCCACGCTGATTGTAAGCGGACCCGAACGGATTTCTGGGTGTTTTTAATTCCAGCATTCCTATCTCTCGCGTGTACAAACGTTTTTTGTGTTTTTTTTGTCGTTTGCACGTGGAGGTTTTTTTGTTTTTGTTTTTTTTTTTTCAAGGAAGCTATAGACTTCGTATGTACGTGGTTGCGTGTTTCGATGCGCTCGTAGAGCGAAACACCTGTTCCGCGATCGAAGCCAACAGCGACGCGACCTCGTCGCCCTGCAGGCTCTTCGTCGCCCATGTTTTTTTTTTTTTTTTTTTCTCCTTTTTTTGTCTCACGACGACCGTGCTTGGAATGAGAGAGACTCAACCGGGCGACGACTCGACTACAGGAGAAGACCGGGCGGGCAAGCCTCACTACACGTTGCAGGAATTTCAACCTAAAACTATGCCGAAGAAAAAAATTAAAAAAAAAAAATCGTTTTTAACATACGTGCTTTGGCTTTAGAATTACGAGGGCGTCATGGCCTATCACTTCAAGTAAACACATTGTTTAAAGGCTGAACTCCATGGGACGAATATGCTGCGAATAACCGACGAATTTTGCTCGGCGGCTTTTGCTCTGCGCGTGGAATCAACACAGTGGCTGCTACGTCGCGCGCAAAGCGAGCGTGCCGTCGGACGGCGTTCGCCAGTTATTCGCACATAATTCGTTCCATGGAGTTCAGCCTTAAGACATGTAGGTTTTGTGGCTCTGGCTATATCAGAGATGAATTTGGTTAAAATATTGCGATTTTTTTTTTTAATTAAGTAGTGACAAGGTAGAAAAGATAGAGTTGCTGGGTAAATTGTTTTGCATACGGTTGTTTACATGTGCTCCGGTGTGAAACGACCAGGGTGATCACTTGGTCAGAATTGTGTCTTAGAATGCACGTGTCATTGCAATACACGTCCATGGCCTACGCAACAATCAACTACTGATGTTCTAGGGCAGCAGTGCATAAGGATACAGCCATAAGTGGCTTCCGATGTTTTCTTTCTTTTCTTTTTTCTTTTGGGAGGGGCTATTGATTGAGTGACTTGACCGAGCAATACGATGCTCGTGAAAGTCAGTGAAAGCGGTAAAACCGGGGGAGTGCATCGCCATATACCGCCCATGGATCGCCAAATGGGCGTCGCCAGCGCCAATTGAATCCCTGAGGTTTGGTGGCGGAACTAAGATCAAGATGGCGGCCCACCGATACCATAGGGTGGCGCCATCTTGTTTGGGCCTGAGACGAGCTCAGTAGGTAGAACGCCGCCATTTTAAAGACCCTTTTAAACCCCCCCCCCCCCCCCCCCCCCCCCCCCCCCCTTGTCCCCGGTTCCGCTCGTTGCTGGGTTTTCCAGCTCCTGCAGTTTCGCTCTCCGTTTCTTCGCCCGCACGAAAGGCGCGCAGTAAACTACGAGATCATTGTTCTTTAGCGCTTCTTTTATTCTACAGGATGTTGGTACAGTGACTCACAAAATCCTGTATGTGATGGTCAGCGTGGCCCAGTCTTGTGCAATGCGTTGAGCTTGGCGTAGTGGAGCCGCTGTCTTTAGAGGCAATTGGTTGAGCAGTCGCTGTCTTCACAGACTTGCCCAGGATGCAAATCACCTACGTTCATCCGATTCTAGTTCTGGCGGAACCTGTAAACTGAGTCTGTATCAGCCAGCTACAGCCAATCTGAACTATCGCAAGTTCTGCAGAGACGAACCGACATTACATTCTAATTTAGTGCTATAGCACATTGACATTTCACTCTTTACGTTAAATACTGCCCTCATAAAAAAAAAAAAAAAAATCATTATCGCCACTCATTGCATGCCTTACTTAGCTAATGAATAAGTAGCTGACACAGGTAGTTGGCTTTTCGTGTCCCACGCTTTCGCGTTGGTAGCTTTTAGCAGGTAAATTCATTTCACGGTTGACCGCAGTGATCACTATAAAAAGTGTCACGCGTCTTACGAGCTACAACAGGAAAGGGTAACAAATCAGACGATTAGCGTGAAAAGCCAGGTTTTCAGGAGTCTTTCGTGCGTTTTCTACTGCCCAAACAGGCATGGCTAAAGAAAAACGGAGCGGAGGGAATTCGGAAATAGAACCCAGTTACCATCGCACGTTTGCGACAAGTCAACAATCACGTTAAGTTTACCCGCTCAATATTTAATAAAAAAAAAAAAAATATCGCGCTATACCGTCATCGCGGCACTTTGTTTCAATCGTAAAAATATCGATCTGAACAAAAAAATGTAAAAGTTATACTTTTTTTTTTTTCTGACATGACCTTATTATATATTTTGTTCAAAGAAATCAGATGCTTTTATTGCCCCGCGGCAATGAACGCCCTTTGTTATCCCATATTTTCAATACTTTTTAACTGAAAACAGAACATCAAAGAAGCGAACCTTATACCTTTCGTTCGGGTATCCAAAACTTGACCACGCATTTCCAAGAATTACCGCGCCACTTGGCACATCAGACGTTGTGGCGACGAGAAGTATTTATATTTAAGGAGTATTTCCAAACATGACGAGTTTTCTACGGACACCGAAACCTCGAGAGATTGGCCGATCACGAAGCACTCCCTCCGCAGCGGACGAATCTACCTAAATGAAAGGCTTAATTTCTATCCCATCACCGTAAACTTCGCAAATATATTTTAAAGTGCAATAGTGTCTTCCAAAGATGGTTAAAATTTTGGATCCAAAAAAATAAAAGTCGTTTACAAATTTCGGTAATGCCATATTAGAGCCCAGCTCTTGAGGAGGAGGAGGAGAGAGTATGGAGTGGAGGGTATACCTTCCTTCTCCTCCGTACCATCCCCTTCCTTTCATTCTCCGCCTCCTCTCCCCTTCTCCTCCTTCATACCCTCCCCTCCTCCCACAGTTTCCCCGCTAAATGTAGCTAAAAAATTGACACCAGTGACCTCAACGACAATTGAGTTTCCACGCTACGGGGAAAACGACGTCACATGACTTCGTGTCACGTGACCCCCATGAACAAATTCAGTTTCTCCGCTAGACTTAGCGGGAAACTTCACGTCACGTAATCTCAACATGAATTTAATTTCTTGCTTTTCGCATAATCTCGTCACCATGAGCCACCACAACAACGAAACCAAGCAAATTTAATGAACTTTGCACCGACACATATATAAAGCGCCCTGCACAAAACATCTTTTTGCCACTTAGAGTAGCCGCTCAACGCCTTAAAATTACCAACCTGAACAGAACGCTCCCAGATGGTACGTACGCCACCAGCAAGGAGGACCAAAAGAACCAAAAATCAAACCAACATATGTATCAAGGAGAATCTAACTCCACCAAGACAAGAACACCAACAATGACATAAACGAACAGAAATCCAAAAGTAACGAGGACAACGGGAGCGACAGCCTTTATCGAACGCAAAACGACGCATTAGCGCGAAAACAACAACAAAAGAAAACAGAACATGTAGGTTTAGTTTCTGTTTTGTAGGAGCACCCACCGAAAGTCGTTCGATCTTCGACTGTCCAACATAAAAAAAAAATGCAAAAAAAAAAAAAAAACAGCATGCAGAACCCTTATACGCCTCGCCAACAGGACCAACCGAAAGTTTCAGTCACGCCGCGTCCACCCAAAAAGGCGCACAAAACCAGGGGCGTTGAAACAAAATAATAAAGGAGGACGCCAATTAAAAAAAAAAAAATGAAAATCCCGCCGCCTCTTCTAATCGGACCACGTGGGCGCGAGCAATCGAAGCACGCGGAGGTCCGTCTGTTCGACCGCCCCGCGTCTCGGGGTCGGTGGTCTGGAGGGACGGCAGCTGACCGGGCCACGCCGACGCCCGGAGACACGAGGGCAGTGCACCACGCATGCAGCTCCTGTGGGAGCTCTTCGACGTGATCGCAGTCGCCGCAGCAGCAGGGACGCCCACGGCTGAAGCAGAGAGCTCCTCAGAAGCACTTGGCTACGGTAGAGCCACAGCCATAGCCAAAACCGACGACCCGATAGCCAATCAAGTAGCCCCAGAAGTTCATCGTCGTCGTGGCGCTTGTTTGTTCTTTATGGGTTTGCGATTCCCGGCTAAACCAATCATGCCTAGTGAATAGGCCCCATGATCCTGCGAATTGTTTGTGCGTGATTGGTTCAACAAATGATAGCAAACTCACAAAAAAGCGCGGAGCGCCGTGACGGTGCACTTTCGGGGCCACTTGACTGGCTCCATCCGATGGCAGCATAGGCTGCAGACGGATTCAATGTGAAACTTTTTTTTCAAACACCACCATAGAGCAACGCGAACGTGAGCGAAAAAGTGGGCTTCATTTGTTCTAGATTTTAGTTTTTTTTCTTTTGTACACGACTTTACGAAGCTGCCTTATGCCCCATGGTAAAGGGTTGCTGCCACCCAGAAACCAGGCGGCGGCCGCGCCCGGTTCCTACGAAGCAGAGAGACGTCGGCTGCGTGGTGTGTGTAGGCCCGGTGCACTATATAAACTTGCCCAAGAAAGGCGCTCGCGCGCGTCCACACACACGGCGCCATCCACGCAGCGAGGTTCGCGGAACGATTGGGCCGGCCGGATTCTTCCCACGGACGTCCCGGGAGTTCGTTGCTCCAACGAGCTCGTCAACCGGGCTGACGGGGAGACCACGATGTGCGTGGACCGCACCTGACGTGACCTGCTGCCACTGCCGCCTTTGCCGGAGCACACGCGCGCGCATGTTTATGCGCGCAAGCACGCACGCCACATGGAAAAGAGACGTATCGGGAGGCATTCTCGGGGGGCGTGATGACTCGTCCATATAATTTAATTGCACTAGGGCAAGATTTTTTTTCTTGTGTGTGGTTCTACGATCATTTCACCTGTGTAACTGGGACAGATATGCTCCACGTGTCAATGTTTACCTAAGCTACCTTCACTTTTGTTCTTTTCTCTTGGTGCGCAATAAGACTGTCCACAATAACTACTGATGAAGACCACATCCGTTTCCCGGTTGAAGCATGGGCTGCTTATCTTGACGTTCAATCCCCTCCCCTGCCCGTTTCGATCTCGATGAGCATCGTACCGGCGTGTGTTCGTGTATCGTTACTGCGTGGTGCACATTAAAGACACCAGGCTAGCGGTCGTACTGCACTGGCTAAATTTCTCATCTACAGCTGAGACATCAGACGCCCATTGAGGCTGACTAACCTTTGGCTGTTTAAACGTACACACAACATTAATATTATCTACCTGTTTCCTCAACAACACTTAACTTTGACAAAGTCTTCTCGTTGAATGCTATTTAATTTTACGCAATATATTGCGAGACTAAATCACGGTGCTGAGGCGTCTTACAGGCCGTTTAAGACATTGAAGAAGATTCAATCGCTATTTGCCCTTTGGGACATTATGAAGCAATCTTTGAAATACAAGCTTGTAAGAGCCCGTATTTGTTTCTGGGTGTCAGCAAGAGTATAGGCTCATAACTGAAATCCCAATGAGCAACATGAGCCCCTATTGCGGCTCTAATCTGCACAGCTGGACCAAATGGGACCGGTACGTCGCCGCCTACTACGATTGGCCAGCACCGCACCGCTGGTCAATCGGAGCAGGCGGAGATGTCCCGGTCCTTTTGTCCCACTTGGGCCCGCCGTGCTACATTAGGGCCCCACGGGGCCACTCCGCGCTGCTTGCGATGTAAAACAAATTTCGGTATATACTCATACAGAAATAAGTATATCTTGCCATATCAAACTAACTGATTACTTGCAACCTTGGAAGGAGATGAAGAGACATCAGAGTTTCGCCCAAAGCCTGCGAGATGGCATCGTCCAAAAGTTTCCGATTTCTAAAAGTGAGTGCAGCTCTTCGCTGCGCGTCATATTTTCTGTCCGACGTGATTTGGTGTCCTTGTCATGCAACTGGACACTATTGGTGCTTTTGCGTTTCTTGATGTCGTAAAGTCACCTTTCAAGATTCGTTGGATGCTTAGGGCCCGTAGAATTAGTTATGACCAAGAACAGACGATCTCAGAATCCTGTTTTGTGCATCTTTTAAGAAATCCCGTTGCAGGCTGCAGTCGTAGTGCATCGACCAATCGGTCTGTCCCTCCACCGCAAGAGACAGAACACAGGATCTAAGACAAACTGGCCGACTTTCTTCTGTATAGACGTCCAGAAATCTCTAAAGCAAACGTGAAAACTTGGTGTTGCGTGGGACTTCGTAGACGCTGTTCTGCTATGGTCGTCGGGAGAGGCATCACAGACGTCACACAGCAACCGCATTGCTCCCACGACACTGGGAAATCCACACACGCGTTTGTTCGACTTCCGTGAAACGTTGAAGGGAAAGAAAACACACACACACGCAGAGTCAGAAACGTTTGACGGAGGATACACAAAAAACGTCACACGTCATTTTCTCCGTATAGGCCGTCGTGTCACACATCTCCTGGTGCATCCCCTCCTCCCAAACCCGGCAGTGCATGGTGTACGCCTACGGTCAATCCACTTCGACCCCGTCCGTCCTACGTGGCCCGTCGAATTCGTTGCTGCGCTCGCCAGGTTGTGGGCACGGCAGTCGTCCCGCTCCCGTCCTACGGAACGGGACCGACCGGTCACACGCCGCTGCTGCCGACTCGGCATCGTCGGCGTCGTCGTGTCGGTGCAGGCGTCTTACGCGCGCCTCGAGCCTTCCAGAGGGCGAGGTCTTGGTGCGCTGCCGTGGTCGACCCACGCGCTCGCGGGGCCGGTGAGGCTTTGTTGTCGTCTGGGTCGTCGTCCTCCTTCCCTTCACCGGGAAACCCCGTAGTCTCGCATACGCGGAGTTCCTCTTTAGCTGGTCTTTATAGGTCTTGCTAAAAATTTGCTTTAAAGAAAAAGAAGAAAAAACCTGCTGCGAGTTCACCTTTTCAGAATGCGCACTTGAATAGAGCGCCAGTCGCTTCGAATCTACAGAATGATAACCTAATAACGAAGAGACTGGAATAGTTTGACATTTGTTTGTGGACATGAATGAATTTGCTTCTGTGTTCAAGAACTAGAATCACTGACAGTTCAACAAACGCAGAGCGTTGCTTATTATGTTCTCGCTTCGTGATTGGACCCTCGGCGTTCTTATCGTCTAATGCCGCAACCTCATTGGCTGTTTAAAAGCTATACGGAGGGCAAGTCGTCTGCTTCTTGCGCGGGGGATGCGGCGGCATCAGAGCAACGCCGAGTTCTGATCGGCTTTGATTGGAAGGATAGTGGGTAGACCTGCCTTGAGGTCTACCCACTATTTTTTTTTTTCTTTGAAATCAGCCAATCAGAGCTTGGCGTTCTGACATCATCGCAACCCCTGTGCAAGAAACAGACGAACTTGCGCTCTGCAGAACCACTATAAAGAGAAAACATCTGCTCGCGTAGCTTACTTCAGAGCGCACGAAAGGCCAGTCACTTTCGGAAATTAACGAAACCAAAAATAACGCGGAGTGGCTTAATTAAAAACTCAATCTGTGTAACCATGACATGCTAATTGCTTGTTCCAAGTTTCTACACATATAAAGAGTCGTGATGATTTGTGAGACAAAAGTAATCAATATCGTACACTCATTTTATACTGTTCTATCTATTCAGCGACCAACGAATAACCATGTTTGTTCGGGGTTTACGACGGTTGATCGAATGCCATTTCATCGAAGCACGTTTTAGAGAATGGGCACGTTTTATCGAAGCACGGTTTAGAGAAAGCAGAGCCTCAGTTTAGAGAAACGCCGTTTATCGAAAAGGGGACGCTTTTTAAAAAAAGGCTTTCCTACTTCTGGCGTGTATCACTGGTGCGCGTGTTAAGCCATGTCCCCCGCTACGCTCCCGCCGCTTCGCGGCGGCAGTCTGTGACGGCTCATTACAAAAATGTTAACTCACCTGATTTACCCGTACAAGCCGCTTCGCGGCGGCCGAATTCGCTAAAAGGAGGCTCATCGCCATTTTCTCTAAACTGGGTTCTCTATAAAGGCATTCGATAAACCGGGGTCGGTAAAACGGCGTTCGCTTCTCTAAACCGCATGCCTTCGTTTGTTCGTGTTAACCACTCGCTTCAGGAGCGCTTTATGCCTGACTCGAAGCTTACCGAACGAAAGTCCATTTGTACTGGGCTCTTTGTCATACTCTTGTTAAAGGGACGATGCAACGATTTTTGTACTTTGCGCAAATACCGCTTAGAACGGATCCCTGACGTTCATGACATGTGAGACACCCGTTAGTTTTTCACCACACGCAATCGAAGTCGCAGAAAAAATTAAAGAAAACCGAGCAGCGTTCACCCCCTCAACTCGCAGACAGAACAAGCGGCCACGTGATCTGGAGCCGATTATATGCCCCCAATGCTGATCATAGCCACGCGCTGGGGTTGGCAAGGCACAGGACACGCGCTGAGTTCCAGACAATTGTAATGGTTCGGCTATTGTCGTCAGTGCAGCGATTGGACAGGGGCCACCACCCGAATGCTTCTCGAGCTATCTATTATCACGAGGTTAAATCGAGTGCACACGCAATGCTCGGGTCCAATCTATGAGCCGCATTCAAATATCGTCACTGGGCGGTACTGCGACCGCCCAGTTGCGTCATCATGTTTCGCGAAGGAGAGATTGAATGAAAATGATCGCTTTTGTCCTTGAAATTACACCGCAACAAAGAAGTTTCTTGGTCAGTGGCGTTGCGTGCGAGTATTCTTGATCCCACTAGTGCCAGTAAGCTCGCGTAAAGTGAAAAACATTCCAATTGAATATCGTTGCACCGCCCCTTTAAAGTTAATTGCCAACAATGTTGTTAAGGTCCCCCTTTATAACCGATCGTTATAGTACTTTTTGCGGACCCTGACGCAGACAGACTCCAGACACGCTTCTATGTTGTCCGCTCCGTTACATCGTGCGGCAGACCACTCCGGCCTTAACGGCGCTATACAGACCGAGTCAAGGTCGCGTGCATTAGTCAGTCATGCCGCCTCATTAAGGGCCACTTTATCGGCCGGAGACAGCTGACACCGAGCACACATGCCCAGTCTAAAACATAACAGAGAACGAGTACAAAAAAAAAAAAAAAGAAGAAGAAATCGGCAGCTTTTTAGCAGGAAACAAACGGACTGCCGTTCTCCAACTCCACTGGCCAAGTTTGCAGACGGCTGCGTGCAGGCGGCGGCCGCATTGTCGTGCTTGTGAAACGTCCTTAGCCGGCCGGGCGGCTGCAGGCTGCCGTAACCCAGGTGTTCGTCCATCTGACGGTTCTTGCCTGGGCGCGCTCGCACCTGGCCGCGCGATGAGATGCCGTGGCACGTTTTCCTTAGTCGGGGATCCTCGTCCACACGTGTTCCTTCCACCGCGGCTGCTGCTACAGCGGACAGGGCCCAAGGATGCTGGGTGCAGCCGTCTCCGCAAGCACGGACATGTCCAAACCCACGATGTACGTGGACTTCAGACGTGTATGCAAGACGCAGTTTTCGGAGAATACCAGAGGCTTTGTTGCGGAAGCGGTCGGCCTTTCGAAGATCTATGTACACTCGCGTGCAGAAATAATCGAATAAGTCACAAAGAGCCTCAAGCAGCCGCGACCGCTGAGACTACTTAACTGGAATATGACAAAATTCGATGATTTTAACAAGAAGCTCAAGCGTGTATGTTTCTCCACGATGTACTTCGAAAGCGTAGTATTGAATTTCAACGTCGAATTTGTTTTTCTTCGCCTGGGGGTCATTCTGAAAAGGGGGGTAACATCTCAGAAGTATGGAATATAAACGACAGATTATAACGTAACGAAGGTTGTTTTCTTGCGAAATTTAGCAAAAATATTTACTACGCCAACGGACACCTATAAGCGAATTCTATATGTTCGCAGGAGTTCAGCGGAAGCCTGACCATATTTGTTTCTTTCGTTGGTTTAACCGATAAGAATGGCACGAGGTGCCGTGCTGCGAGCGGCATTCAGAATCAGTGGCAAAATGTTTATGTGGACCCATTCATTTTTGTACAGAGGCCGCACGTACGTTATAGCTTAATTAAGGGCCCGATGGCATATGTAAATACAGTCAAGCACCCAAGCTTTTTTAATGTGTGCTGAAAAAAAACAAACAAGAAAACATTGCGTGGACATGACAGCTTGCTCATACGCGGTGAGACGCATTCACAAACTTATGCATGCGTACTCCTACAAAAATATAAAAAAAATGTGCCCGTTTTATTTTTATTGTAGAGGTAAAAGAGCTTAATCAAAAATGTTTGGAAAAATTTCGCAATATAGAGAAGGAACCAGAATAGGAAAGAAAAGGAGGGAGATGGTACTCGTAAAAGGAGGCAGAGGAACATACCTCTAGCCCTTTCGAAAAAACGCAAACTGACAAAAAAACAAAGAGAAAGAAGGAAAATGTGAAATTATTTCCAAAGACCTCACACAGAAAAAGTTGAAACAAACAAACACAGATGACAAGACAAAAACAAACCAACAAAAACATTGGAACTTCGCTGACGCAGAGACTACTTTTGAGGTCGTTCCCACTGATTCCCACGTCGAGGCAACAAGAGCACCGCCCGAGCCGCCACCTGCTGCTGGACGGGGCGACACTGAACTCCGGAAAAGAAAGAAGTTTCCCTCTTTTTGGTAGACGTGCCTGCAGTGGCCACAGAGTTCAACCGGACCGCGACAGCTCCGGGTTCAAAATTCTGACCCCGAAATTTTCAATGGAGGGAGAGAGAAAAAAAAAAAGGGGGGGGGGGGGGGGCAAAGGAAAGTAAAACTTCAGACCAATGTGTGTGTATGTGTCTGCTTGTGGCGACGCCTTTTTTTGCCCCCTTCGACTTTTCATTCCCTCTTGCCAAGTTACCTATTCTAGCTTTTGGGCAAGTTGCATAACTGCCCTCCTCGCGATGGCAAGTTAGACTCGAGATATGCGTCTGCGTTCACTGTTGGGGCTCGTGTCCAATCATTGCTTTCGAAGGACGTTCAGGCATAGGGCTCGGGTCCAATCGCTGGCTTGGCTACATCCGACTCTGATGACGTTCCAGTGAAGGGAGAGGAGATCATTCACAGGCCTCTATTATTCTATAGTAGGAGGGGCTGGTTCTTGGCAGTGCGCCTCGTCTCCAAAGAAATTAATGATCGTTGAAGAAGCTCTGCTTTTAGAGCAGCAAAAGCCGCTGACAGACTGCTGATACATCGAACAGAAGACAGTCTACAGACACTTTTTGTGTCGTGTCTTTCGCTTCTATGACGGCCCCCCGTCACATTGGATGTACATAAAACCTGTCGGCAGACATGTTCTTAACATACACACGTAATAATGCAAACATGCTTCGTTCGAACATGCCTGAGACGTGTGCGCAGATAACTGTGTCATCATGTCTGCCGCGAACACCGTGTCTTTTGGTACGACATATGAGGAGTGTTGTGACAGTGGCATAACGGACATGCCCTTAAAACCATAGCGCACAAAGACAACTCTGTACAAAACGACCAATCCCAACACCTGCCTCCGCCTTTCCACTCTCTTATCCGTCTCTTCGCCGCTTCTTTCCCCCCAGGTGTCTCGAGGAATAATGGGGGGCGGAGAGAGCGTCATCTTAGGCACACAGAAGACCATGGCAGAAGACACCGCTATGATGGCCCGACGGTGCAGGATGCTTCCCTCTACTAGGGCCGTGCTCGCCCTTGCTCCCACTCTTCGCTCTCTCGAGCAAGCAGCGGTCACTCCAAAAATGCCACCCTCCCAGCCAAAAGGCCTCCTCCCGCCTTCTTAGCTCTCCTCCTCACTCTCGAACCACTCGGTGGTGGTCCGCTTCCCACAGGGTCTCCAGCTGTCGCCTGCCGTGGCAACACCTGCCTCGTCCCGTTCTGCGGACCCAAGCTGCATCTTACAGCAAATCTCTCGGCATAACAATATACATATATAGATGCATCCAGATGGATACAAGAACACGAGCGCGTTAAGAAAGGGTGTAGGAGGAGGGAGGAAGGAAGGGAAAGGAGGACGTGAGTTTAGGCTGTGCATTTTGCGGAGTTGTCTCGTTCCGGTGTCGTAACGGTCGTTGTTGTTTTTGGCTGTTGTTCTGAAAGCTTCGGTAGTTTGTGGATGTTTATGGCTAACGTTGGGTTTCGGGGAGTTTTCGCTGTTGGATGTTGAGTAGTTATCGGAGGAAAGAGAGTGTAAGGATGGGTAAGAGTTGGGAAAGCAGAAACAGTGAAATAAGTTTTGTGTCGAGTGGAGAGGAGGGGGGGGGGGGGGGAGGTGTTGTGTGGGTACTGGGAAATGTTATGGTTTTGGGGGTCTGCCGTCTTGTAACTGTAGTTCAGTATGTTACGTTTGAGTAGAGAAGACATTTTGAGAACGTCTGTGTCGTACCGCTAACCGCATCTTGGAAATTTTATATTATACTTGTGCATTACACTTCCTTTGGAGTTTTTTTTTTTCCACTTCTATGTAACCTTAGATATACATACATTTTGTGTAAAAGGATAATAAAAACGTGAGAGGGGAAATGTTACAAGAGAACGGGTATACGTACTACTGGCACTACTATTCCGGTGGTCTCAGGCCGCTCCTATGAATGACTAAGCGTCTAAGCCGTTTATATTTGTTTAAGCACAATTCCCGGGAAAACGCTCATCGGTTGCCGCATGAAGTGATTGATCATGTCTCAGTTGTATTTAATTATGTTTCATTTCGCGTCGTGTGTGGCGGGGTCTTTGAAGTCCTACTTGGTTGACTTTTGCTTTCTGTCCTGTTCTTTCAGGGTGCAGTTCGATCATGTAGGTCTTGTCTGTTTTATTGTTTTGGACAGAGAAGATCCCACGCGCAAACACTTGAGCGACTGAGTAGGCGGCTCATGGGTACACAAGCGACCGATTGTCGAGGATAATCGAAAGCAGAGGGCTTGGTCTGATGGGTGTGTGAGGTTGCTCCCTATTTTGGACAGGCGTGTGGGCATGTCGTCTCGGACCTTTGAGCATATCGCCACCACATGTGGCCTCTCAAAATTAAAAAAAAAAAACAAATTGTATATTTGACTTTTTCGGCCCCGATACTGATGATAGGCGTCATGTTTGAACAGGAATTGCAAGGAACACAGAAACCATTACACAGTTCCACGAAAATAAATTATTCGTTTAATACTATCGTTGTAAGGGGTAGACATTCATTGATACGATTCGCAAAGATCGATACAATGTGTGACTATGAGTGGTGCACCTCACCTTATGTTCCAGATATGAATCGTTCAGATGCAACTCTTATTTCATCTGATTTATAGCATAATCCTATAATATCTATAATATTGCCGATTTCCAGTCTTCAGCACGAGACTAATAGTAGCGGTTTTAGTAATGTATTTCTTACGGAACGCTTATATCTTATACGCATAAACACTTTCATTAAATAATTTGTGAAGTTGGAGATGATCACTAAGATTTTGGCTACTTAATATAGCGAGTGTTTCAGCGAAACAAAAAAAAAAAGACATATTCCTAACAATAGTCCAAAAAAGAAAACAAAAGCTCCTTTCTGAAAAACAAAAACAAAAACTGCCATGGCGGACGTTAAATATTCCAAGAGCATACTCAATTTGCTGAATTTTACTAATAGACTTTATAATTGCTGAAAATGAACACAAGGTCACAATCAGAAACTTGTAGAGCATCACCGAAAGCCCCTAATCAGTGAAGCATGGGCGTGCGTTAAATTTACCACTCGTGCAGCAGACACAAGGCCAGTGACGCTAACACGTGTATGATAAGAATATCCTCCTCGTTTTTGCATCACCAGCCTTGTGCCTGCTGAACGAGTAAAAACATTAGCGCACCCCCGCCTTCACACGTGCTTCATATCTTCCTGAAATTGACTGATTTAGGGGTTTTCGGTGATGCTCAGCAAGTTTTTACTTGGGTTCATATGTTCATTTCCACTAAATGAAAAGTCTATAAGTAAATTCTATTTAATTATATAGCTAATTAGTCCGCATTTTTCAATATCCCCGCCGTCCACCGCGGCTGGCAATTTGGTACCGAAAGGTGCTCATTTTTTTTTTTCTCACCACCCTATGGTTATGAAGTTTTGAGTATTTGCTAAAACACCCGGTATGGTCATCAGCACCTAATGTCACCAACGTTTATGGCGAAACGTCAACGTGTCTAGTGGTATAAACAAACATGAAGGGGGGGAGTTACTAAATTGTCTTTTCGGACGGGCATGGTGTGTCGATTCCGCAAGCGCCAATGGGTCTTGGTAAGACACCGAGGGCAAGGGTAGGGAAAAGAGACAATGTCGGTGGAGAGGAGGACGAGGAGAAGTGGCGGGAGTCGCCCCTGGGAAACAGCGTGTCGAATTTCTCCGGCAGCCGGGGTGGCACCTGCGAGGGTGGCTTCCCAGCGCGCACCTGACGGGAGCAGGTGCAGCCGAGGAGGGGGGACCCTAAAACGGCACCTGGAGTTCGGGTCGCCGCTCACGATCGTGTCCGGGCACACCGGCCGGCGTGGGACGTGAAGTCCGTGTTGTCTGTGGGAGCGAGGTCGAACCACCGGCCAACCGACCGATTGGAGGGAAAAGAGGCAGAGCAGACCTGCAGATGCGTTTAGCTCTACGCAAGACAACAGCAGCGACGACAGCAATGCTAACAAAAACAACAACAACAAAAAAGAAACAATGACCTCGACGACCATATCATCGACGACTGCAACACCAGCTGCCAGTCGTTGCTCTTGTTGCAGCAACAGTTGGAAGCAGGCTGTTCCCAGTGAGATCGTGACAATTATAGTAGCAACTACAATTGTCAGTACTCAGCTTGTATACATTAGGATTGAAACAATCAACATTTACATGATGTGGAAATATGCTTCTGTGCACAACTGAAAGAAGCGAGCGCTTCCCTTTTCTTTGGTCAACCCCAGTTGTGCCACAAACACAAAATAAGCTTCTTTTTTTTTCCCTTTATTTATTTATTTATTTATTCGGTTACCTACAGCGCCCTTGCTAGGGCATTATTGTAGGGGGGAAGACAGTACAGGATATACACAAATACATAGTACATAATAAACAGCAGGTTGTGTGACGCGGGAACATTGACAATGACAGCAATAGTAAAATATGTAGATGATAACACTTCAGCAACTTTACCACAGGAACACCAAGAAAAAGATGATAACATATTGACAGCAAAACAGAGATAACTAATTTAACAGAAACTTTTGTAGCGTTGTAAAAAATGAGAAATGTGGAGCAGAGACAATTTCAGCTGGTAAGTTGTTCCAATCATGTACTGTACGGGGAAAGAAACTGTACTTAAATATGTTTATTCTGCACCTGTATTCGTGGACTTTCATAGGGTGATCTGTACAGGGAGACACATAAGTTGGTTCTTTTATGTATTGTTCTTTATTAATGCCATTTCTGTTATTAAATATGTTATAAAATAAGGACAGTCTAAGATATTTTCGGCGGTCAGCAAGCGAAGGCCACCCTAATTTGGTACATATAGCAGACGAGCTTTTAGAGAAATCATAATCGCCAGTCACAAACCGCGCTGCACGTTTTTGTATGCGTTCGAGCTCGTCTATACTTGTCTTAGTGTAAAGATCCCACGCGGTGCAAGCATATTATAAAATCGGACGCACGTTTGCCATATATAAAGTTTCTTTGAGTTTTGCAGGTGCTTGCCTAAAGTTACGTTTAAGGAAGTTCAATGTGCGGCTGGCCTTAAAGGACAGGTAATTAACATGAAAGTTCCAGGATAGTTCGCTGGAAAAGAGAACGCCTAGATACTTATATTCTAAAACAACAGATAAGCTTGTGCCACCAAGGAAATATTCCGTGAGAAGCGGTCGTCGTTTGTTAGTAAACCTGACCAGATTGCATTTGTTTAGGTTCAGAGTCATCTGCCATGTTTGACACGAGGATAAAATAGAGTTCAAGTCATTTTGCAAACGTTCTGAGTCCGCTTCACATGTGATGTCACGGTAAACGCAGCAATCATCGGCATATAATCTGACGGGACTAGAAAATTTCACAGCTAAATCATTTATGTCTGTCAAAAAAGAAGGGGACCGAGCACGGATCCTTGCGGGACACCTGATAAGACGCTTACATATATGACGAATTCAAACCGTCGAGGACAACATTTTGCTTCCTTCCAACAAGATAGGCTTCAAGCCATTTAAGGAGTGTATTTGGAATATGAATGGTAGATAATTTTTGCAGCAATAGAGTGCGTGATACTGAATCAAATGCCTTTCGAAAGTCTAAAAGTACACAATCAACTTGGCTACCATGGTTTATCGATGTAGCGATATCATGGGTAAACTCTCCCAATTGTGTATCGCAAGAAAATCCTGTCCTAAAGCCATGTTGCGTTGGGTGAAAAAAATTATTACCTTGTAGTAGGTGACTAATTAAGTTAGTGTAAATAATGTGTTCTAGTGTCTTGCAGGAAACGCTTGTCAGAGAGATAGGTCTCTAGTTAGAAGTTTTAGTTTTGTCTCCACTCCACTTTTATGTACAGGGACTACATTTGCATTTTTCCAATCAAGAGGTAACTCACTTGTTCAAATGATTTTCTAAACAACGCTATTAGATATGAAGCGACAGAGGGGGCACAATTTTTCAGAATATAGTTAGAAATGCGGTATGGGCCAGGGGCTGAGCCTATCTTGATCTTCTGTAAGAGCAACGTGATGCCGTGCTCTGAAAACTCTATGTCATCCATAAGGCTACCAACCATGCTGCCTGGCTGAGTGAACACTGACTGGAAGCACAAGTTGAAGCTTTCAGCCTTGCCTTCTAGATCGTTGCTATAGTCTATACCATCCACTACATCAGGGATAGTAATACTAGAATTTTTCTTGTTTTTTACGTATTTCCACACTTCCTCAGGGTTTCTTTTGAGCTTTTCAGAGCGAGTTCCTTCGTACTTGTTTTGTGCCTTGCGCATTTCTTTTGTTATGTTCCTATTCATTTCTTTCATCTTAAAGTAAAACACAGTTTCTCTCGATTGACAATACCGGCGAAACAAACGATTCTTTTTGTTTATCAATGTTCGAAGTTCTCTATTCATCCAGGGTTTATCATTTCGGCGCTTTGCCGATATGATACGTGATGAAACAAACGTCTGGGTTAAAGATAAAATTTTTGTCTTAAAAAGATTCCACGCTGAATTAATATCTAAAGCTGAAGTATGCAGCTGGAATTCTGGAAAAAATGCATCCAGTTCACGCGATAGCGAACCGAAGTCTCCGCTTTCGTAGAAAAACACTTTCCGTGGTTGTGAACTGCGACGGCGCGTTGCATTACAGCATATTTTTGCAACAACAACCTCATGATCGCTTATACCAGGTATTGTAAGAACAGAGGACACAATATTACGGTCACTGCATAAAAACAAATCTAGCACATTAGCACTCCTAGGACCAAGCTTTGTTGGCGTTTCCACAAACTGTAATAATGAGTGTGCATTGATCATATCACGAAAAGCTGTATAAAGAAGAGACGTGGACTGAATGATTGACTGAAAGGAGACCCATTGTACATTTGGCAGGTTAAAGTCGCCTGCAAGAATGGTATATGTTGCCTCAAGGCTCAAAAGGATATTGCTTAGTTGAAGGAGGGGCTGTGCAGTGTTTGCGCCGGGTGGTCTATAAAAGGAACCAAACGCTACAGACGAGCCATCCCGGAGCCTAACTTTACACCAAACAGTTTCACATGCGTTGCATTTGATATTGACAGAGAGGCTACTAAGACAATTATGAACAAGGACAAAGACACCTCCACCGTGCACGCTGCGATCTTTCCTGTACGTGGTATACGTGGATGGAAACATTTCACTGTCCATTATTGTATTATCGAGCCAGGACTCTGTGCCAAGGACCACGTGTGGCTTTATTGTTTCGAAGAGGGAGGCAAATTCTATTATTTTGTTCTTTAGGCTCCGACAATTCACGACAATGCAAACCAAGTCATTTTTATTGACAATTCTTTGTTTGTGCCTAGTAATCGGTAGTGGCTATCTCTCCATCCTCGTCACAGTGTCTGTAGTGCTGTCGTACATGTAAGTCTGATTAGCCATTTTTAGCTTGTTGAAATGCAGCGTGAAGTCCCCTCCACGGTCCTTAGCAAACTTAAGCAACCTTTGTCTTTCCAAGCGAACTTTTTGCGAGTAGTCCTCACTAATCGCAAACTCAGATCCTTTTAGCCTTCCAACGACTGAGAGTATTCGCTGCTTATCTTGAAATGATAGGAACTTCACTATCACGGGCCGCTTTTTTGTGAGCGTAAAACGCCCTATAGGGTCTATTCCTATGACGTCAGAGTTCTTTTTAATGTCGAGTCACTACACACAAGCATGGCCGCCAAAAGCAAATGCGGTTATCTAATTGGCGAGTTTGTTTTGTCTTATTTTGTTTTCCGCAGAGCTCACGAATAAACGTTTTGTTAGCGGCCATATTTGTGGGTGATGACTCAGCATCTGAATAGACTCTATAGTCTATGAGCTCTTTCGATCGCAGCAGAATCAATCTGAATGTTCAGTTTTTCGGAGCAAAATGACACAATCCTTTCCTCCGACGTAGCCCATGTTTCGTTTTGAACGTCTGAAATGTCAAAAAATATTAAGTTGTTTCTGCGAGACCTATTATCTAGGTCATCATGAAAGTCCTGTAAGGACGTGATACTTGAAGCAAGCTTATCGAATTGAGTTGCAAGGCGTGCGACTTCAGCCTTTATCGGGAGTACGGATGCTACATCATCTTCAACCTGTTTTATCTTGCTAACACAGCAACCCTTCGCAAGGCCTGTTGTTCTCAGAGAGGTTCCTTTGTTGCTAGTTTGTGGTTTATTACGTAGAGAACTTTCAGTAGTTAGTGGTTGGCAGATATCACCGCTTTCCTTTTAGGTTTTGGTACTTATTAGGTCGCGTTTTATCTTGATATTTTATCTCAGTAGTCAAGCGTCCGAGTAAGTCTCATAACTTTATTTCTGATGTCTATAGAAATAAAGCGCCCTCTAATAATTCCCCCTCCCCCTCCCCGTTAGTTTTGCCGCATGGGAATGGTAATTAATGAAAACACGTTTACTCCACTTTTTTACTCTGTCGAGCGCTGTGATTGCTGGATAACACTGGGGAAAAGGATAATAACCGTGATAGCCAAAAGCAACTGAGGGAACGACAAAATCTCAAAAAGAACTTTTCGCAAAACATGCAGTCTGATATGTTAGAGCACCGCAGCTCGGGGCAAGTGGGCCAAATGATTGCACCGCGGAATCCAGGGATCCTGCGTTCAATCGCAACCCGTGCCTGTTTCGATCTGGATAAGCCTCGTACCGGTGTGCGGTCGCGTAGTCACTCTTGCGTGGTGCACCTTACATATATTCGTGTTTATACAGGTATCGAAGTCTTAAGTTGCACTAAACAAATTGCTCACAAGAAGCGCAAACACCTGCCAACATTTCAAGTCTGAATAACAACTCGCCGTTAAAACTTTCATAAACCATATATATATATATATATATATATATATATATATATATGTGGTAACCGGACAAAAGCTCACCGGACAGAAGCTCACCGGATAAAAGCTCACCGGACAAAAGATCACCCGTTTTTTCACAGACCCGGACAAAAGCTCACCAGGAGAAAATTTCATGTTGGTCTTAACACGTGTGCGGACAACTTAGGTGCATGCGTATACGACACTAAAATGCAACGATAAATTAAATCTGACAGGCGCATGGTTTGTTGCTTAGAGTAGAAACAAGTTTATTTATCGATTGGTTACAAGCAAATGCAGGCCCCCACTAGCTCCAGCAGTCTTGGTAGATCTGGGTGTACCTGTAATCCATCGAAAATATTTTTCACACGATTCTGCAGGCGGAGTGGTTTTTCGCACCCGCTTCTCTGGGGGTTCACCTCTGCGGGCTTGTGTAAATGCCATGGCAACGAACGCATGATTTTCCTGTCGGCATTCAATCAACATCCAGACGCTTGGATGGGCGTGGCCGACAAACTTCTTGAACCCGGTATTCCGAACAAACGACAAACACATCTCAGTGTTTGTCGCTTGTTGGCGCGGTGAAACGATGTTATTTTAACTCGAACCCACTAACACGACACTGAGCTTTTGGTCGCTCGAGTGTAAAAGAATGTCGCTAGCTGGGAACGCTAGATATGTCAGCCAACAGTGTTTGTCGTTTGTTGTCTTTAGTGGTACAAGACCCCTTCTTATTGTATCCACCAAAGGGACGGGCATACTTTAGTGTTTAATATACCTCCTGGCAAACCGGCAACCTACGCGTTAGGCGGTCAAAACGCGATGTTGGAAGCGCACGACGCGTTAACAGGTGTTCTCGAAAAGTACTTTTTGTTTATTCTTCACTCCAACACCCACCTAAAGACGACTGACCTTTCTATGTAAATGGAGCCGTAACTATATAGCAACAATAAAAGGGTCCCTAAAATGTGTACACACGAAGGTTTGAGGAACGTGTAGTACTGCCTAAAAGCCGCGGTTTTACGGTGTAGCCGCAACGTCCCACCGCTCACCCGGTTCGAGAAGGTGCAAACCGAAGGTAGGAAGGAGCTCCCTGTCTGAAGGCAAACATTCGCGGCCTCTCTGCGTCGCCCACTCTGGCCACCGTGGGATCCAGCTGGAGCGGCATATGTCTTCATTGCCTGACTATATTCGGTAACCGCTCAAAGTTTAGAGCGCAGAAATTTGAATGTTGGGTGTTGCGCTAATAGGGGCCAAGAGGTTCGTTCTTGCAGCGTCAAGTTGGAAGGCGGAACAATCGTACTTGGAGTTAAGTGCTTTCGTTATTCACGAAAGCGAGAATGATAAATGAAATCTACTATTTCTGACACAGTCGGCTAGCGCGAGTGCCACGTTTTAACGCTTTTTTGCACTTTGGACGAACCGGTTATTGACAAGCTAAAAATTCTAGCGCCAAACAATGGTACCTAGATTAAGCAACTGACTTCGAACTGCTTCGTTTCAAAGACGGAATTTAAAATGTGAGTCGGTAATAAAGAATAGCGGCCGCTTGTTCGGGCTAGAGCTTACTATGTAGGGCTCTGTGTACGTACGAACACTGAAACTATATTTTCGTTTAATTGGTGGCTGAAGAAATAATCAATTTCAATTATGAAATAATCATGTTGCTGGATGCTGCTGCAGAGATTATTGACCGTATTTTCCTGGTGGCCGCCATGTTAAATTTTGACGTACCTGAGTTGGGCCAAAATAGCACATCACTTTATTTGCCAATTGGAAGGCAATAGAATTCGAGGGGTTCGTGCCACGGCTGCACCCTTTATAACAGACGGTAGCTCGCGCTACCTAGCCTATTAACTAAACAAAGGATATCATTTTTGGCGGATTGTTTGTTTGCAAAGGAATCTGTCAGTGTCAGCCCTACAAGCTGACAGATTATAAAAATACCGTTTTAGAACAGATTCAGCGGCCGGTTGTACAAACATCGCTCAGATCTAGCACACATTAAAACAGAGGTACCCCAAGTTCTCAAAGACATAGTACCAAGAAGAGCTGGTTCAACATTCCTTCGATCGAACAACGCGTTCTTCCCGTGGGAACAGACGGATTCATCGGGGAGGTATTTAGATTGCCGATTAGATTTCCTCGAACACGGTCAGCTGCGCGGTGTCCTGGCTATCCCGACGAAACATTAAATAAATCTCCACGAAGCCAAGGACAACACACCGTCATCGGAAACGACTGAATTCCGACGACGACGACGCGGCTGCTGCATGCTGCGCACCCGTTCCCAGAGTTTTGCAGCCTCGGGCGCCGAGATTTTGCAGCTTGTGGTATAACGGTCTCTTGGAGGTAAACTCTCAGTTACTTGGTTTCTACCCGCGGGGAAGAGAGCGTTTCTTATCAGCTTGCGGCCGGGTGCCAAGGGGCCGCTGCGGCATTGCATCTCGCGCGCGACGAACGCCGTCGCTTTCCCACGGTCCCAGCGTCGCGGCGAAGAGCAGGTGTTAGCTCGGCGGCGACACCCGCAGATTGCGTGCTCCTTGTCTCAACAACTCGCTCCCCTCGCCCGAGAAGACCGACGAGTTTGCTTGCATTCGCGATCGGTTTTCTTTTCCTCACACCGAGGAGCCAGTTGGTCTCCGTTGTCTTCATTTAGGAACCAATTTTCGGCTCGGCTTATGTACCCCCGAGCTCAACTTGAATACACGTAAAAAGCGAGCTGAAGGTATTTTGGTTCTGAGATCGGAGAGAACCTAGAAGCTCGCGATCGAAAAGGCCGTCTAATCACGGGGTGTATGCATGTTATTAAACATATATATATCCCCGTCCTTGTGGATATCGCGGTTTTCACGGCTTTATATGAGATTTAGGGGCCTCGGAGGGACGGTGACTTGGCGTAACAAGGAGATGATTATGATGATGATGGTGACCAAAGAAAAAAGATAGCTGACGTCACCAAAATGCTGAACTCTGGTTGAACTCTAGATTCGTGTAGCTGCAATTTGGGACGTGCAATCATCGTGAACATGGGCAGGGCGATTGGGGGTGGTGTAGCCTAAGCTGCCTAACCAGGAACATCATTGCTTTTTGCGACGGTCCCACAAACAAATGTAATCCTCGTCGGTGTTTGAATAAAGCGCCTTGATCTTTGAACTTTCAACATTTTATGTACTTTTATATTAAAAAAAAAGAAGAAAACATAAAAAGTTTTTCCCCTTCACTACTACTTCAAAAAGCAGTTCCTCTTACCTATAATTTTTTGTGTGCAAAACTTTTTTTTTTTCAGTACCATGACCTGGATTCACAATGCTGAAGGAATCTTTGTAATTAGTATCAGAGAACTTAGGTATCTTATGATTTGTTTCTTTATGATCTGACTTCAAGAAAGTGGCATAGGTTTGTCTTGGCAATTTATGAATAACACATGAACAAATTAGGATTTTTGCGTTCTCCGAGTGTTATTGCAGGAATGAGCAGTTTTTCAAACTCAAGTATTTGAAATACGTATTTAAAATACTTTGAATATTTTGCATTTTGTATTTATAATTAATATTGGGGAATGTATTTGTAAACTCTAATAAATACTTAAAATTGAGTATTTCAAACATATGTACTTCAAATACAGCCCCAATTACAATTTTGGGGACTGCTCTACGCAATCAAATTATTTTCCCAGAAAAGGGGAAGAGTAATTATTACAAGTAATTATTGAGACGAAAATAATGATTGCGTTTTTGGGTGGATGATTGCAGTTTTTAAAGACGTCGAATTAACCACATGTTGTTTGGAAATGATTTGATGCATCAAATCAGCCTTTTAAGTTAATCTATCACTGGATAGATTATTTTTCCTTGTGTTCTATCTGGATACGAAGTTATAAAAAAATTTTATTAGACCTGCAAGATTCTTTCTAATCCCTAGATTTTTAGTATATATAAACTCCACTTTTTATTTGGGCATGGTCTTTTTTATCTGGGTTATAGGTACTTAAGTCTAGGATGTGAGTCTTCTAGAACAAGATGTATTTCAAGAAAAGTATTTGAAGATGATCAAATACTTTTGTTGTATTAGTATATTGTACTTAACTACTTTTGTTAAAAGCGTAATTGAATTTCTAAATAAACACATTTTAGTCAAAGTATCTTGTATTCACATACATCTTTGTAAGTATTTTGCCCATCCCCGTTGTATAGTTCGCCAACTGTCTGCAGTCCTTACATTAAATCGATAACTCCTAAGATCCGGAAATCGTTTTTCATTACTTTTTTTATGTAAAACAAGGGCTATACCTCTAGCTGTGGGCAGGTGTAAACAGGAGGGAGTTTCTTGTCACATTTTGATTTTGTATATCAGTCTCCGGGAAAACCGTTACCCCGAGAGCAGCTGAAACAAAGGCGGGTTTCCCCTTCTCTTTGCCTACAGAGGTACGGAGAGCCCAGACAAATGGGTCTTGAGACTCGAGAGGAGCAAAGCACGGCGTCCTCAGAAGAAACCTACAGTCGACATTCCAAAGTTCTTTTTCTGGGTAAGGAAAGAGCAATGGCGCCATTAGACGAAGTGGATCCCGGAACCCCCGATGGCGTCATGCCCGGAAACCAGCAACAGCAGGTATACGTGGACCCGGGAAGAACCGGAAGTACAGGTGGCGCTTGTTGTGGGAGGTTCCGCGAAGGCGTCTCGAGCCGCTCCGACGGGGAATCCCGGCTGCGGATATACGAGTGCAGAAAGCGCTCGTATACTGGATACGTCTTCTGCTATTGTCAACGTTTTGTTTTCTCAGCTTTTGCGATAACGCGTTTAATCATAGCGAGTTTTAGTAGAACCTTCCCTAACATACTCTGACAACGATACCCGTTAACCAAACGATGCATGCGCAAAGGCGTCTGCAGAGTAATGGGTATGGTTATTTATTTTATTTATTTATTTATACATACTGCAGCCCCAGTGGGGCTATGGCATATCGGAATATCGGAATCATCGGAACGATCTGCTAAAACTTCCTTGTTTTAGGTAACGTTACCTAAGTTATCGGAACGATTGAATAAAACTTTCTAATACGGAGTTTCAGTGGATCGTTTTTTAACAACTGCGATAACTATACCCGATAACCCGGAAAGGCGTCGGGGTATCGTTATCGGAGTCATAAGAACGATTCAATAAAACTCGATTGTAGATATACTTTTCGTCGATAGTTCCGATCACTCCGATAACAATATCCCATATTCTGCCACCGCCTTTGCGCATGCATGGTATCGTTATCGGGCATTGTTATTGGGAAATATCGGAGGTAACGTTTTCGGAATTATCGGGACTATCTAGTAAAACTCCCTAATTTGCAGTTTTTGTAGATCGTTCCGATAATTCCTCTAACGAAACCCGCTAACCATGCATGGTATCGTTATTGGAGGTACCGAAACGATCTACAAAACCTCCCCGATAAAAAGTTTTAGTAGATCGTTTCTATAATTCCGATGACGATCCCGTTAACGATACGATACATGCGCAAAGGAGTCGGCGGAGTATCGAGTATCGTTATCGAAAATATCGGAAAGAACTACTAATAACGAGTTACAGGTGATAGTGAAACAGTTGAGAAAAGGCGTTATCGAGTAATAACGCTACTGTCAGGCCGAACCCTGGCCGGTGAGGTATACCGCAAACGCACAGTGAAGACACCGTTTTACCCAACTGTCATCTGAACCGTGCCGTCAAAAAATAATTGAAAAGTATAGGGATGGCGATTTATTCTGATTCAGCATAACTTGCCAGAAAGGTGAAAGCTAAAGTGTCCGATCGGGCCGTATAGGGTGTTTTCACTGACTTCATTGTGTCCACCATTTGTTGTTTGGAGCAGCCTGGCACGTGACAAGGACGAGCGTTTGAAAGATTCATCTGGCACCATCAAATACGTAGTGGACCGAAACGAAACCTTTATTAGGATTCATCGCCGGACATATCACAACAAACAAAATGGCGGATTGGCGTCACGAGAATTCCTTCCACAGCTTTAATTTCTTATTTGTCGTCGTACTCGTGTTGAAATTAAGAGCAGGAGTATATCCCTGCCTAAGGCTGCGCGTTTCCTGGCGAATTTAGCCGAACAGCACAAAAGACACTAAACAAACGCCGTGTTTTCAGGGGCCTAGAAAGAGTGGAGTTACGGATTTTCTCTCGCGTTACTTAACCGCAGCAAACTATCAGAAAGTTGCAAAAAGGTGCGAACGAAATTTTTTGGTCAGTCGTTTCCGTTTTTGAGAGTTATGCACCGCCCAAAACCACAACCGACGGTTGCACAACGATGACTGTAGCGCGTCTCCGATTGGTGTGTTTAGCCTCTTGTCCCACCGATCCACCCGTGCACCGAAAGTGATCCCGAAGTGCTAACAAATGACGTCACAGAAGCCGGACTGCAGCGTTGTCGGAGGTCGCGATCCTGGCGGTCGGTCGTTGAAATGCTGGGGAAAAGCAGGAGCGAACATGAGTGTGTTCATGGCTGCCGTCACGGCCCCTCCCCCCCAACTCCTGGCCGCCGGAGCTTCCGTGGACCGTCGAGCTGGATGGTGAGCGACGTGCAGCCAGAAGAGGCGTCTGCACATCGACCACCACTGCTGCTGTGCTGTGACACCGCCAGGGGTCGCAGCAGGCGGCAGCGTGACGCTGTTCTGACGTCATGGAGTCTGAAATGGAGGGACCACTTTTTGGGCGGGGTAAACGCACAACAACGCATTCCAGACGCCCTATAGTTGCAGAAACTTACAGTCTTTAACAACTTAACAAACGCAGGGGGTGGTTCATTATCTCCATCGCTTTCGTAGTTCGTCATTCGCGTACTTCGGCGGACTTACCGGATAATGCCGCGATTCCACCGACTACGAAGAATGATGATAGGGACTCGGGGCGCTTTGTAACCGAGGTAACAATAGGCGTAGAACGCGTTATTCGAAACGGTGTCTCTGAACAAGAAGAATGCGCGGCGCAGGTGACGTGCGCCGTTAATAACTTGCAATCAGAAAAAGAAATCTGTTTTGCGTAATGATTTCTTTTTTTTCGGGCCACACAGACTGATACTTTAACGACTTCGACTCCCCCTTTCCACTTTACCACCCCCTCACGCCGTTTATCCTACGTCAAAAACCCTCTCGCCGTTCATTCTACAACAAAAAACAAAAAAAAAAGCCACTTTGCGCTTAACTTTTCCTAGCACCCGGCCAAAACTCATTGGGTGGTTTACGAAGCGCTTCCGGCATTTCCTTTATTTTTATTTTATCCATTGGCGCCACCTAGAAAGGGGGGGGGGGGGCATAACCGCCACGCCGTTGCTCAGGTGCCTCACGGTTTTACAACCGCCAGCGCTTAAAAACATTGTCAAAACAAAAAACTACGACTTTCGAAGATGAACGACAACAACGAAAATAACCCCAAAGAGAGGTTTGGGGGCGAAACCGCTATTTGTTTGGCGCCTGTTTGTCGCGGCACTTGTTCCCGCGGGCGGCCTTTTGTGGGCCTAATAGCTCGTTTCTGAGAAACTCATATACGGAGAGAAGAGGGTGGTATGTGCGCGTTCGTGTGTATATGTGCGTGCGTCCGTGTGTTTTGCAGCGTGACTTGAGGCGGGACGCGGTAAGACATAATTTTAGGCTCTAAGAGCACGCTGACACCTTCCTCCTCTCCCACGTTATCGATGCAGTCGGTGCCGCCGTTACGACGCCATAACGGTTTAAAGGAGGTGTTGTTATGGAGTGCCTTAAAAGGCGCCAGGAAATACACAAACGCAAGAAAGGGGACGCTTGTTTAGGTGGTCAAGAACCAACTGGCCCAAATTTCCATTTTAATTGCAGAGCGGCTTTGTTGATCCCATCATATGCATTTGGTCGGTCGAAGACGACTTGAACGAACGCGTTTTTGAGCAGCTCATATGCAGACACCTTTTTCTCGCGCGCCAGATTAGGGATGCCATAACTGACTTCCTGTTGTCTTACCGGTCTGCCCAGCCACTAATGTTAGTTTTACGGAATTAACGCAAAACATGCGTTGGGGAGAACTCAAAACACTACTGCGGTGTCTGAAAGCTCGATGACCTGTGACGCGGCCCCAGGTATGAAATGAAGCGAACGGAATGAATGTCAGTTGTAGAGGCGCTCATGCACAGCTGCTGAAAAATCATCTATAGCTGCATCATTTTCTGAATTTGGTCTCCTCTTCCGCCAGTTTCGGTAAAAAAAAAAAAAAAACTCTTTTTAAGCCGCCCTTCAAAATATTTTTCAATCAAAGTGACAGTCCTCCTCGCCACCCTTCCCATTTCCCCCTTTCCCATTGCTGTCTTGACGGCGGGGGGACTTCTTTTGTTGCTGTGTCTTGGTGCCGGATAAACCGGGAGCTTATCCCGGCTCATCCAGCCCCAACATGCAGCAACAAAAGGAGTCCCCCGTGGTCAAATTAAGAGAAAGAAAGAGGGGGAAATGAAAATGGGGGCGAGGAAGATTTCCACCCTGGTTGAAAAATGTTTTGCAGGTCGGCCTTTAACGCTCTTCATCTCCCGAGTTTCAGATCGTTCTGTTGAGTGCATAGGACCGTGTGAACACGGTATTTTTTCTCTTCGTGCTCATCCTAAAAGTTAATCAACAACCTTCGCTGCCCTTTCACATGCACATTGAATTCGCCGTACTTTGAAATAACACCGACTATTTGGGGCCCTAATCTGGACACTTGGCGAAAAAGTCGGCGAGAAATCCTGCGGCTCTGATTGGCCGGCGCCAAGGTCAAGTGCGGAGTTGGCCAATCACGGCCGCCAGATTTCTCGCCGACGTTTTCGCCAAGTCTCCAGATTACGGCCCTTGGTGTCTACACAGCGGAAGATCAACGTTCACGTGCTAATGCTAATAAAAAGTACGACCGCCACCCATGCAACGATTCGATTCAGCCAATCAGGCAGCGCCAAAAGTGCAACGTCACGGAAGTTCGTCGTCTTAGTACGTTTGATATCACCGCAATACAAGTCACGTGCAAAAAAAAAAAAAAGAAAGAAAAAAAAACAGGTTCACTGCGCATTTACAGTGCGTGGTTGGTTGCAGCCGGTGATAGCATAAACTCACGAATGCAACGAGAGCCTTGACGATGCAGTTCTGGCGCTGCTTGAATGACTCCCTTAGAGTAACTGGGCTCCAGCAGTGCTCAAGCTCCGTCTCAGCCTACAATGAACTAGGGCCCGAAGGCTGGCGGGCAGTTCACTACTTCAGAAAAGCTTGCGTCCTCATTGCAAAGGAGTGCGCGAGAGAAATTCCGATAAGCAGAGTACGAAGAGCGCTAATCTTACGCATATATGGTTCTCCGTTGTAATAGCGGGCTAGTTTATATTGGTTAAGTAAAGGTACATGATATTTGTTTCCTAAATATTCGTGCCATATTTCCTAAACAAGCCAACTTTTTGGAGAAGTTCGAATATGCGCAGGAAACACTGACATAAAGTTGTTTCGCCTTAGCCATAACAATCCAGTCCAATCCAGTCCGGTCTCTGTGTACGTTCCCGCGCCCGTATCTCGCTTAATTCCGTACGTGGTCCATATACATGCGCTCCGGTGTCGAACACTGATGTCTCGATCCGACTCACCTTCGTTTCTTTATGACCACTGGTTCTGAGCCCGAGTTCTCTTCGCCACATCGCTTCCAGACGGTTATTGGATCCCTTCAGTAGTCTTCAATCGTAGCAAGAAGACGGGCCAGCCACGAGGGTTCGATAAGCGGACGGAAAACTCACCTCCGCATCACGTGTCTTGGCGCACTGATGATACGTACGACGGAGCCAATACACCACGTGGTTTCTAACGGGCTCGTGATTGGACCCGGCGGCCTGTAGCATTGGGCTTTAGTCCATCGGAAGATGAGACAGAGTGTAGTGTGAAACGAATTATATATGTCGACAGGCAACAGAGGAAAAATGAGTTTTCCTTCTACTCGTTTGTGTGTCTCGGAACTTTGACCAAAACACCTGCGAAGTGTCTGTTGGCGACCACTTTCCATCAAAGAGAGTTAATGGCGTCTGCACAAGGAATTACGTTGACATTTGCTTTTTCTTATCTCGGTTACGAGATGGTGTTTCTCCCAAAGCGAGAAACTAATTACAGGTGCTTGCTTGCAAGTCGGCGTTGAATAACGGTTTTATCTTTCTAAGAGCATTGGATGCACAAGATAGATTCTGAACCGCGCCCAGATATTTATCTTACAAATGTTCAAATCGTCCAACTTAAGCTTGATAAATGGAAAGGACACCTAACACCTAGACTAAGAGCGTCGGCGCGATAAACGAGGCATTTATTTCTGTGTTAGGTCAAAAAAACAAATACGAAAAAGAAAGTGACGCCACCATGTGCAGGATAGCATCAAGAATAAGGCGGCACAGCGAAACGGCGCTCGAATGATTGCGACGGTGTTAATATGGTCGCTGTTACGTGGCACACGCCCAGAAGTAAGTTCTGTAATTACGTATATAGGCATTCGTAAAAGAATTTAGGCAGGTGTTAAGGGCGCGACACGGGAAAATATCGTTAAGACCCATCTCAAAAAAAAAAAAAAAAAAAAAAAGATCAGCCATGGAGCAAGCTTTGTCATAATCAGCGAGTGCTGATCACATATACGCCGGTTTTGCGAGACATCACGTAATCAAAGATCCCGTGTCACTGAAGGCTCTTACGCTTACACTTCCCTGCGATGCATTCGGAGCACGCACCAATCAATGGCCTTCTTGCAATCCGTTTGGCCAATGAGGAAGTAGACATATGTAGTGCCCCCTTGATCAGCAAGGTTCCATTTTTCGGAATGGTGTTGTGTTCAACATTTTTTTTTTTTTTGTTTGACTCTGACATCCTTGAGAAATGTAAGACGTGGCTTGTCTTGTTCACACTGTTTGAATCGAGCAGTCATTAGAAATAGTTTTGTGCAATGGAAAATTATACATGTATTTGGTTTGAAAACTAAAGGTTTCTAACGATAACTAATAGTCATATCGATATTAACGCTGCAACAAAGGCCCGCGAAGATCCATTCATATGAACGGAGCGCGATGCAGTTCGTATGAACAGTCAATCGCCTTAGTACAGCGCAGTATTGGCTTCAAAATTTCAACTCGAGCGTACGCGCTGCACCAGTGCGGCGCAGGACGCCAGCTAACAAAGTAGAAATAAATGCGAAGATCACGTGTCCTTTTTCGTCGGTCTCTCTGAGTTTCCTTGGTCTCTCTTAATATCTTTGTCTCCCCCTAGACGTTGCGGTTTTGTTTTCTTCCCTCCTTAAAAAAATGCTGTCCCATTGAAAGCGTCATTGTCCCCGTTATAAACAGAAGCTAATTGTTCTTTATCTTTTTTTAATGAGGGAACGGACTTAGATTGTATGATGACGTCACAGGCTTATTTTGTTTTTCATTTGGTGAAAATAGTTTTATGTCCTCGTTATTTGCCGAGCCTCCCTGCACAGACTGCAGACATTAGCTCCCAGAGTAATGCGAGGCAAAAAAAAAAAAAAAAAGGCGCGCAGACTTTTTCGTTTTATTTCTAGAGTCAGGCTCTGGTTCGTTTCCGAAGCTGCATGACTGGAGCCGCCTTTGAGGAAAGCTCGCACGTTCGAAAACAGTCGGTGGCGTCCGCACATGAGCACACGTCCAGTGGAATCGAGCCGGGGGGACAGCGAAGCGACATTTGCCAGGCATCGGGGGCAACTGAGAGCCGTCGCACGTGCTCGCCACGTGCGCGCTTAGTTGCCAGATCGAATCCATCTGGCTCAATCCGGACACATTCGCGCCCTCGGGGTCCTTGAGCTACCACAGACAACAAGCGGGCTTTCGTGCACAACCGCGCGTCTTTCAAGCTAGGAGGCAGGACGACTCGGTCGTCCTTCTTGATATAGACATATATGCTCAGCTGTCCCATTTTTTTCCCCTCACAAATTATGACGTGATTGCTGCATGTCGCGAAGCAATGTAAGCCTCCTTGCTCTCTGAATTGCAGTAGTCAAACGAGCAACTATATTTCAAGAAGCAAAAGACGCTTTTTTTTATGTTGATGACTAAGTGAGGCATAGGAATGGCCGGAGAGATATGGTCCTCCACCGCGAGTTGCTCGCCTGCTTGGGCAAAATACAATATTGTACGCATTACTAAAAAAGAAAGAAAAAAAGGTAATCGATTGCAATTACATATACTACTGATTAAAAAAGCATTAAATTGGACTACTTGATTACACGAGAGGAAACGTTATTGACCGTTACTGGAAAAGTAAGCGGTATTTTTCCAAATACTTCAGATTTTCAAAACGGCATTTCCTTCCGCCGGTTTGAAAAGCAGGTTTTTCGTAGTTTGCATTCTTGGGCATTCTTGGATCAAAATCACCGGATTATAAGCACGTCTATATCCACCACTTTATGTAGACCATCCCCCTGTCGTAAACTGGGTCCGAGGATTCCGTCGTAGGAAAGCTTTGGAAACTTAAGGGCAGCCATTATGAAGGGAAAGGAAAATTAGAAACGATTACAAGTAGCTTTCTTACTTTCAAAAGCAATCAAATTACTCTTATGATGACTGCCTAACAAAGGTTATCAAATTATTACGAACTACTCAAAAAGGAATCAATTAGAAGTACGGGAAAGAGTAAAACGTAGTAAGTTAAAGCGATAAAAGGAAGATTTGAAAATAGTTAGCAAGGATCTAGGGGATATACCGGGCCTGAAAATGTCAAGAACCGCGTTTTCGTAGCACTTGCGGGACGTCACCTCCCAACGTATCTCTGTAAATTCGTTCAGCACTTGGAAGAGTTAAGGCCCGTTCACACTCTCGCGACTCAGTAAGACCGAGAGAGACCAGACCGGTTTTTAGGCCTCTTGCGATGTCTTAGGACCAGCTCCACTGCAGCGCATCCGATCCTAAGACGTCGCAAGAGGCTTAAAAACCGGTCTGGTCTCTCTCGGTCTTACTCGGTCGCAAGAGTGTGAACGGGCCTTTACTGTCCATTCGAGGAGGTCCTGAAGCAGCAGCAATTTGTTCGGGAACCAAGTCTAAATGAAGTGCATGACACAGCATGCATCTTTGAGCCAACAGATAGAAATGCGCCTCGGCGATTAGTTTGTTTTCTAATCTTCAAGGTCTGTGGCCTGTTTCAATCCCGCACACGGATGTACGCTGAAAGGCACCCCCAAGCCGTCGAACGTATTAACCGAGCCAACCATGTCTAATCCTGTCTCGGTCCTCCGGCAAACTAAACCAGCTGGTTTGCGATGCTGGTTACTAAATTGCCGCGTGCATATGCAAATGAGGCCCGTGCACGCAGTTCGATCCGTCCTGCCCGCAGTGCACGCGTTTTGCATACGTTTAACGATTCCTAGGAGGGCCAAAGTCAGCCAAGAAGAAACTGCGCAGGCTTCGAGAGATAACTGCCGTGCCCCGTCCTCTAGGCCTACCAGGAAGAACTGGTCTTTCCTGGCGCAACAGCTCGACGAGGCTCTCATTCGGTGGCAAAATATTTCGTTCTTATTTCCCAAAAGGGTAAAAGGCGATGCAGGTGCACGCGGCAGGAGACCAAGTGCGACGTAATTTGCGTTCTTTTTTTTTTTTACATCTGCATGTTTGTGCAACCCGTCTAACTATTACCGTGTCGTGTTTGTCGCGTAACCACCCAGAGGCCTCCACTCCTTGTTGGAAAACCGGTCCTTCTCTAGGAGCGAAGATGTCCGAAACAGCAAAGTCAGAGATGGAAAGAACGCGGAAGTGCTGCAGATTGATGACGTTATTTTCGCCGTGTCGAGGTATTCTGAGTTTCGCGACGGTCATTAACTTTGATGTTGTCGTAGCCATTGGAAGTTTTAGGAGGTTTCTACTATATCAACCGTGTAGAAATCCTAGAAGCGTTCTGGTATTGCTGTTTCATTAACCCTTTGGCAATTCTTCATTTTATCTGTGAGGAGTCGCCAGGGTCCTGTAGAGAGATGGCGCCGTGATTGCTGAAAGTACTTTATTTTTCAGGTCAATAGAGTTTATAATTTCAACTATTTTATCAATTTCGCGAACTTAGCTGGGAAAATTAAAGGGGGGTGCAACAATTTCCGGACTTCGGTCAAAGATTTGTGGAAGTTGCCCTCTGACACTTCTGAAGTAAAGAACAGAACACCGATTTCGCCTGCGTGTCCTAGTTGTTGCGTAAAAAAAAATATAAATATTGGCATTTCGGGCACCCCTCAACTCACTCCCAGTCTTCAGGGTCACACCTGGTCGCACTCCCAGTGACGTCATTCGGAGTGCCGTGTAGGTTCCCGTGTGCTATCTCGGAGGACGCTTCCTCTCCCTCTCTCTGCTGACATTAGCGGGCGTTATGCTGCAGCTTAGAGCCGAGCGAGGTCACGTAATCTTTTCGCCGTAGTTCCTTCGGCTGCCACTTGGGGCTGCAGGTGGGCGAAAAAGCTCGACTTTTGCTTTGAGATTGTGCAGCGGAATCCCGACATTTTTAATGAAGGAAGTGTTTTCTCTATCCTCCGGGACACGATAAACAACTTAAAAATGACAAGATGCAAATTTTTTTAATCATAAAATCGTTGCACCGCCCCTTTAAGGGTGGAGAAACACGAGGTTTTCTACAGTAACGGGTTTATTCACGATGTATCGAGCCGGGGGACTGATTAGGCGTGACTTTCACTTTCGACTATTTGTAACTTAAGGGCCTACAAGCAGCATTTACGCATTGTTTCGAGAAAAAAAAAAAATATATATATATATATATATATATATATATATATATATATATATATATATATATATATATATATATATATTATACTCTTACTGCCTCTTTTGACTGAGATATTTTTATTCTTTGCACGCGTAAACACGTGAGATGACAAATACTATGTGAGTGTGTGAGTTTCCTCACGGAACTAATTCTTGTTTCTAACGAAGCCTTTGGCAAGCGCAGCGTTTGTAATAATACAGAACGCTACTATCTCGCGTGGCCTGAGAAGACGTATCGTAACATTAGTAGCGGCTTTGATAGCAAACAGTAATTGCATTTTTAAAGTTAGTTATGAGTTTGAGGAACTGAAACACAATTAACTTCACCGGAGTAATACATTCCAAGAAAGTACGAAAGAAAAAAAAAACATGAAGTAGCAAAATGATTGGATGGGTGATTTGTATATTTTTGTAGTATTAGCGGGGGCAACCCACGCAAAAGAGCAATGTTGAATTTTGAAGCTAACATCTGACATAAAGTCCACCTACTCAACGAAATCATTAAGAGGGTTGATTATGGTAAAACCACGTTCATCCACCCCTTTATAGTATAACTACTTCCACTGGTAAATAAACACTTTACGAAGTTCCATCCGCATGGATTCCTCCATACTGATTTCCACACTCAAATTATAGTAATCTGAGTTTATCTCCTTACCGACATAATCACAACAGCCGGAATCGACTCACGTCGGTTTACACAGACGTCACCCTCAGTCCCAGCTGATGAACAGATTGCACCCCCGAATTATCACACCCTTTCCAGACACTAACAATATCATTCAAGTTCCAACTGTGCGTCCTCCGAAACAGACACACGTACGCAAATTCCTGCACGAGAACACCCCTCTGTCGAACCCAACCACAAGAAGCAATTTTCTGAAGACCAATCCAAGCGGAATATTCCCTCATTGTCAATTCAAAGGTCCAGAAAATCCAGCCAGTGCTTCCTATCAATGAAACTCTCCTCCCTTGCTTTCGTTCAAGATATACCCTTACCATTCATTGAGAAAAATCGAGGGGAACCTTCCCAGTTCATGCCCACCGCCATTTTCCTTCTTTTTCTTACATTTTGCTGTTTACCGTTCAATGGTCCCAGGACCTGGGTTTGCTTTCTGACTAAGGGGTATTTGTATACTACACGGGCTGGTCATCGGCAAACGCTTCGGCTGTATTGATTGTACGGTTTAGCGCCTCATACTATTTATATGATAACGTCTTTGTTTGTTTTTCTTTCCTTTTTGTAGTAGTTGGGGAGAGGGGAGAGGGGGGTCTCTAAGTTGGGGTGTGAGTCGTAGGGTCAGCTTGCTGGAGCACTCGGCACACCCCCTTCGGAGGTATGTGTGCTTGTTGTGGGGGTTGAGGGCAGGCTCTGGCAGGTGATGTCGGAGAGATCACGTGACCTCGACCTTGTGACCCCTGCCCCCGCCCGCCTTTAGGTCCGGATGAGGGAGGGGGGGGCAAGGCATATATGATCGGATATGGCGGTAGTGGGGGTGGGGGAGCTGTGCTGTAGACGTGCTTATCCTTTCTTCTTGTAGAGATTATTGAGAGGATGTTTCGTGGGCCTTTTGTTTTATAGTTTTCGTTCGCAAGTTGTTGATGCTTTGAGAGTGGATGCATTGAGGATGCACCTGGTTCTGAATGTTCGAAAATATGAGCCTACAATGTGAGGTTGTGTGATGTCGTTATACGTGCCTTGGATTGACGTAACATAAGCCGTCATTGCGGTGACCTTGCTGCTGAGCGCGTGCCTTCTGCGGCGTATATTTCATACCACAGAATTTGTTTGTCTCGGCAAGAATAAGTAAAAAAGACAATCAGCATGCTCTTATGACGTCACGTGCAAGCCACGCATAGACTCGGCGCGTATGTACACTAGAGGCAGGGACCTCATCTGCTGTCGCCAAAATATCATTGACTTAGGAGCAATAACAAGGTGCTGGTACCTCACCACGCCTTACGTTTTTTTAAGATATCAGCGCCATTTAATAACTGCTTTCATTTTAATAGACAAAGAAAGCTAAAGGGATCAAGCAAGCAACGTTCACCTGCAAGTCTTAGGAGCTTATTACCCATGATATGAAACAAAATTAAAGATGAAGAATCAAAACGACTACGGGGAAAATGCATGAGGATGAAGTCATGCTGGTATGCAAGAAAAGCCCCCCTAGGCTCTAACGGGCGACGACCGCAGAAGTCTACGAGACGCCGGTATACCGCGAAGTGATTGATGATGATTTTCTCCGAAACGACTTCCGATCGCGCACGTACCGCTTCGGCACAGGGGGCGAGGCAACGACGTCGAACAATCGTTTCCCGATAAGACAATCATGGGGACGGCATCCCATTTTTGTTTTTATCTTTCTTATTGGAGAGTCTTGAGCTCCATGGTACCCTATTCGCGGCCCGGATGCTTATATTATTAAAATACCCACAAGAACGGGTATAAGGTTGGATGGGTCGGTATCGAATGTCTTTATTCCTGAGATGCCGATCTGTTATTATGATTGCCTATCAGATTTGAAATTAAAAAATAATTTAACGAGTTTTCTGTGTTTTTTAAATTTTTTTTATAGATGTTACACTTGCCGCAAAAACGAATTGATTGAGCTCCGACACAAAGTCTTAGGTGCGATGATTCCGTCCTCTCACGACATTTTCAAAGATAAAATCTTCAGTGATCTTTTAAGTGTTTAGATCAAACATTTTCCCATCAACTACTAACATCAATCAAATTCATATCGTCACGCTTTAAAAACAAGTACATGGCCAACTTTCTGGGACATTCCATGTAATAAAAAGTTTTCGAAAAAATATCACAATTCTAATTGATTTGCGTTTTATGATACGGAGAAAATTACAATCCACGGGAACACGACGACCTTTTGTAAAGAAAAACTGATATTGACGATTTTTCCATTACAACCTATAAAATGCAATGCAAAAAAAAAGTATAGCCGTGAAATAAAAGCTATACTCGTCCAAAACTTTAATTACTACTTATTTATACTTTATGACTGTCATCTAAGAAATTGGCAGCGACTTTTACCTTAAAAGTCCTCAAATGCATGCAGTGCGTTAGAGAGCATTGCATTTAAAATTTTCACCCCTAAATCTAGGGAGGGGGGGGGGGGGAGGAGGAACTACATTAAAGGGGCAAACTGTATAGGTCAGACGAAGTCAGATCACGTGAGATAAATTTTTTTGCCAAATTTAGCGGGGAAACTGAATTGGTGTTTAGATCCCATGACATCACTATTCCCGCCAAATTTAGCGGGGAGGCTGAATTGGTGTATAGGTCACCAGACATCAATATTCCCGCCAAATTTGGCGGGGAGATTGAAGTGGTGCATAGGTCATGGGACGTCGGGTCACGTGACATACAATTTCCCGCCAACTTATGCGGGGGGGCTAAAATGGTGCATAGGTCACCTGACATAAATTTACCGTCATATTTGGCGGGAAAATTGAATTGGTGTATGAGTCGCGTGACATAAGTTTCCCCGCTAAATATAGCGGGAAATGCACGGACGAACGGACGGACAGACAATATTTTGGGATTGGGGGAAGCGTCAAAAAGTATTTCATGCTTCGTTCCGGGATCAGTGTTAGCGCTTCCCAAAGGGGGACGTGTGTGGCGCTTCCCAAGGGTCATGCTAACGCATTCCCTTAGAGTCTACCAATGTACCTTCCTTTAATTTTTTCGCCTACTTGTACCAGCGCTAGTACTTGGTTCACCCTCCATTTTGTAGCACAAACCAAGGCATACGCGCTCCGCACACCTGCAAGTTTGACACTTGCCCCATGCATACGCGCGCGCATTGGCTTCCACCCCGTGACGTCGCCTTCCTCTCGCCTTTGCCCTTCACTACTCTCCTCCTCTCTACGCGGCGCGCTTCCCTTTCCACTGTTTTGTCCACAGACGGACGCCTTCAGATTTTCTCTTGTCATGTGGGTTCTAGTGCTAACGCATTGAAAACATTGCCGGGGAACATTGCGATGTTGGTTGTTCTCATTTCAGCATGCATGCGCCGAGGCGTTGATGTTCAAGAAAGTTAAGGAGGCCGAACAAATGAAATATTGCTCGTATTAGGACAACAGTACTTGCGATTACCGGAATCCGGGCAACGTTGTAGCTGTATAGTATATTGCTTGCGAAGTATACCTTTGACCACTGGCAGCTTATGAAATGCAGGGCACGCCCAGATTCGAGCATATAATGCTGTGGTTCCACAGCCAATGAAATTGCCGCATTCGCCGAAAAGAAAGCCGAGGAACAAATCACCTTGCAAGAATGTGAACATAATAAACCACACTGTCCGTTTCTTAAACTGTATAAGTGACACTATACTGTATACGTGCAATGTTTGAACGATAGCAACCATACTCCTTATCCCATTAAGTCCGACAAGCGGCCAACGCTACGAACCAATGGATTCGATCAAGCAGCGGCAAAAGTGCACCGTCATGGCGCCCGTCGTCTTTGTGCGTTCGCTATCACCGGCTAAACCAATCACGCGCAGAAAAATAAAACGCATAACTTTGACGCATTTCGAGTGCGCAATAATAATAAAAAAATTGGCAGCGACCTTTGCTTTTCAAGTTTTATAGATGCGCCGCCATCTTGCTACTGGTGTGGGTAGATCGTCTGATAGCCAAGCATTGCTGAGGCGTACCCACGGTTTCCAGACGGCCGTCCAAACAAAGCGTTTTCCATCCACGGTGGCGCAGGCTGCACACTAGCTCTCGAAGCGCGACTGCATTATGGCGGATGGGTGAAGAAATTGGTGCGTCACTTTAGATATATTTTCCCGCTAAATTTAACGGGGGAACTGAATGGCTGTAGAGGTCACCTGACGTCGGTTTCCTCTGCTAAATTTAGCCGTGAAACTGGATTAGTGTCTAAATCACAAGACGTGAAAGTTTCGCGCCAAATTTAGCGGGCGACAAAATTGGTGTAAAAGCCACGTGCCGTCCGTTTTCCGCTAAATTGAGCGGAAAATCTGAATTGCTGTTTTGGCCAAAAGAAGCGACTTTTCCCGCTAAATTTGGCAGGGAAATAGGGTTGACGTATACGTCACATGCCGTCAGTTTCTCCAAGGTGTTCGTCAGGTGACGTCACGTGACACCAATTTTTCTGCTAAATATAGCGTGGAAACTGAATTGGTCTCTATGTCCCGTGACGTCAGGCCACGTGGCATCGATTTTCCCTCTAAATTTAGCTGAGAAACTGAATTCGCCTTAAGGTCTCGTGATATCAATTTCCCCGCTAAATTTAGAGGGAAATGACCAGACGGACGCACGGACAAACTTTTGAGATTGAGGGGGTGGCGTTAAAAACCATTTCGTGCTTTTAAAAAACACATAGGTATACGGGCACCGTGACGACGTACGTTTGGCGTATACTTGATGGGCTTCATCGGATTGAAACGTTGTCTGCGTTCGGAGTTAACGTGAAACGAAGTACGGACATTCAAAAGGTATGGAACTCAAGCTGAACGAAACTTACAGAAGTCCCTCATTGGTATCGGATCATCTCGCTGAGGGACTTGGGGTCAAGCTAAGTATCATAGCAAAGCGTTGGCGGTCGCTCTCTCCCATTAGATTCCTTTTAAAATATTCTTTAGTCATTTTGATGCAACTTGCGCGTAAAACTATGGCACTACAGAGTGCTTGAAGTATGATCACAATGTGACGTTTATCGGGTGCAGCCTGTTTCACCTGCCTCCTCTTCGACGTATGTTTGCAACAAAGATAACAGCAGACGAGCAGAACAACACCGCACTCACGGCCCGGAACAGAGAACGCTTCAAACTCACTTCGGCTCCGTCACTTGATCATTCTATATTATCTCTACTGAGTTGTTGGCCATCGGCGAGCTGTCGGCGATACTCAGCACAATCATAAGGTGCCGCGCCCTGTTCTTAGAGGAGGCGCAGTTCTACCTCACGGACGGCAAAAAAAAAAAAAAAAAAAGTTTGGGCTTTTTTTTTTTGCTACAATAAAATTTGAGTTTCGCGGCTGGACCCACCAGTTAAAAAGGACGGTAAAGTTCCGGGGCAACCCCCTTTCCGCCATCCTTTCTCCTAAAAAAAAAAACAAAAACAAACCTGTTTGAACGCTATAACCGAACATTTCGTAATAAGTGGGTTCTGGCTGACCATATGGCATCTTGGAACGGGGGTCTTTTTTCTACTTTAGGATTGTCGCTTTTTTCTCCCCTTGTCCTGGGTAGGGGCGTCACGGAAGTAAATTCCAGTTCACGGCTGTCGTCGTACGCAATGTATTTCGTTTCCTCTAGAAGACCTCTTTCTTTTTATAAAATCGCCTTACGCTATTCTTTTACATCTCTTTTTTAATTTCTATTTTAAAAGACCAGTCACTTGACAGCGTACACTTTAGACACTCTTATTGAGCCGTCTCTAAGCAAACAAACATTATTGTGTAATTGTTATTTTTACCAAGACGTTTGCACGCAGGCATGCTTGTTTTACGTGCTGCGTATATGCAGAAGTCCTTTTGCGTTTGTACTAGGGCTAGGCGTCGATTAAAAACTTACCACATTAGTTGTCACCCTTTAATCTATTAAATCATCGATAATCGGCTTTGTTAATGTTCGTGGCAACATGGTTCAAACAAGTAAGAATATAGTGTTTGCCTTTGCAGAATATGTAATAAACGGCACAATGTACAATTTCGGACTTTAAAGCAACCTTAAAGTGTAGCTGAGAAAAGTCAAAAGGCACCCACACTCAAAAATCATTACTTCAGCTGCAGAAGCAAAGAGGTTGGCTGACATTCTTCGACAATAGCGAACTGGATTCCCTTGATTGTTAACAATAGTCTCCGCTGCACTAAACGAACACTCGCATGGCGTCAGATTTCGCCTCTAAGTTTACCTCATGGTAAAACTTTCACCTAAAGTTTACCTTCATAGAGATGTCCTCGTTCATGCCTTGGTGGTGAAATCGTTGAATGTTAACTTTTTTGTTTTAGGTTAGCCAAGATTTGACCGATTAACCGGTTAAAAAGGTTAATCCCGATTAAAGCATTAATCGATTAATCGGTAGTTTTGATTGATTAAATGCCCAGCACTAGTACGTACCATTCAACAGTCACTGCTACCATCTGTACTTGACGTCATATACATATGTTGGTGTGTAGTAAAAAGAATGGACCAGTAATATTTATATATCTACAGGATGCTCTGCAACTTGCATTGCGGCCCAAGGAGGAGTGGGATGCAGTCACGTAGGAAGACGCCGGCGTAATTGGGCTTCAAATTTCCTGCATTTTTTGTTTCCAATTTCAAAGAGCTACGTTATGGAATTGATTTTCCTAGAGAAAGAAAACTATAATTAAAATTTTAACCGTCATAAATATAAAAAATACACTTTTTAAATGTACCTATCGCCCGCAAGTTTATCGTCCTAAGGTACATCACGTTATCGTTTGAGTAGCTTCACAATTTTTATGTAATTTGGTGTCCACAAGCTATGCATTTACTTAAAAAGAACGTCGAGGGTGACCACTCATTTTATTTTTTGGATAATTAGGGTTTACCTGCTTAATTTTTTAAAATCCGGGACAACTAGGAAATTTTTCAAAAGTTTAAGTTTTACCATTCCACTCTCGTTAAAGGGGGGGGTGTTTTCGCTAGAATTACAGGCCTCGAGAAAGCTTGAGTGTGAATTAGAATATTAGAGGCATGAATATTTTTTTTCCAAGTCCTTAGCGTTTTTTTCTTAATTGTAGATTACTAGCTAACGTTTATGCTGTCACAAATGATCTAGCTGCTCTCAATATGATGTAGAATCGAGATCGTGCACGATCGTCACC